>JAAVMA010000040.1:0-316765 GCA_022985105.1 Penicillium ochrochloron
CCATGAGCGCCCTCATTTTATGTTCTTCAATCAATCAATCATACACTAAATTTCTCCCCTTTTGATTCCGTTGCTCTGATTGGCCTATTTCCAAGTACTCCGTAGCTGTCACATAGTTGATAATCTGTATCAAATTCTTATCAACAAACCCGACTTACCCTGGGAATATTACAAGACAAAATACTTACTTGAATGGACACGAGGTAGCTTGCGTCAGCAAGGGGCACGCCGTAAGATTTCGCCATTGAAGAAACTGCTGGCACGACTCCTGCTGCCATGAACACAGAGATCATGGAATGAAATGAAACCATTAAAATCGTAGCATTCTTCTTCCATTGTGGCCAGTCGACAGTTTGACGAGAAGTAGGCATTGGCGATGCAAGCACTGCTCCTTCCAATTGGACAGGATGACCGGATTCAATTGATTCCAGATGCTGGAATGGGTTCTTTGGCTGAAGTTCGCCAGAGCCCGTGTCGCTCATGGTTGTGTGGAAAGAATGAAATCGGTAAAAGCAAGATTTCTACCTTGGAAAATAAGATTGAATTGAAGCTTAGAGAGCTTGCTCCTGGGTATTTTGGCAGTTGGAAAACTCCAGCCAGTCCACGTCCTTTTATATCCAAATCTCACATACTTTATTATTCAAGGTAAATCGTTCTAATATACTTCAATGCGGGGATAGTGTCATTCTCCATAGAAATCAGCCAAATTTATAGTTTCGGTTCTCATCCCGGACTGTAAGACCCTTGGTTCCCCGCATTTCGGGACTAATTCCGCGTATCTGAGATCTCTGGCGTTTGATTGGGGGAAAAGAATCGGTAATAGGCCTGGTTCAAGGTTTGGAGCCAGTTCTCGCGGGGTCGGCCCTTCAACCAATGAAAGTTATTCATATTCCCAGAAGAGGGATCTATCCCGGTTGACTGTACCCCTCAACGGCACGCATTCCTTGTGTGCTGTTCACAGTAATGTCAGGCTAATCAATAGTAAATGTTACGAATGAGGTTACCTACAGCGGAATTATGGCGCGTCAAGTTCAGATACGCCCTAAAAAAGCGCTATGGGCATGGAATGGTGTCTCTAAACGATGGGTACAATTGATTATTGATGATTTCAATATTTCGATATCATCTGCATTCAGAAGAAGTCTTAGAAACTTAAGGCTAGTTTCCCACCCACGAGCCATATTACTAAGGCCTTTCGAAGAGGCTGTTGGCATTCCCAGAGTAGATCTTATCACGTAGCTCGGGATCAAGCGGGAAATCATCCAGAATTTGCTTGAAACCAAGTGATTTGTCGGGTGACGCGTACGGAAAATCAGACCCTGCGGAATATATTAGCAACTGAAAAAAAACAGCAAGCCACTGACAATGCCTTACCGTAAGTAATATGATCATGCGGGATAACGTCGAGGACCAGTTTTAGTGCGGCCTCAGAACTGGAGAGGGCCAAGTCGAAGTAGAATGACCGGAAGTCTTCCATGATCTCCTCAGAGGATTTTCCATAGATGCGGGCGGTTGCAGCAGCTTCCTTGGATACGGTACAAATGCGGGTGATCAAGAAGGGCAGGGTTCCTCCGGCGTGGGAGAGAATCACTTTGCAATTTGGATAGCTTCTTTTTGTGTTGGTGATAATCATATCGACAGCAGTTCTTGTGGTCTCGTGGGGATAATCAATGGCTGGCTGCGGCAGGAGAGGGTTGACTCGAGTCGTATCAGCGGGATGAGTAGGGTGAATGAAGACCACGGCCTTTCTAGAATTCAACTCTTCCCAGATCGGTTTGAATTCCGGGCTACCAAGATATTGGTTCCCAGAGCCGTATCTTGTGAATAAAGTCACCCCTTCGGCCTTTAACACATCTAGGGCGTATTGTATTTCCGCCAGAGTACCTTCAGTATCAAGAAGGCAAGGCAACGATGCGAAGAAGCCCCATCTCTGCGGATCCTCGTCACGCTTGCCTGCCGCGAATTCGTTGGCCTTGCGGGCCAGTACTCTTCTCTCCTCGGTCGTTGGAGCGATGACTGCTCCAGGTGCGGTCAGCGACAAGACAGCCTTAGTCACACCGATCTTATCCATGAAAGCAATGTCACCCTCAGGTGACCAGGAAGGTGTCGGCCAGCCAGAAGGGTCACCCCCAGCATTCTCGACAGCTGTGAAGACATCTTCAGAATCGTTTTTTTTTCGGTTAATTGTTTGGGGGGGGAAGGTTGGTCGTGATGTACCTTGAGCATAAAACTCGGGGACGAAGTGGTGATGGGTGTCGATGAGGCTCATTTTGAATTCAATTTGCTTGATAATTTTTGATTATGGAGAGAATGACGCAGGTAGAATTTATATCATCGAGACTGTCATGACTGGTGTGCGGAATATGCCAAGTTTCTAATTGCCGACCTACCCGAAGGTTAATCGTGGAGAAGAGAGATCGACTGGCCGATTTGCCACCATCGTCATTCAAAGTTTCAAGGACACGCACAACGATTTGTCCCATTAAACATGCGCAGCGCATTGACCATCATGCATAAGTGATAAGTAGGCTCGGGAAATATCCCGTTGCCCGGGCCTCCTGATAATGGTTTCAGTCATTGTTCTCGCCTGCCAACACGTACGTATGTGCGGGTCGTAACAGCCAATGTCGACCACAGATGTAACTGGCCAGGTTAGAAAAAGGTGAAACAAAAGTTTGAGCCCTCACAGAATATCATTTAATATGCCTTTCTAGCTCGCTCTGCACAGATAGCTTATGCAGGACCTCTCACCGTCTGTTACATTTATCGAGGCCAGACGGATTCCGTGGTCGAAACGTCCGGGCGACGGCCTTTAGGATGGGAGCACGTACTGGAAACAAATCAGCAGGCAGAGACCTGGGATCACAGCAGATCTCAATTGACAATAGGGTATGGTAGACTCAACGACATCGAAATCCATCAGGTTGCTCATCTGCAGGGACACGTGGGAAAACCGTTGCATTGCCATGGCCAGGATGGCTTTTATGAACGATTTTGGAGTGGGTTTACCCAACCCAACACCCGTCATCGGTTTCCAAAACATTGATCATTCCGTATCTTATCTTTTAGATACTTCGATGTTATGCCTATCTCCACGTACAGCAATCAATTTTTCTCAGTGACTGTAGTTGGCGGACACCCTGGAGATATAAAATCGCTTCTAAAACAGATTTTCATATGCCAAATCTCAGAAGGGAGACTGTAGAAAGCCTTACCTGGCCCTCTGACGGACAAGGGCTGGAGCGAAGTTATGGCACTGCACGATACGATTACCACGGGGGTAAGGCCCCTTTACTATAGCTGTTTCTACCATAATGAACTCCCATAGAATCCCCTCCTCACCATCAGGGCTAATGATCAACTTTTTGCCCTTATAGCTTATCTGTATCGGCTTCAACTAAACCCGAAACCAATCCCGTCGCTTAACAAGAAGAATGTGACCACCGGTAAACAATGGCCTTGGGAAAAAGCATTCCCAATCACGAGGCTCTTTTCCCGTCGCAACGAATCCCCCCTAATTATTGTGCCCTTTAAAGGTGCCGAAGGCTTCGTTCTTGAAGCTGAGGTACCCATCACAGTTCTCCACAAAGTGCCATTTTATATGGAGACCACATTCTATAGTTTGGGAAATCAAGCATAGCTCGCCATTTTAACTGCAAGGGCCATATTTGTCTTGGAATCGCGAATCATGAATGATTGTTCTTCACAAGGCGGTTGTCTTAGGTCCGTCATACTCGAGTGACTAGAATGCTCTGGCCCGTTCGGCTCATTCAAAATGCTGGTATTGGCCGGTGGTTCATTTCCATTGCACTCCCCACTTTTGGATAACTTTATTTCGGTGGGCTTCATGAAAGGATCCATGTCTTCGAAAGTCTGGGAATAATTCAACCCTTGGGATCATTAGTACCATGTTAAATTATAAATTCGATTTAAGCATTGGGCTTGGCGGTACCTCTGAATTCCTTCTAGCACCCAGTTTGCAAATGATCCATTTGGATGGAATACATTGACAACGGAGAATGACGGGCGGTTAGAACCCACTTTGATGGTTCTGGGCTGCGGTTCACTCAAAAAAGAAGCAGAAGGAGATAGTTGACGAGCTAACGTACTTTCTGGCCGACCTGATACCCGGTCGTCCCGATCACCCCAAAACACCATACTGCACGCAGATTTTCGGCTGCCAATATATCGACAACGAGAATATATTTTAACCTGATTTTCAGTATGCTAGAATTTCCCAACCCTAGAAATACTTTAGTTTTATGGGCATATTCAAGAAATTGTCATTTACCTGCAATACCAAGAGATCTCCACGGTCGGGTAGTGCTTACATATATCTCTATGTTGTCAAGGCCCAAAATACTTTTTGAGCTAACAAGCAAGCCCAATATACTATATCCACTACTCAGATACTGTAGGACCATGGAATTAGCCTTAAGCGTTGAGAGATGATGTTATGAGATGTTGCCTTTGGTATGGTGTTTCGAGTAATCGGGTCCACTGGGCGATCGGGTCGGCCGGGAACTACGTCAACTAAGTTCGTTAACTAGTGAGTTATAAGATGTGATACCGCTAGTATTCGAATACGACAGAAGTTGATGTTGCAGAAATATCCAAGCAAATAAGAGAGATCAAGACCTCTAGGGAAGCCTGGGGACTAGCTGACTCGAAGACGCGTAAGCTGATAATCAAGGTCGTCAACCATCTTCGTATCCTAATGAGACGAAGCTGCGGCAACTGTATCCCTGAAAAGTTTTGCTATTCCAGCATAGTGTAGCAGCCGTGTCCACTTATTTCTTGCTCAATTTTCTGTCCCGAGTTTCTTTGTGAAAGGATTGCAATTGCATTCTCCGCCGTTCGATCGCCTGGCACGCAGACGTCCCTAGTCGCACACGCCTGCACAAATATTTCGCAATATTGATGGCGCTAGATCAACCCAAAGTATCTTTCCAGCGTCCTGGTCCACAGACTGAGGGCTACGAATAAATTCTGCGAAATCTACTGCTTTGAAAACAGCCTGAAGGCGCTCATATTCCATACAGCGGGCCACCGCTTCCGTGCGGATTGAACCCTTATTTTGCCAGCCGTATCGAGAGACGCAATCATCGATTTGTAAAAGCAAACAATTTCGCGATTCCACACGATTGCACGACAGAGGTCGGTTAGTCTGCTTGCAGAAATTGAAATTGATTTTCAATAAGGGCGCTTTTCTGGGGTGAGTTCGCCCGCTCCGTTGTTTGGGTTTCTGTCGCTCTGAAGCGAATCTGCGCTTGCGCCAGTCGTGAAGCTGCTCGTACAGACAATTGACGTCCCGATGGCCGATACCAGTCTTACAGACTGCAGGACTGCAAAGAGGTTGGAGTTTCCCCCGCGCGATGATGGCCAGGCTGAGGATTGCATCTAGATAACGTCCGTGACAGAAGTTTCCTTGTGCGAGAGATATCGAAAGGAGTTAGGCTTGTACGTGGAAGTAGAGTAACATGTAACTCTCCCCACCACGTGCTAACAATCCTGAAGTGTCCGATGTCATCGGGTCTCGATTCGGGCCCTTTAGTTATTCCTCAATAAGGAGGTAATATGCGAACAACCGTCTCCCCTCGTGTTTGTCGCCCAAAAATAAGTGTGGACTCAACCATCAGAGAGTATGTCGGTTCAAGGTCATCAAGGCGCAATCACTCAATGCCAGCGCTGCTAAACTTGGCCTCCATGATTTCATCCATGCACATCACAACAAGTGACTTTTGTTTTTTCCAACTCGCATTCGCATTGGTGAACGGTATACCGCGAGACGCGATGATAGCAAGAAGAATTCTGCTGCATCATCTGGGATAAAGGGGTGAAAAACTCACGAAATCTCAAAATAGGCACACAGTGACTTAGTGAGATCCTTGATTGTAAGATGACACTTTACAAAAATATCTTGGTCAGTACTTTCGCCGGCATAAACCACCTGATCCATAAAAAATTGTAGGATTTGAGAATTAGCGAAGTGGAAAGCGCTGGGCTCAATATGTAAACGAGGGGCTGCTGGATGCTGGATCGAGCAATGACACCTGGTAAATTAAACCAGAATGGTTGATTCAGTCTGCCCGTACGCTTGACTCTTGGCTGCAGCTCCGGGTCGTCGGACGTTGCGTTTCAGTATATAGGTTTGCTGGACGGCGTCAAATTATTATTCTATTCCCTGACTGGTACATCTTGAGCAACCTGCTTCCACATGTCGAACTGGAGAAGAAGGGTCGCAATGCCTCTTCTGTTGATAGCAAAAATGGCAGGACTTCTGCTTGGCTACTCGCTTAAGAGGCATATTGATGTCGGGAAAGCAGCGACGAGCCCTTACAGTAGGTAGAATGGATAAAATAGGTGAAGAGAACAGCCGGGTGATCTGGAAGGGAAGCTTTTGAAAACGAAATAGGATGGCGAGACAGTAATCGCCCGCCGCAATAAACAGAACACCCCATGCGGGGCAATTCCGCTAATCTCAACTACAATATGTAGACAGTACCACTTTACCACACTAAAAATGCCGAGGAGGGTTTGATTCATTTATCACTGTGATAGAGAGTGATATTTCGTACTCGGCTATAGGAGAGGTTTCTAAACTTTCAGTTCCACAAATGTGTAGAGGAAAAGCCTGATCGGATTTCGCGCGAAAGTCGTAGGGTACCACGGATTGGAACTATATGTTTCGCGATCCTGCTGTATACTCCTTGGACGGAATTTTGGCGCAACGAGTCCGTGCTTGGGCCATATATGACTTTTCATTGGACCTCATGCACTCAAAAGAGACGAGAAGAGTGAAGTTTGGCTGGACGGCTCATCTGCTGCCGCCATAGATCGCCGCACTCCTTTGTAAAGGGGGTGATGTGTTTGAATGTTAGTGGCTTCAACATACATAGGGGAGGTGGGAGGGACAACAGGGAGACTTGGTTACGTGAACGATCACATGCTACTCGCAGCAGCAAGCAACTGACTATGGTGAGGCAGCTGTCATCCTTTTACTATCGGAATTGGGGTAATCGTGCCCGACACCTCTATACCCGCCGTCGGGCACCGGTGATTCTTCTGATACTACCAATCCATGCCATTTCCACTCCTCAATTTTGACCTATATACAAAGTAGGAACCCATCTCCTTGCAGCGTTAGTGATATGATTCCGAGGCGAACAGGGATGTGGAACAACTCCCCCCAGATGGGCAACATATGGACGTATTTGCCCCAGGAAATGGAAGGCACTTGCGTCCGCTCTATTAGCTTCTAAGAAGGGGTCTGGAGGAGCAGCCAAGGGGGGGGGGTTAGTACTACTAATATAATATCTATAGTATTTTTAAACGTGTTTCATAGTTTGATTAGCGATTTGTATTCAATTAAAACGCTTTTTAAACCAACTGGATGGTTTTTTTACATTTCATGCGTAGTGCCGGCCAATGGATGTCAGAAATATATAATTCCGCCGGTCGCATCTGAATGGACGGTTAGTTCCGCAATCGTCCCCCATCAAAGAAACCACCATTTTAAAAATCTCACTACAACCTCGAATTGACATTGATTCCTCTCAGCTTATAATATTATGTAGAACACTAGTGGCTCTCTAAAATGACTAAATCTAAGGTCAGTAGCATACCGGGAAGGTTAAAAAGAATGGAGTATTAAAAGCTAAATCGAATGAACTAAAACCGGAAAAGTGGGGCCTAACAAAACAAATCGCGTCGACCTGATCCGATTTACCCCCATGGGATAGGCGTCGTGAGCGTTGTGTTGCCTTGTGGACGTTATAAATGCATGGATTGGATTCTACAATAAAAGTGGTTTTGATATAGCGCTAAAGCAACCTTAAAATTTGACGGTACGGGAGCTAAGCTATTTCGGGTTAGAAGGGCGACGTGCGGGACGAACACGAGAAAGGCACCCAACCAGTTATGTTTCTCCTTCGTCACTTCGAAAACGAAGGACCCCAAGTTCGGTTACATAAATAGCTCTAGGCGTTCCATCAAGGTATTTGTAAATGCATTCTTTCCTCTCGACCGGCCATTTTTTCCCTTCAGAATTAGCAGTGTAATAGTAGATAGGGGAGGAGCAACAGTGAATTACACCAGTCAAATAGATCGCGTGATTACTATAATTATCGATCCAGATGTCTTCACTGCGCCATTAACATATAAAGGTTATAAGGACCTACCTCGATGGGTTTTCTACCCTACAAGTAATTATATCTTTATATGAAGGCTAGAGTGTTACGAAGGTGGCCTGGAGGGTCAGCGGTTAGTCTTTTTGTTTAGATGCCTCGCATACTTCCTGACCGGGATGTCTGTTAGGAAGATGCCTAAGGTCGGACATCTACAAAGGCCTAGATTGCACTCCGTAAATCCCATTCTTCTCCTCTCTATGGATTTAATTCTTGGTCAGATAGCACCGAATGCAGACGTCTGTTCTCATCTCGACTAGCTCGTGACAACTATTACTTTAAAAATCAACCGTTATTTCGTACCTCGCTTACTATACGTCAATCGAGGAGAGATCAATTCGGTGCCAAGGACAAAGGTATTGAAGCTAGAGAGAGAAAGACGGATATCAGAATCGCGTAGGAATTTCTGCGGTTGCCCACGATTGCCGTGTTTACTTCTATGCCAAACGTCCTTTATCCTGCATCAAACCTCCCATCACTACAATAAATTCATAGCCACGCCTTGCCAGATCGTCACATTGTTCACTGGGTTTGTCGCACTCTCTTGATATCGGTATTGCCATCATCCTGCTCGACGCCTATGTATACCCGCTTTCGGGGCCCAACAAATACTTCAAATCCTAAAAAGTCATGCCATTCTCGACTAATAGCCCGATACCGTCGTCGCCGGGCTTCGATATAACCAGGTGCTTCCTGTAAACCCCGTGCATATACTATTACAGCAGTCCATGATGAATGGCTGGCTTACTCGTTGAAGACGGGGTCGTCTGTGCCGTAGTCACGTTTGAAGCTGCTGCACTTTAAGTGTACCCGGGAGATAGCAATGGCCGCATGCCGGTAAGAAAGGATGTTCATTTGGGTCCGCAGATGTGTTTGGGCCTCCCGCTGTAGGATAGTCCGCAGGCGACTGCTATCCCAGGTCCCCTCTCCTTGGGGCCAGAGGAATAGTAACGGTGGGCCCTCCCGTCGGCGGGCTAGTCTCTCAATGGCCTGTCGAAAAGGAAGGACTAACCAAAGGTAGTAGACTACTAGCTCACTAACCACCTTTAGTAGGTAGCGATGGATGATCTTCGTTGAGTTGCTCACCGAATACCCCTTATGATATGCAGTAACGGTGCTCACAAGTCCGTGTTCGTTGAATATGCTTCGATGTCGCCCGTGGACGGTATTGCTATGGCGTAAGCTTAGTAGCTCCGTGGCCCGTATAGGCTGGCCCCCGGTACTATGCACCAGCAGCAGCAGCCCATCAAGAAAGCAGTCTACCTGCTGCAGGTAGTTATCTACTGTAGTTAGACGCCAGACAACCTGTGTATCATACTCCCGAACTTCGAGAAACTCGCCGCGTAGCAAGTCACTTTGCAGCAACCGGTCTATAATCCACTGCTCCCCGTTAACGGTCAATATATCACGGTTGCGCCTATCATAAAGAAAATTCCATCCTCGCTTATTGTGTGTAGGATTATCTTGTAGCTAATGTAGTACTAAGAGCGGAACCACTATCTCTCGCTCCTCGTCTTCATGAAGCAAGAAAAGTTGCTCTAGATTAGATTGAGCTAATATCACCTAAGTCCGGGCAAAGCGCTGAAAATCCGTTATGGTTAGGCGTAGCCCCTTATAGCTTAAGGTCTGCTCGTTATTACTCTAATAGATATAACCCTGGCTAGTCGTATTATTCTAGACGTTTTTGCCGTACGTACGTAGACGGGTGATCTAGCTAAAGGACGCCCGAACTCTATATAGGAGGAAGCGCTCCCGTATATCGTCTAGCGCATCTGCTGGGTGTGTGACAAGACTATTATCGGCTATCTAGACTACCTGCTCTACTACTAGCATCTGGGCTATCTTTATAACGGCCGATAGATTGCTGGTATAGCCGCACGGTTCCCGAAACGTCTAACGTTCGATATCCACCTCTAGCACAGCAAGGAAGCTAATAATAGTGCTCTTAAACGGGTCTCCCTTGAGCGGGTGGTCGAGCAAAGTAATCAAAAGTGCGAGATAGGCATTATCTAGCTAATCCTGGACTGCTGCAGATAGCTCTACTAGTAGTTGCGTACTAAGATCCTCTATCTAGTCTAACTTAGTAAGTTAAGTGGTCGTTAACTAGTAGCGTAGGATGATCTTTTAGTCTAGTCGACTACTACGGTAGGCGAAAGAGATTAGTCGCTGCTATACCTACTAGTAGCGGGTGTATATAGATGGTTTTAGATCCACTTAGATCGGCCACTCCTAAATACGCGGACGGGAGACAAAGCTGTTAATTCGGATTTGGTTAAACTTATTAATCCGCTAGTCCTAAATCGTGTGATATGCACGCTTAATTAGCCGCTCTATACTCTGCGCGAACACGGTAAGTAGTAGCTCTCGGGAAGGGTTAGGAAGCATGCCTAGACTTACTACTTCAGAAAAGCTATAACCTCGAAGGTATTTCGGCCACTATATAAGGTCTAACTATAGTGACACTTTAGTAGCATGCTTCTCGCTGGTGATCTGCTGCCCTTAGTCTGCCTCGTCCGCTAACCCTTCCTCGATATCCCGGCTCACCTAGGCCTAGATAAACTCGGCCTTAGATATTATACTAGCTAGCCGTCGTTGCCTAATCCGAGATGGTAGGATCACACTGAAAAAAGTACTCGCTGGACCACCTAGAAAGAATCGCTGACAGCTCACTGGTTCTGTAGTGGCAGCGATATCAGGCTTGGCTTTGGAAGCACGACCACGCGGCCGTCGGGTCTCCGGGTGTATGCGATCCAGATGCTTGCGTAGTGTCGCTAACGCTCGTGATAAATAGGAGCAGCAGGGGTAGCGTAAGCCAGGATAGACGGGAAGACCTGGAATAGGCGCAGAGTCCGGTGGGGGGAATCTGCACGGCTCGCGCGTCGGCTCTAGCTAGGGCCGCTTCAACATCTCGGCCATGGCAGCCTGGCGAAGCTCTGCGGTTCTAGCTACTGGATGGTGTCGGTGATGGCGAAGGAGATGAGTTTTGAATTGGCTGGGCGTGACGGCGAAACGACAGTCGATACAGATCCATATCTGGTATGTGGCGTTATATATAAAGAGATCCATCTCGAGATATTGGACTGTTTGCGCCCTAGTGCGAATGGAATTAGGAAGGCAATCAGGGGGTCGGTCCGGTGCTATAGCAAGAGAAATACAAGAAGCGGAGCGGACGCGTCGTCCTACACCGCGCCGCCACTATTCCTATACGGGCCGTGAAAAGAAGCAATTATGTATGATATGATATGAATCGAGGATACACCTTCCTTACGGGCACGCACCTCAGGAGACGGGAGCACGGCCGAGGCAGGGCTTACTCGGCCAATCAGGCGGCGAGTAATTCGAACGGGGGTCGGGTGGATTATGTACTCGAGTATAGAGTGACCCGCGGGTCGTGCCGAGGCCTAGCCTTGGTTGATTGAAGAAACGAATGAATATCAAGGGAGCGATGAATACCCAATGGACAGAAACGACCACGGTATTACGACAACCGTAATGCCGATAATACTAACTACTAAATAAAACACGCAGAAAAGAGGGTGACTCGGTGTAACTACTCTATATCTCTTCAATTTCTCAAAATTTGATCGCCTTGACGTTCTCAGGAGTTGTGGTATCATAACTATCAAACGTGATAGTGTGAACTCCTGCACGTTTCGCCATTATTTCAATCAGTCGGAGTGCTACTGCCGCGCTTGGAGATCCACATAACGCGTGTTTAATTATTCGGGCGTCATGCCCCGGCAACTTGCCCAAGAGCGTGGACAGGGTGACGAATATCGTCCCTAAAGCGACTGTATATATAGCTTGGAGCCTTATACGAACTCGAGATTTGTAACGAATAGAAAGCATCCTGTATCCTAAATTATCTCTACTAAAGTAGTAGAGTAGTCTGTGGAAGAAAGGTAACGCTATATAGCTCAAGAGGCCCCGAAAGAAGGGATTGCTAACAAGGCGGATAGCCTCCTCTAGAATAACGAGCAGGGAGTTCGCGACTCTAGGTGACCATTCGGGCGCGTACCTATAGGTCGAAAGGATATAATCGAATTATTCCGCTCCTTCTTTGAAATTTCGAGGGAGGATATACTCCGAGATCCCAAAAACATAACTAATATATCCCTAGTAGTGGACCGCCGTATCTAGGTCACCGCTTGAATACTACTTGCCGAAGGTACTATCTCCTAGAAGGTTTTAGACGCCGAAAGCGATTATCCTAACGGCTATGTCAGTGTTCGAAATAGGGTTACCGTGTATAGCTGTTATAATATACCCTAGCATGAGGTTATTCCCAAAGTGTTGGTGCCTCAGGCTACCCGGACCTAATAACCCGGTAGGCTTTCGGTGGGGATTCGCTAGAGCTTCACTGCCAACACGTGTACGAACCTCTGCAGGGAAGACCCTTAGGAAGAGGTTACACAATCCTCGTGTTTTCTCCGCTCCCAAGGATATATCTCCTTCCTGTTTTGAGCGACAAGACTATATATAAATTGAACCATGAAGAGGAACCCTTACGTGTTACGGACCTCAAAGAGGCGCGGGGGCCGCAGCTATTTGAGGGGCAACCGTGAACCAATCATTCCACGGACACTAAGGATTAGCGTTGTCACGTGCGTTTCGGTATACTTAGGCATGCCCAGGAAGGCACCAAGACAAACACTTAGGGCAGGAGCCAGAAACGGCCTGCAGCTAACCGTCACAACCAATACTCTATTAGTGGATGGAACGGTTAGCCCGACGTAGGAACCGGCCGCTCCGAACACGTGACCTTAGGGTATACAGTTAGGTATACCGCACGGACTATAGAAACGACTAGTCTAGTATACCACCCTATGTTCCTAACTATAGACTACAACCACGGAGAACTAGATATATAAGGACACTCTTTTATTATTATGTATTTAGTTCTTCGCGATTAATCTCACATTATTACTTAGTTACTACTAGCAGTACTTTGCACTTCATAGTTCACCTTTAAGACAACCTAACCTATAAGTAGGGGATTCACTTAGTAGTAACACTTAGTGATTAACTTACTTAGCGCGTACTTCTAGCACGTTCTATAAGATACTTAATAGAATCCGATCCCGTAGTAAGGCCTTACAAGGCAACGGTACGATTAAGAGATACTCTTAGAATCTATAGTTAGAATTAGGTAAGTATAACCCGTGAATATTCTAACTTATAGTAACTAGTCGGCTACGCGTAATATATTAATCGCCCTATCTTTAAACCGTGAAGTAAAGTTATTATAGTAGGTAACGATAGCACTTTAAAGGGTAAGACTCCTACTAGAGTATTAATAACCGACCCTAATTCCGACGATAAACGGGATAACGAGATCCGGAACCTTAAGGTAATTATAAAGGAGCTCCGCGAGAATCTTAATCTATTAGGCACTAGCTATAAAGCCTATATAGGAAAGGTGATAGACTATCTTAAGTAACTTTATACTTAAGTAGTAGCCTTAGCACTAGTAACTGCTATTAAGGCACCGAAACTTGTAAGAATATACTCTACAAGTCAGGGTAGAGGCCTGTCAATCAGGTAGGAGAAATAGAACCAAATCAATTATGCCAAAATAGTCAAAGACTGTTTCTTAAGGAACGTAAGGGTTCCTCTTCATGATTCAATTTATATCCAGTCTTGTCGCTCAAAACAGGAAGGAGATATATCCTTAGGAGCGGGGAAAACACGAGGATTATGTAACCTCTTCCTAAGGGTCTTCCCTACAGAGGTTCGTACACGTATTAGCAATAAAGCTCCAGCGAATCCCCACCGAAAGCCTACCGGCTTATTAGGTCCGGGTAGCCTAAGGCACTAACACTTTAGGAATAACCTTATGCTAGGGTATATCATAATAATTATCCTCCCTCTAAGGATCGCTTGCCCTTAAGCGAGGTAAACAGGCACGTAAACAAACATAGAAGTAGTAGTTAATAAGGAAAGAGCGTGTAGACCGAAAAGGGAATAGTTAATAATAAGGGTTTACGAGCAAACAAAGGAAGCGTATTTCTTTATTTATATCGCTAATATCTCTTCTCCCTCTTCTTCTTCTTTTCATCATCCTTTTCCTACTTTTCCCTTAATATTCGCCTATTTTACTATCTCTTATCTACTAAATACGCGTTAAAACCCTCACGATAGCCCGCCGAAAGGCGCACTAGACTTAGGTAACTTATGTAAATCCTATTAAGCTAAAACATTTCTAGTGTATACACTACCTTCGGACTTCGGTTAAGAGTTATAAGCCCGAACTAGATATCCCCTTTAAGATCGAATACGTCCTAGATACTAAGGCCTCTATTATATATAGATAGTGTTCCGATCGTGGTTCGACCTATATTCCTATACGTTTCGCTAACTCCTTTCTTCGAAAATTTTCTAACTTTAGTAGGCTTCTATCTTAATACTTAGTAATACTTATAATCTAGTAGCGACTATTACCTAGGTTAAATAGGTTTTCTAGCTAGATTAGGAGGATCCGGTTTAGATTAGTGTTCTCCGCGAATAGCCTTATCCTTAGACTATTTAGTAGGAGATCGCTAAGGCTTTAATTAACCTTTACTAGTATTTCGATAACGCTAAGTAGGCCTTACGTAGAGAGTACTCTTAGACTAGTAATAAGGGAACTAATAAGATACGTTTTATAACCGCGTGTTTTAGTATTAGTTAACTAAGGTTTTAGTAAGTAAACGCTAATCTATTTAACGCGGCTATCGCTACCTATTATACTAATCTTTCCTATATCCTTCCTCTTAAGAGTAATAAAGTATCTAAGTAGAAGAGGTACCATACCTAGATACTACTACGCTTATTACTTAGCGATAACAGTTACGTTACCTAGTTATATAGTAAGCTAGTCTTTATTAATACCGTTTTAATAGTGGTTTATAACGCCTAGAAGGAGGTAATAGATAATCTTAATAATAATAATAATTCAGACTATAAGATAGATCCTAAGGATTTAGTTAAGGAGATAATAGAGGACTTCCTAATTATTCCTAATAAGATTTAAGGGATTACCTTATCGTCTTTACTCTTACATAGTTTCTAGATAGTTTCGTTCTAGTTTTAGTAGCTAATCGTTACTCTTCTATAAATATCTTTTAACTAATTTTTTCGCGGATAATCTAGTTTAGAGGTTACTTATAAGGCTTCCTTTATCTACTTATTTTACTAGCTTTCGCTATAGGTTTATTACGTTTTTATTACTCTTTCTTAGTAACTATAGGATTCTTTTTACCTTTTCGTTTCTAGTAGGATTATATTACTTTAGTAGCGTTTTCTATATCTTTCTAGTAAACCTATTAGTTATATTTAGAAGGCTAGCCTTTCTATTTAATAAGGAAGTATATTTCTTCCTTAATTAGCTTCTTATCACGTACTTCTTCTACTTCGTATTCGTCTTCGTCTTTAAGATAGGGCATTAGTAAGGTATCACTATTCTTTCTATATAGTTTCCGCTATAGTTTAAGTAAGGATATATAAAAGACGTTATAAATTCGATTATATTACTAAGGTAAGCTTAGGTGGTAAGCTTATTCTCTAATAGTTTATAAGACGCGGAAAGGACTAATAAAGCAGGGAGCTAATTTCCTACTTTCTTTTAATCTTAGGTTCTTTATTAATAAGCCGATAAGATCTCCCTTTTCGAATTATATAGGAATATAGTCTTTATTATAGTACTTTATTATAGCTTCGCTTACCTTTCGCTAGTATTCCTATAGCCTTTAA
The DNA here is from genome assembly GCA_022985105.1 of Penicillium ochrochloron. Lineage (NCBI taxonomy): Eukaryota > Fungi > Ascomycota > Eurotiomycetes > Eurotiales > Aspergillaceae > Penicillium > Penicillium ochrochloron. The sequence continues at coordinate 15,918 of JAAVMA010000040.1, forward strand.
CGAAGCGCTTTAAGTTTTTCGACTCGTGCGGATACTACTAGGATCTCTTTATATAGAGTTTCGCCCTCGAAACGTTACCGGAAATTAGGTAAGTAGCCTATTAGCGCTTAAAATAGAGAAACGCCTATTATAGCGCTTACAGCGTTATTATATATAAATTCGGTAGATTTTAGGAGGTTTAGCTAGGCGACCTAGTTATTAGCTACGAAGTATTAGAGATAGTGCTTAAGCGTTTAGTTTATACGCTCTATTTAGCTATCGGTTTAAGAATAAAAAGCTATTAAGAGCCTAAGGCGTACTTAGGATAGGTAGTATAGATTTAACTAAAACTTACTAGTGAATAGGGATCCTTAGTTAGATATAATACCCTTAGGCGGCCTAAAGCGTAATTTAATATAATTATAGAAAAGCTCGGTAAGCTCTTCTATAGTAATCGTTATAGGAACGGCGAGGAGTAGAGACTATTTCGTGAACTAATTAATAATAACTAGGATCGTATCGACTAGCTTCTTATTATAGGTTATTAATAGTAGGCCTATAATAAAGTCTATCGAGATTTCTACGAAAGGTCTTAAAGGGATCGGAAGTGGTTAAAGCTTCCTATACGGCTTATATCTCTTTACTATTACTCCTTAGTAGGTCTAGTAATCCCGGACGTATTCGGCGACGTTTATATAGATATTCGGCTAATAATATTTCCTTTTTATTAGTTTAAGGGTTCTTGTATAGCTAAAGTGGCTAGTAAGGGGATTATTATAATATATACTTATTAGTTTATTTTAGAGGTTACTCCCCGCGGGGATATAAACGCGCTCCTTAAATCGTAAAAGACCCTTAGGTCTAATACTCTAGCCTTTAAACTCTAGAGTTAACGACTATATAGCGGTCTTTCGGCGCTAGGTCTCTAGGTCTTCGCCTTAAAGTTACCTAATAAGCTCCTTAAGGTCTATACCTACCTTAGTAAGATATACCTACTCAGAGGTATAAGTAGGCCTTACTTATACGTTAGGGAGATAGCGCGTACGCCTAAGCTCCCCCTAATTAGTTACGCTAACTAATTTATCCCTATCTTTATTCTCTTCGAAGTATAGGATATTCGAGGTAAGCGCACTTATAGTTAGCGACTAGACTATAATAGAATAGTGATTAGTCGTCTACGATTCGCTAGCTATTTAGTAGCTTAATAGCGAAATTAGGTTAACCTTATAATTACTTAGGAGCTAACGCTAAGAGGGTCTATCCGCGGGATTACTCTTCCTAGCGCGATATTTTATTATAAAATTAAATAGGGTAAGGGCTAAATACTACTATACTTACCTACTATTAAGCTTTAGCTACTTTATAAAAGCCTAAAGGTTTAAATAGTCTAAGAATACTTTAATTAGGTATATACTCCTCTCGAGGTAGTATCGCTAATATTTAAATAAGTATACGATAGCGAATAGCTCCTAATCTAGTATTCTATAGAGGATCTCCGTCCTACTAAACTTCCGTAACTAGAAAGCTACTAGGTGCTATATCCTACTATCGTTAGGTTAAGATAGAATCCTTACTATAGTACTATTAGACGTATTAGTTTCTAACTAAATAGGTTTTAATAGGTTAAAGTACTAGAGGAGAGGCGTAGACTAGAAGGTAGTAATTAGGTAGCAAAACGCTATCTTCTCGCTAAGGATTAGGTTAACCTAGCCTAGCTTTCGCCTATTTTTACTATCTTTTAGTAGGGCTATAAGAGGTAATATAATATAAGAGTAGTTCTTAATAAATCTACGATAGAAATTATAGAATCCTAGGAATACCTAGATATCCTAGAATATTTTTAGAATCTCCTACGAAGCGATATTAGTAACCTAGTAAGGATCTATTAAAATACCCTTAGAGGAGATAATAAAACCTAGGAATTTAACCTAGTCTTAGTAGAATACGTACTTACTAGGCTTAGTATATAGGCCTACTCTCTATAGCCGTTTAATAACCTAGTAGAGATAGTTTATATATAAGTCCTAATCTACTAAAAAGATTAGGATATTATTAAGGTAAGCTACCGTAAAGGTATTAAGAATATTATAGAGCGTAGTATAGATATAGTTCTAAAAGGTTATAGATATATTAGTAAGACTAAAGAGCATAACTATATATTCGTAGTACCTATAATAGGTATAGAAGGCTATTTTCTACTTATTACCCTTCTTAATATAAATTTAGTAGTAGACGTCTTAGATATTAATCTTACTAAAGACCTTTAACCTAGTAAGTTAGTCTAAGATCTCTAAGATAAGAGGTAAAGGATAGTAATTCTTTACGGAGACCTTATTAAGTCCTTAGTAGTCGACGTAGAGGTAGAGGCCTTCGTTAGCTTTTAGTACGAATAAAATAGGAGCGCTAGCTAGGCTCTTAGATTCGCGGATCTAGTTGTTTTTAAGGTTCTTATTAATATACTTATATAGCTCTACGAGTTCCTTCTATAAAAGAGGGTAGATTAGCCTATATAGGACCTTTACTCTAGGTATAAGATTAATAGCGTAGTCGTGTTTATTTAATAAAGGTAGGGTTTTTAAGTTCTAGGATAAGAAGAACTTATTAAACTTAGATAGTTCAGCGGGTAATTAGTAGGATTCTATTATAGTTTCGTTACTATTATAGTTAATTAGGAGCTAAACTTCTTTAGGTAATTTTACTATAGTAAAGACGTACGCGTAGTTCCTAGCTTTCTTAGTAAAGCGTATAGGTAGAAGGATTTTAATAGAGGACGTCCTAAACTACTAAAGGCTACTTCGCTCTACTATATAAATATCTAGGTTATAAATCGTTATTATAGAGAGAAGTATAGGGCTTTCTTCTAGCTAGGGATCTCGGTCGATTACTATATATAGGCGGGTAAATTAATAGGTTATACCTCTAGAATTAGTAACCTTTAGGGGAACGTTCTATACTCTATAGGTAGGTATTAATTATTAATTAATAGCGCGAATTAGGATTATAGACTATCTAGCTTAGTTAAGTTTATATTTCTTAACAAAATCGAAGCTTATAAGATCGACCTTAGTATAACTATTAAGATCGGTATAGGTTTTAAGGTTATTTTAGATAGTAACTAGAATATAAAATTAAGTTCTAGTTCCTACTATAGGGAGAGACGGATTTATAGGATCTACTCTATCTTACTATTATTTCCCTATAGAGTAGACTATATAGTAGTAGTAGTCTTCTCCTTTAGCGGATCAGGATATTTATTTAAGTAATACTTTTTACTTCTATAGTTAAAGTATTAGTTACGTTTCCTATTATCTCTAATAGGATTTAGGCGGCCTTTTATATATATACCTCTACTATTCCTAGGCTACTATAGGTTTTTATTCTCCTAGGGGCCCTTAGATATTTAATTTAAGTCTTTCTTCTAGAGGGACTTCTTAGTAGTTTTAGTACACTTTTGCTTCTAGTTCGTTTCTAATCGCTATAAGTCCTAAAAGTAATATACGATATTAATTATTTCTTCGTAGATCTCTAGAAGTTTAATAATATAGTAGCGAATATCGTTCTAAAGGTTATATAGGAGCTTTATAAAGAAGGAGAGGGCTCTCTCTTTTTCCGCTACTCTTAGGAAATAACGTTCTAATATATTAAGTTAGGCGTAAAACTCACGAGGATCCTCTTCCTTATATTAGTAGGCCTTCTTAAGTTAGCCTATTACCTCCGACTTAAGGCTAGTCGCGTTTTTAATAAGGATTAAGGTCTAGTCCTTAAAGTAAGGCTAATCTTCCTTAAGGTTTTATTAGGAGTTAGGTAACTTTTCGTTAATATATTAATACTATCTCTACTAGTATATCGTATCTATATAGCTAAGCGCCCTAAGGATCTAGGTCCGACTATTATAATAGCGCCTTAGATCCCCTTTAAACTATTATTAGAGATCTAGGAGCTACTCTTATTGCTATTAGAGTAAAGAGTTAAGAGTAAATATAGGAATATTTTTAAGTTTTATATCCTAACCCCTTCCTAATAGGTTAGAAATGTTCTAGTAGGGATCTAATAGGGTTTCGCCTTAGTTCCGTCCCGTAAGCTATAATTTAAGTATTTCGACTTAGTCTTATAGATCTTTAAGCCTCTATAGCTTCTCTATAGTAGCCTAAGTAGCTATAAGGTTTATATTAAGGTCGGTCGGGGGAATAGCTTTAGAGGTTATAGTCTCCTTAGTCGTTCGGAGAGGATTCGGTGCTCCTTTAGTAGAAGAAGTAGAACGAGTTCTTAGTGCTATTTCTCCTAGATAATCGAAGAAGAAGAAACAGAAATTATAAGAATATACTCTACAAGTTAGGGTAGAGGCCTGTTAATTAGGTAGGAGAAATAGAACTAAATCAATTATGCTAAAATAGTTAAAGACTGTTTCTTAAGGAACGTAAGGGTTCCTCTTTATGGTTCAATTTATATCTAGTCTTATCGCTTAAAACAGGAAGGAGATATATCCTTAGGAGCGGGGAAAACACGAGGATTATATAACCTCTTCCTAAGGATCTTCCCTGCAGAGGTTCGTACACGTGTTAGCAGTGAAGCTCCAGCGAATCCCCACCGAAAGCCTACCGGCTTATCAGGTCCGGGTAGCCTGAGGCACTAACACTTTGGGAATAACCTCATGCCAGGGTATATCATAACATCTAAGTTGATTGGAAACTAACTTAGCTTCCCTTATACCTAAGTAGGTATTATTATATCTGATGTTGCGGCCTCCTTCGTGAGCAGTAAATGCCTGGTATCACAACATAAACGTATAGCAACTCCGAGCAAAATAGCTGTTCTATCGACACCATTTAAACAAAATGGATTAATGAACCTAGTGAGGGAAAAAATCCTACATGTGCTGTGAGCTTCCCTTGTCTACTGCTAGTCCCAGTAGCTATCTGAATCCCACCACTGTATCACGATTGAACTTTTGAGATATCTGAAGGTCCGAGAACTTGGCGTGGAATCTATGTGGTATTCTAGGGTACACGTCGACTCTGGTACGAATACTATGTTCGTGGAGTGCTCGCGCATATGCTAAAGCGTCATCTCTGAGAGGATCTAGCCCGGTAATCTGAATGTAGGTCGGAATCATTCGCGGGAAGCTATCTATTGCATTAAATGGAGACGTATACTCCGAGCTAGTATTAGGGTTGTATGTAGAGAGACAGAAGTGCACTGTCTCTGTGTTGAAACTAGGAGCGTCGGCGTTTTGGGACAGGGAAATGTGTAGAGGTCGGTACTTTAAAGGTGCAGTTTGCTCGGCACGGAAGATGGGAATCGCAGTCTAAAGTCCAGTTAGTGGCGGGAATAGTTTCTCCCTGACTGCCCTGTGGGCTGTGACCGCGCAGAGATTGGCGCTAGCAGAGCTACCGCCCAAGATGAATGCTACCGATACATCCGCACTAATACTGTGTGCGTTCTGGGACAGCCACTTCACGTTATCCTAGATATCTTCTGATTGTTGCGGACTCTTCCACTCGGGGGCTAATCGATGTGATAGGGTCACGACTACCGCCCCGAGTTCCGTGGTAATGGCTCTCGTAATGGGGGAAAATTGCAAGTTTGTCCCGCTCATGAATCCACCACTATAAACTAACGCAACAAGAGGTGCACGTAGCGTGGAGGTAATCCGGGACTTGAAGACACGGGCTTTATTTCTATATCTGTCCCTTATTGGGATTGGGATGGTCCGATTGTGTATATCCGGATGGGGTGTGGTAACATAGCCTGCTAGATTAGCCTTGTATTGCCGTTTTCTTATTTCTTTAATGCTGGATGGAGGGGGTTGTTCTGATGAAGTATCTTTTAGAAGAGCCTAGCACCGCGTATATTAGATATATGCTTAGGTTTTTCTCGAAGCCGGGATAATTACCTGTGCGATTTCAGGGTCGAGGGTGGCTAATGCCGTTACACTGTTAATGGTATCGTACTCGTTCATTTTTAAAGCATGCCGATGACACGCGCCGCTGATCAAGTGTTCCTAACGACTATGTGGAAGGCTATGGGGCCTGTCGTACTTGTATTCTATTTGGGCTGCGTGGATATTGTGAGGAGACCCGCAAGTTCCGCAATTTCCGCCTATTGCTATCGGCGGGAACTATCTATCTCTTCACCTATTAGTGAACAGCGGATGTGAATCCTTGGCTCTTATAATTCTCCGTGATTGGATACCACAACATCGGTAACCCGCTAGGGATTATCGTTGAGTTAACAGGAATGCCTAGGCTAAGTAATGAGAAGCTGTGAGGAATGAAATTACATTGTGTATGCCAAAGGTAATCAGGAAAAACAGTACTGTAGTTTAGAATTAGAGCTAGCGTTCATTAGTAGTTCAAAAGGTAAGTGTGCTAGGCACCGTGCTCTAAGTACTTATGAACGCTGAATGTATTTGAAAGGGTGGAGAGTAACGTACACATATAGGGCACTCTTCTGGCCACGGAAATGGGCCTTAACAACCACTGCAAGATTGTTATGCTATGAGCCCTACTGTAGCTATGCCTTGAGAAATTCAAGCATGCAAGAAATAGTCTCTGAAGTAATTTGGCCTGGTGCTTTCCTTGCACTTGGTCGACAGGTCTTTTTACCTGCAAAGGTAATATCCGCGAACATTCTGTGAAATAACTATTGATTGGTCTGGAACAGGTATCCTGCACTTTACAGGTAATGAAGCGTTAGTGAGAGGGCAATATGCTAAGAACGTGATTTCACTCTCCTTAGCCTTTCACAACGGAGATAGTAGAGCGGAAATTGCGCTGGGGTAATACGGGGATTGCGGAGCGCTAAAATAACCGCGGTATCCTGGAGAAGGGAAAGACCACGGAAATTGCGGGGAAATTGGTGGGGAAGAATCTGGGGCAAACCGGATCTGGCTTATATTTATTACTCTTAAAATGGCCTCTTTCCGGTATTGTAGAGTATTACTGTTAGCGAAGGGCTATTCCGAACGCAAAGTAATACGCTTACGCTATGTATATTTTTAATTCAGCATCGAGGATTCAGCATCGAGGATTCCTCCACGTACTGTCGTGCGCGTTCTCGTTATATCGTTGTTCGTTGCATCTGCAGCTATTATTTTCGGACTTGATAATGGAGAAATTGGAGGATTTATGGCTATGATCCCGTAAACCACGCCGTCTCAGATTAGCTATACTAAACAGTGAACTAATAAAGACTTTGGCTAGATTTCTGAAGGATTATGGATATTATGATGAGAAAACAAACTCCTACAATATTAAGGCTAGTGACTAAAATGCGATGACTCTACTTCTTGTTACGGGCGCTATTCTAGCATCCGTATCATCTGGTTTTATCGGATCTAGGTTTGGTACACGTGCAGGACTCTTTTGCTGCGGTATCGCTGGGCTGGCTGGTTCTATTCTCCAGTGCGTATTAATATATATCGCTCCTCTGTATGTTGGACGTCTTTTGCTTGGCGGTAGGTCATTCCTTTATATACTTATGAAACACTGAATTTTATGCTAACTTGGTGTCTATAGCGGCCACCGGATATGCCTCGAACTTTGGGCCTGTTTACAACGCCGAAATTTCCCCTGCTGAACTACGAGGAATAATGATTAGTCTGTATTAGACAATGCTTGGAGTTGGAGGGCTTTTGGGATCCGCTATTAATACGGGTACAGGCACGCTGACGACCTGATGGGCGTACCGTATCCCTCTTCTGATATAAATGGTTTTTCCCGTTATCCTGGCCACTCTGATCTGGCTGTTTCCAGAGTCACCTCGTAAACTCCTAGTCTGGCCTATTCCCATCCGTAGATTAAACTCTATTCACTGACTATTTCTAGGCTGGCTTATATCTGTTAATAAACCCGAAGCTGTATCTTAGTCCCTACGGCGCCTGAGAGGTAGGCTCTACCCGGAAGAGAGGATATCCCGTGAAATCGAAATAATTGCGGCTTATGTTGAGCTTGAAAAACACGCCGCTAAATCAAGCTCCGTGCGAGATGCCTTTAGGGGAACTGACCGCAGGAGAACTTATATTGCCTGCGGCCTTCTTTTCTTCTAAGCGTTCTCGGGTACTATATTTATAAGCGTGTAAGATCTTGTTTATTCGTTACATGAAATGTAGCAGTACTAACGGACGGTTCTTCTTAGTTACGGGATATATTTTTTCTCTATTTCTGGTGTCGACAACGCCTTCTTAGCAAGCCTTATACTGCAGGCATCTTCGTTGGCCGCTATGATGTTTGTATTTCCCTCCCTACGTTACTTCGGCAGAAGAACCATCCACTTATATGGAGCTACTTTCATGACTGCTGCTATGTTGATTGTTGCTGTAGTTGGGACTGCCGTTCCAAATAACCCTGTCGCGGCCAAAATCCTGGTTGCGTTTATATGTATTTGGAACTTCTTTTATGCATGGTCCTGGGGTAGCGTGGGATGGATCATCGCCGTAGAGATCCTATCTACTGTTCTGCGTGCGAGAACTTCAGACCTGGCTACGATTATGGGTTGGTTATCTACATTAGTGATTAATGCCGTGATGCTGTATTTAATTAACCCGGACGACGCAAACTTAGGCATGAAGGTATGGAAATTGCCTTATCGACATGATATTAAGTTGACGATTCTCTTTAGGTTGGCTTTATTTTCGGGGGTCTTTCACTCTGCACATGTCTCTGGGCCTATGTCTTTGTTCCGCAGACAAAGGATAGGGAGCTAGAAGAACTGGACGAGATGTTTATGAAGGTGAATCCGCCCTGACTGTTTTAGGATTATTAGATGGCATGCTGATCTGTAATCACTTAGGCTATTCCGGTGAGGAGGTTTAAATCGTACGTTTGTGAAGGTTTATCCTAACAAGACAAGACTGGTATTCGCGGCACCCCTGAGAAGGAGATAATTGAAGGTGCTGTAGAAACTATCGAGCGTGTTTAAGACTGGTAGCATTTAGCTTAGCTTTAGCGATAATCCGATTAGCAGCAATACCTTAACTAAATTATCTAAAAGAGCATAGACTCGGAGATTATGCCCCTTCGTGAGGTCTCTAAACATAACTGTTGACGACAAAAAGTAGGACGGCCACGTAGTATACACTAACTTTCGTAAGGGTTATCTATCTATAGTGGGATCACTCAATTTTACCAGCAACTCGATATAGCTGGACATTGCCTCCGCTGCTGGTTATGTAGCTAGTTACGAATCTAATTTTATGTAGTTCCTTATAAAAGCTGGTATCGTGTACTGTGGAGTAAGTCGTAAAGAAAAAGTAACGTGCACCCTATGTCGTTTTAAAAGGCTATTGTGCTAGTGTAATTAGGAATAGTCTTGTTAGTCTGTTAGAAATGCGTAGACTCTTATATTGTTTTCTTTAAGTGTAAAGTGAGAAGGCTATGACGTATAGGAAGTAGGGTTAAATAGATAGAAGAAGAATTACTATCTTTAGTAAGATAGTATAGGATTAGATTAAAGAATAAAAAGAGACTTAGAATTTAAATCAATCTGCTCGGAGGTTTAGGCCCCTTATATAATTAAGAAAGCGGGAGATTCTAGCAGATTATATTAATGTCATATAGTTCTGTTATATTCTATATGATCTAGGCTATAGCATCATATAGGTCAGCTAATATCTAGTCTTGATATCATAGATATACAATAGAATCTTCTAGGATTATTATATAGAAGATTCTATAGTATATTAATCAGCTGATGTGTAGCAAGGTTGCCACAGAAGATTCTATAGTTATCGATATATCATATTAGTCTATATACGTTATCCCCCCGTGATCTATATATGATTGGATATATAGATTAGAAGATAGTATATAGCTTTATATAGGTATATAGATGCTATATAGATAGCTATATATATATAGCTAGCTATTAGTAGATATTTCTACTAGGTTTGCTAGCTTTATAAATTCTTTAAAGAGTAAAATGATGAGGACGCTAGGGATGTCTATGATTTTGGTGCCGTCGGAAAACGTACGTCGGCTACCCGGAAAATCCACCGTCAATCTGTCGGGCTCTAAATTGGCTAACTAGGCGAATTAGGAGGAACATAGAGAGACCACTTTCAAACGGTAATAGAGAGGTTGCATAACTATGAGCGATGCCACAGTCCTTGAATTTGACTATAATGACTCGGTTCTTGTATGCTATCACCGTGAGATAGGCCTTAATAGCCGGTATTCCTTGTGGTACTAGTGGAGGAGGTGCTGGCGCGCATTTAGCCTGAGTCGCAATCTACGCCCAGGACGCAGTAGCAGCTCGTCCGCTGACATTAGCCGTATGTATCGGAGTCGTGCTCAGTCCAACAGAGTTTCTTGATGATCTTAATATCCTTCTAGATGTTCTGTGTGCACTTGGCCGCGTTTTTGGACGTGTTAGAGGATATCGTCGATCGCAGGCTGTCTGAGGACTTTGCTAATGAGTGCAACAGTCGAGGCCACGTACTGCTGTACTATGTTCTATGGCACCTAGTTCTGCCTTCTTCTATCCACCGCTTGCAGTCGATTGCATGCTTCTTTGAGGTATGTGGCGCGTTCGTCGATATTTTCGTACGGAATGGCGTGTAAAGGGACGTTTTACACGACCGGGCTCAGTGATCAATCAAGGCAGCCCAGGACACGGTTTGCAGATGGCATAGAAAGTTCAGTACCTGGAACGCACCTAGGTACGTGATCATTACCAGCTGGCAACCACCCAAGGAAGGTAGTCACGTGGTGCGTGGACAATTGTCGGAACAGAAGCAGCAGTGGACCCCGGGGAGCGGGGATACTAGTTATAGACCCGCATGTATTAGTCATTATTATGCCCACATAAATTGCCAGATAGGGGCTTTATAGTAATTCAGACTTGTTGATATCCAATTGGTGCGCACTATGATTGACTAAGCAGTAATTCCGACTACAATCTCATCCCTGATGGGATTATACGAGGGCCAGGACTCATCGGCGATAGGAGGAACTGGATATATACAGACACTCATTTAGCAACAGGTATTTAGTTCTTCGCGACCAATTGCAAATTGTTACTTGGTTACTACCTTTGGTACCTTGCATTTCACAATTCACCTTCAGGATAACCCACCAGCTCATCTCGTCGCAACACCTAGTCACTGATTTGGCGCGCACCCTGGCACACCCCGCAAGATACTCAAAAGGACCTGAGCCCGTGTAAGGCTTAGTAAAGCAACGGTACGGCTGCGAGATACTCTTAAGATTGAAGTTTGTGCTGACAGGGCCATATTCAGCCGTCTCAGCACATAGAAATGCTGTACCTGATAGCAACTAGGACAACTACCACCTTTTGGTACGTACTCACAGTAACCAGCAGGCACCGCGCAGCACGTAGTGTGACGTTTTTAGTGTAGGTTTTGACTGGCACTTCGGTTCAGATCAAAATCTAATTCGCGGCCATATTCCTCGCGAATACTGTGCGCACATCTAGATAACGGTAATTCAAGCGCGAAAAGTGACGCTAGTCCTTCGCCTTAGAGTTTCTCATTCTGTAGTGTGCGCGATAGGCTCCTATTGAACCCAAGTGCTCGTTAACTAGAAAGCAAAAGAAAGAAACAGAAACGCCTGTCTTGCTGCTGAGTATTCTGGGATCACAGTGGTACAATTTGCCCATCTTCGTAGACTGACTAATTTAAACACTTCGCTCAATATTGTAAGTAGTCGTCGAAATGGCTAGAGGGTCGGTTTCCTTCCTTAGACCTTCGCGTTGCGATGATTTTCCAGATACTCCTTGACTCGAGGACGGCTTTCAAACGCTTGTCTGAATTTCTCCAACGGCGGGGGGAGATTCTTATAAATGCCGAGAAATTAGCACTGAATGCATGCTGTTCAGAACAAGCGTTTTCACCCACCGGAAGGGTTCCAATTTTCTCATCGTTATCAATGGATTGGAACACTGCAAAATCCACGTAGGTAATCCTTTCGCCGAGAAGGAATGGGCCACCGCGGGTATCATAGTATTGAGACAGTACTTTGTAGTAGCTGAGTACAAAATCATTTTTATACTCAGATGTAGGTGTTCTCCTATTCGCAACCCATTCAACCTAAGGCTTTGGTCAGTGTTGCCTATACCGAGGCAGAATGCAAACCCACTCTCCAATCAATGTATATATCCGATACAGCATCGACTAGGTACATATCGAGACTTGTTTGGCCGTCATAGCCACCTATCTCTCGGGACAGGTAACGCAATGTCGGTATATGCTAAAATATGTAAATAACTATCCACAGCCCTTAGCAGATCAAAACAAACCTGGCTTAACTTGTTGTTGTTATACTCTAGTACTGGTACCTTGCCTGTTCGAGAGATGCCGTTCTCTCGAAGTTGTGATGCACTGGCAGCCCAACTGTCATCGAAGGGATAGCGTACGTCTTGATATGGGAGACCTGCATCTGCCAGAAATAGCCTTCCCGTCTCCAAAACCTTTGTCAGCGAGGATTCGCATCCCATACATACCCCATAGATCTCACCGTAGAACTTCTCCACGACCAAGACTTCCGATGTCCAAGTAATGGAGAACCAGTTTAGCAGACGAAGTCATCTCACGTGAGACAGATTATGAATCTTTCGCGAACGTGAGGCTGGGCGGCGGATTATGAATGAAGAGGGATTTAATAACAAATGATCGGCCTAACTCGTGTAGAAAACGGAAGAGGTTTATATGCGTTCCACTCGTAAGACCATGTGTACTTTTTGGTCCGCAGGTATATTTCGGCACCTCTTACCCGCAATAGCCGTTCGCTGACACGTCACCGTTTCGAAAATTGCATCTCTCATATCCCGGAATGTGCCTCGGTAATCGATAGGTCCCTCTCCTGCAATATTTTCTGACTGGTGAGTGACTCCCTTAGAGGCTTCGGTTACCCACTGTTGGCGAAAGAGCGCGGAGACTCGGGCACTACGGGAAATTCTCGCCGCGTGATGAGTAGGTTTCTCCGTCACAACCGATCAGGAGCCGTCTCAAGTCAAAAAAGTAGTTCTCAAGTTTCACAACCAAACCGACGTACCAGCCAACTGTTTACATGATCAATGGTTCTTTTCCCTTCTTGAATACTCAGGTCCCCGCTGGAGTTCTATCATGTTCCAGGGAAGAAGACCCTTCGCTGTTTAGGGCCAATATCAAAACCTAGATATTGCAGCACTAAAGAAGGACGCATCACTTCAATAATGACGACAACAATTCTACAAAGATGGCATCCAGGCGAGCTGGCAGTCCAACGCAAACATGGATTGGTAGGTATTGTATCAACAAGTGACAGCTACGGAGTACTTGGAAATTGGCCAATCAGAGCAACGGAATCAAAAGGGGAGATTGATTGAATTGATAGACTTGATTGATTCAAGAACATAAAATGAGGGCGCTCGTGGGGGCTGAAATACCCATGAACTTACAGTATAACGGAGGTCCACGGATGTTGTATATCCTGGTGCCTGATGATAACATAAATGGCTGAGATTCGCCATATAAAAGTGTTACATCATCTAGGAAACATTTGATGTGATGTTCATCCTTGTTTTAGTACGAGTAGCAACCCATTGGGGTTGACATATATAGTCTTGAAAGAACCTGGCACAGTAATTTTGTCTTCCGAGGGCTCTGTCTTCAACAACCGGGTATTACGGAAATTGCGGGTTTCTTCATCAACCTCCCTTGGCCTGGCCGGTTATTCCCTAAATGGCCACAACCTCGGTCCTGCCTCGTCGAGAATTCTCGGGCTAAAAATGGTCAGGGTATTGCGGATAGGGATAGATACTAACATTGTTTTCGTCCGACCTGTTAGATGTATGAAATCCGGGGAGCTGGCGGAGAATGGCGCGGAGAAGTCCCAGAACAAAAACCTCTTGGCACGTATTCGGATGTTGTCCTCCTAATCAAGGTAATTTCCGGGCCGTCATACAGGTTTACTATCAATCTTTTTCTACTTATCTGGCATTGCTCCTTTTTCCATCTTTTATGGGGACTGAACTACTTTCCTCCTCTCCAATTTTGAAGCTTCTCTCGCACCATACTCAGCATGCACTTTCTTGACACCTTACAGGATAAAATTCGTGCCGACTACCCCTGGGCAGCGTCTCCGCTCATAGTTTTGGCGCCCATGGCTAAAGTCGCCATGCCTAAACTCGCGGTTGCTGTTTCCCAGGCGAAGGGTCTCGGGTTTATTGCAGCAGGATATCATAGCGACCATCTTGAGGATCTACTTGAGGAGGCTGATGATCTATTCCAGGATGGACTACCGGACACTCCGGCGGAGAGTGAGAAAGGAGCCCCAAAGTTCTTGCGTATAGGCGTGGGGTTTATAACCTGGAGTGCCTCCCTGGAAAAAGCGCTCCCCTCCTTTTCCAGGTATTGTCCCGCTGCTGTTTGGCTCTTTGCTCCACCGAAAGGATTTCAGGACCTGATTCCCTGGGCCACCAAGATCAGAGAGGCCACCGCATCGAGGACCAAGATCTGGGTACAAGTCGGCTCTGTATCCGATGTTGTCGAGGTGGTTGACGCCATCAACCCCGATGTCATCGTGGTACAGGGACTGGATGCCGGTGGGCATTCGCTAGCCCGAGGAGCCAGCATTGTCTCCCTTGTCCCGGAAATCAACGACAAACTTCGAGAGCTCTGTCCGTGTCCTCTGAAGCGGGCTCATGTTCTAGCTGCTGGAGCGATTAGTGATGGTAGAGGTGTTGCCGGAGCTCTGGCCCTTGGTGCTCAGGGGTGTGTCCTTGGAACACGTTTTCTCGCTAGTCCCGAATCCATGGTTGCTTATGGCTATCAAAAGGCGATTCTAGATGCCTCAGACGGAGGCATAAGCACAGTTCGAACAAAGATATACGATAAAGTTCGCGACATTCATGGCTGGCCTAAGGGCTACGACGGCCGCGGTCTGATAAACAAGACCTTCCTTGATTATGTTAGTGGCCTCAGCGAAGTTAAAAATCGCGAGCTCTATCGCGAAGAGCTGAATCGTGGCGATGAAGGCTACGGACCTGATGGAAGACTTACCATGTATGCCGGGACCGGTGTTGGACTCGTCAAAGAAGTGATTTCTGCGGGGGACATCGTGAAGTCCTTACGTGAAGGTGCGCGCAAGATTCTACTTGGACAGCATCGGCCTAAACTTTGAGTTAAGCAGGGATGGGATCGGATTCCCTCAAGCTCAAGATATCCAATCTTTAGGAGTACTGCCTATCTTCCTGCACACTGTTATTTAATTGCAGAATCATTCGGTTTCAAAACCATACAACAATATAGTGGACATGTCTTGAGTAATAGACAAAGAAGAGAGACGTTCACGTAGAACACCACCGAATACTTTCTATTATATACGCTGTTGGAGGCCGTGACGAGGCTCTAAGTTCATGTCAAGAAGTGGATCATTCTCAATGTACATACTCGGATATATAGTTGTCGTATACTGCATATCGCTTCTGCAGTTGGTTTGCCCAACTAGGCCCAAATACGAATCCGTACCTAGCCTAGTGGGCTGTGGTTTATAATACAACTTCTGCGAGAGGCAGTGTAAATGAATACTACTACTACTACTACTATTTGAAGATATACTCTACAAGTCAGAATAGATACCTGTCAATCAGGTAGGGGAAAGGGATCAAGTCAAATGTACCGAATAGTCAAAGACTGTTTCTTGAGGAACATAAGGGTTCCTCTTCATGGTTCAATTTATATGCATTCTTGTCGCTCAAAACAGGAAGGAGATATATCCTTGAGAGTGGGGAAAACACGAGGCTTGTGTAACCTCTGCCCAGGATCTTCCCTGCAGGGGTTCCTACACGTGTTGGCAGTGAAGCTCCAGCGAATCCCCACCGAAAGCCTACCGGCTTATTAGCATGAGGCACCAACACTCGGGAATAACCTCATGCCAGGGTACATCATAACAATAAATTGATCTATGTTGACGGGGTTTTACACTCCCCAAGAAACAGCCTTTGACTATTCGGTACACTTTGAACTTGGTCTATTTCTCCTACCTGATCGACAGGCCTCTATCCTGACTTATAGAGTATATCTTTACACCACTGTACATATTTGAATCTACTAAGGATGAAATACTAAATCCCTTAATTACAAGCGAACTACTAGGCCTACTAGGCCGGTAATACCATTAATCCATTGCCTGAAGTAAGGGCTAACTATCTAGCTAACGTAGTTCACGCCCGAGCGGATCACACGGCCGAGCGGATCACCCCAAAACACCATACTAAATGCAATAAATTACAACTTCATATCTTAACAACCAGGTGAATTTATAATTGAATATTGAGGGGTCCTAGACTTAATACTATCTCCAGCTCACTGGCAAATTTTACGAGAACTGATCACAGTACTGATGGAGATATATTTAAGTCTTGAGGGTCAAAAATACAGCGTAATTTATGGTAACGCATCTAAATCATCTTTATATATAGCTAAAATTCTACTAAGGCTCTTCTTGTATCACAGTAAGTGCATGATCTTATTTCTTAACCGAAACAAAACCTGTGGTGGTCGAAATATGGGTGAATGAAAACAAGGCACTTAGTATGGTGCTTTGGGGTGATCCGCTCGGGCGTGAACTAACGTTACACCTATTTAACCTGATTTCTACTAAGGCCTATAGGCAGTCACGTGACGGAGATAACCTCACTGTGTAGAAGGGCCCTCTGAATACCTAGGATTTCTTCCCCTAGTTTAATATCATAGCTATAAGGCTAGATATTGCTGTAGGCTAGCTAGCAACTGGCGAATGTATGCCTTTACGGCCTGGTTGCTAAGGCCACAAATCTAGGCATGTTAGTTAGCAACCCTAGCCAGACAGCCAGCCGAATCGGGTATAGCCCACCCGCCGGCCCTCGCCTTGGCATCCCCCATCAAGAAAAATCTAGGCTTACCCTAACCCTGTAGGGTAAGGGCCTTCCACGTAATAATCCTAGCATATTATATGACGTTTAGATAGAACTAGCTATCGGATGGAAAGATCCAAAAGATCCGATCAAAAGATATCAACATTTCGGGTACTTGTTGGGGGGGGGGGGGGGGGGAAGTTTTTTTTGGCGCCGCCCCCCCGGTCAAGACTTTCTTAACTATGGCCCCCCCCCCCCGGGGGCCGGGCCGGAATACGTTACGCTCTTTCTGTGACTTGGTCAATGGATGAGAAATTATCATATAGAAAATATCAAGTCCGGAAACGGCATACAATTCTCGCCATCACTACGAGTCGCCAAAATGATATTAGCTAGTCAGGATTTCCAGTCTTCTTAACGACTGATTCAGAAACTTGGCTTGTATTTCATGATAGCAGACTTTCCCCCTGGGAGCTTAACTAGGTCAAAATATTCCACCCATTCTATCGTGACTGCTGCTCCACGTTGAAATTCGGCCAATATTTTTGCGCTCTTAACTGAAAGTGGTTGGGAAATATATTCAACGGCGGTCACCTTAACCACGCTTGTTCTGCTTGGATGTGTGTGGGCTGTTAGCCTTGATAACTCGTAGTGTGATAGAAGATGGTCTACTAACCGGGGCACCGTGGGGCTGCAATGCGTTTCCTGCGGCAAGTTTATTCCCATCAACCCCACTATCTCCTGTTAGTTATAGCGTTAGTAATTTCCTTGCCTATGAAAGGAGGTATCTCACTGGTCAGAATGTGAGGCATAATTCGTAAGACGGGCCGCATGGCTAACTAGTTGATTCACTAAGTGCTTTGAAACTGATTTCAGGCAGGCATGGTTGGAGACAACGATAGCCATAGCATCTATTTTCTACAAGGATCGGCAATGAGGTTAAATACATTATGACCTAGAACGCATCTGGATAGCGAACCCGTAGTCTCGCGGAGTCCCAGCGCCACTCCGCGACACTTAGTACCTACCGAGATCGGCCTCAGCCGGTAGGAGTCCGGGACTCCGCGATGCACACATGCCGAGCTCGGCCTTGATGGGCCATGGCAGCAAGAGCGGCGTATATAGAGCGGCGTATATATGGTAAGTTTGACAATAAACTTGATCTGAAATGCAGCAAGAATGGCCTCCGACCACATCAGGCCCTCTCTGCATTTCACGGCTGGCTTCTGGATTAACGATCCTTGTGCGCCCGGGTATGATCCAGCCACGGGCTTATACCATGTCTTCTATCAATGTAGGTATTTCCGGCACCGTGGGTGGTTTCCACTGACATTATCCAGGCAACCCACATAGCACTGAGTGGGGCTCTATGTCATGGGGTCATCTTACCAGCAAAGACCTCGTTTCCTGGACACCCTCCACCACGCCCGCTTTAGTTCCTGACCGGCCTTACGATCGTGATGGAGTCTTTACCGGTTGCATGGTACCACCCACGAATTCCCGAGATTCCCTAATGGTTGTCTACTCGTCTGTCAGCCGTTTGCCTTTTCACTGGAGCACACTGCCATATCCTCGTAACGCTGCTGGATTAGCAATCGCTGAATCTAATGATAATGGGGAGACCTGGACGAAATCCTCTGCAAACCCTATCTTGATGGGCGAGCCCAAGGAGGTCCAAGTAACTGGCTTTCGTGATCCCTACATATCGGAATGGCCTGCTTTGGACCAACTCCGTGGACAGAAGTCCCTGTATGGTCTTGTCTCGGGCGGAATCGACGGCTACGGACCGACAGCCTTCCTATATTCTGTGCCACATGAGAACGTATCCGAATGGCACTATTTGTGTCCCTTGGTCGATATGTCTGCGCGATTCCAACCTTCGCAGAAGTGGTCTGGGAATTTCGGCGTCAACTGGGAATGCGCAAATTTCCTGACGCTTAGATCCGATAGCACGAGCCGCGTGTGCCTCATCCTCGGTGCGGAAGGAGACGTGGAACGGGAACACATCCGGAATTTCCAAAATCACCCACACGTCCCTCCGAGAACTGTTCGTTCTCTACTGTGGATATTTGGTGATTTACGGGCCGAGAGAGACTCTGCTTGTGTTGACTTCACCCATGGCGGCTATTTGGACTGCGGGTCGTTGTATGCGGCAAATTCGTTTTTCGACGCGTTATCCAGGAGACATATAATGCACGCGTGGATTCCTGAAGAGGATATCACAGCCGGTTACGCCAAAAGCAAAGGGTGGAACGGTGCGCTAGCTATTGCCCGCGAACTCTTTCTCCTTACCATACCAAATGTTACTCGAGCTCTTCACAGTCCTCTGTCGGAGATAGCGTCTGTTGAGAAGGTTCCAGACGGAGACGGTTCAGTCACAATATACACTCTCGGTGTTCGACCAGTGGAAGAGATTACTCAGCTCCGCGGGCAATGTAATAATGTTTGTGAACGCCGTCATATTTCACTCCCATCTCCGGCAGGCCAAGCAACCGAGGCACTCTGCTTCCCATTGTTCACGACCTGGGAGCTCGAGGCAACCATTAGGATTGACCCAAGTCGCTGCCTTGAGGTAGGCTTCTCTATCAGCCACCATAGTGACCTGTCCATACGTACTGTCATCACCTTTTCGCTTCAGGCAGAGACGATCAGCGTCAACAAGGAGAGTCCAGCATTCAACCACAACATACGCAATTGCCCAGAGCAAGGCCCCTTTACGCTTTTTTATAGGACCAATGATCAAGCGGTTGAATGCAAAGACAGATTAGAGGACTTATATATTCGCATTATTGCAGATGCAGACGTCTTGGAAATCTTTGCAAATGATCGCTTTGCTCTTGCAACGATGGTCTATTCTCCGGGTGGTCTTGGCCCTGCCGCCGTATCAGCGTTTGCTGATGGGGGACCAGGGAGCGCTTTCATCGAAGATGTCACTGTTTGGAACGGTTTATTGAGCACTCGGGAATAACATGTAGTACGCACGCGTCAAAAGGCTTTTAATGTTATTCATCATCAAAAGGTAATGCCATTAATTGATGCATTTTCTGTACACACTAGCCTCTGCGAGGCGCTCTTCTAGTACTTCCTGCAACATCATCAAAGATGGGCTCTGCTGCAATAGTGTCTTGTCGACGCGACCTGATGCTTGGATACATCGATGGAACTGGGGTGAACAGAGCTCACTCAAACAGGGGGTATTCCCTGCGGTCATGGCAGCCACGGAAGTGATGAAAATACTATCAACCAGTCTTAGTAAGCTACATCCCCCAAATCTTAGAGACTCCAAACCAACCTGACGAATAATGTCCACCTGTTCACCCGACAGTTATCGAACGCCGCAACAATACTCGGTGTCAACATTATGAAGGAATCGAAGAATCTCCGGCAATGATCCAGAAGATGGTCGGAAACGTCTCCATCCTGCATCGCCTGATAAACGGCTGGCCAGTATATTGAAAGCTTGCAGCAGTGGTACTGAACCCGCAGAAAGTTCGACAGAGGACAGGGCGGAATTTTGATCAATTCCAAGGATTGCGACACGTCGCCCTTTTCAAAACGAATCATTTCGGGTAGGCAACAATACCACTCTTCCAGCTGGTGTTCCAGCTCCAGTGCGATACTCGGTGCATAAACGTACTCTCCTGTGGATGTCGCCTGAACAGCTGTGTTGCATCTATGTAGCATACGCCTCATGGCAATCTCTGCCAGGAAATAGGATTGCGTATTTTCCTCGTTTGAGAGAGTGGATGGTGCAATACCCTGGGAAGAAGGTGCAGTATCAGCTAGGGACGTGTCCCCTGGCTGAAATTGCCATGTCTGCTGGTAAAGGGGCAGTGGGACATGTTCGTCCAGACACCATATGCCACTCTTGGGGACATCCAATTGGCCAGCGATTTCGCTTCAAGCAAGGTCAGCGATGAATCATAATTAGCAGCGTTGGTATGCCTACTTCTCGAGCAGTAGTGCACCCCAATATGCACGCCGAGTTTGGTCAACAGTATCTGGATCATCACCTTCCAACCCACTATGTAAAATACGTCAGCATTGGTTCACTATGGCCAGGGTGGGTGTATCACCTTTTGATGATGTTCTGGATCTTGGAAGACGCAATCAAGGAATAGTCGTGTGCCTGGCAAGGCTTTAGCTGACAGCAATAATACAAACTGATTAACACTAAGCATTGAACACTGCGAACACTGCTCTCGGAGATGATGATCGGCAGCAAGGTGAGAGCGGTCTGAAAATACGGGATATCTGGGACTGCTTCGTCTCCCTCGACAACAAGACCGATGGCGACCACAAGGAGGGAAAGACAAGTTTCCGAAGAGGGAGGCAAGGATCCAGAGAGTACCCGGAAGTACTCTTGTGAAAATCCCGATGGGAGAATGGGATACCAGATGTGGACGTCTGCGGAGAATGCAGCCAAGGCGCTAACATGGTAATTAGTTGCAGATACCGTATTCGCGTTTGGCTCGACCTACCTCACTATATGCCGATGGCGAACAACAAGCATCCGTGTACCTGCATTCGCGTTGGCCTCGGACGAGGTTGTCCGTTCTCCCCGTAGCAGGACCTGTGCGAAATCTGCGTCTAATCCTAGCACATGCATAAGGGATGAATTACTAAGCAGCTTGGAAGGCAAATCAAATGGCGAATCTTCTTGGCTTGCCAAGACCTCGTATGCCGACCGGGACCCCCCAGCATGAACGCTAGGGGAAATGGGCTGGGTGGGAACCATCAAGCTGACAAGTAGATCGAGACGTTTATTCATGGCACTCAGTTCTTCCTCGACACTATCCCGAGAGTTAGCCCTGCCTTCATGGAGCGGAGAGAGCGGTCGCCTACCGATCGGGGGCCTCCACTGTCGGCTCTTGGTAGATGCAGCGCACGCCGCGAGTTTGGCAATAGTGGCATGACGGCCTCTGCGAATCGCATTTTGTTCTCCTTGTGCGACATGCGTCGCATGCCAGGGTCGTGCGTTTTCTCTTGTTTGGGCGGCGTTTTTCCATAGTCAATGGTACGGTGTAGAAGCGTTGACGGAGACGCTCGGTATAAATCGCGGAGGAGGACGTGGCTTCCGCTTGTTGTGGGTTCGGTACCCCGCACTTGACCCAACATTTGATATCGGGGGAGAACCTGCGATGCTCCACGGACCAAATTCTATTCCTGGAATTTGGGTGGGTCGGGAGTCACACGCATGATCTGGCTTTGATAATCATCGTCGAATATTTCGCACCGGTCTGTATCTACTACTGCGTAGTTGGGCCACCCAAGGCCAACTACTTCCCAGAACACTGCGTTATCCACCGATCGACAGGTAACTCTCGACCTGACGCATCTATCAGCAACGCAGCGCTCCGCGAGGAAAGATTAGACGTTTAGTGACATTCATGTACAGGTATGCGCTCAATCGCGGCTGATTGCATATTGTTCAATATAATCCATTCTGCGCTTCAGTATTCACCAAGATAACTCGACCACGCCCACCTTCCCCAATTCTGGTAAAGAAACAAACATTTGACATAGCCATGAATTAAGACTCAGTACCGTTGACTTCAAGAACCAATTAAATCTAAATAAAGCTAGACGTGCTTTGTTTGGATAGTTTAGTTCTCATACGCGCCTACATGCACCATCATTGTCAATCTACAGCCAGGGATCAATAACGGTTTGCAGAATACAACCCTACATCGGACTTAGCCATTGTCTTTGTCAAGTGCCTCCTGTTTTAGGGTGTCATCTGACAATCAATTAGTGAAAGCAGAGGGTGAGTTTAGGTATGTAGAAATCACCTCAAGTTCATGAAATTTTAGTGCGAGACCTGTATTGCTGCATTTTCTCGCTACATGCCCAAGCCCCCCAAGAAGCGTTGCCGGATGTCCTTGCAAATCTCAACATTGGTACGTGCACGCGCTTGAGAATCGCGCGCCCTCCGTGCCAGCCATTCATTCCGGTCCTGGACAAATGCCTCCATTCGCTCATCGCGCTGCTTCACCATAGCCTGCTTCCCGGCACTCATGCTGCTCACATCTGGCTCCGGTACGTCATCCGCAGGCGGGAACTGAGGCTTGCGGGGAATGCGCTTCTCAACAGGTAGGATATCGAGCTTTGGGCCGGGAAGTGTCTGGTACCAGTACGCAGTAGTACTCCAGTCATCTCGCAGATGGTTCGCATGGCCAGATTCCAGAGTCACTCTAATCTTTTTGTTGAAACGCACGGGGTCCGTCAGATGCCAGCGGTAACTGACCTGGTAGTTGGGTACGTCTTCTTCATGGATGATGGTGCCGCAAAAAGGGTAAGCGTTCTTCTGCATGCCCCATCCCTGTGTGAAATAGTCTTCCCCGCCAGTGCCATGCATGCTCGGCGGCCAGGTGTCGTCGTCGATGAAGATCATATCGTCGCCTTCACCCCACCAGGTTCCCTGGAAGTGTGCGACGGAATGGTTGCAGCCAATGTACTGCCCGCTGCCTTCGGTTTCCAAAATGACGTAGTTGTCCTTTCCGTCTAGGTTCGGCACTTGCGTCTCGAGGCTATTGGTCTGGATGCGAGACGGTGCCCAGCCATTCGTGGGGTTCATGCGGCGCCAATGAGCGTGGAAATAAAGTGTATCCGCTGGCAAAGGCTCCGGGTACAGTTCGTAGTCGATGTAGAAGTACTGGAAATACGCCTCATCGTTCTGGTTCTCGATCTCAATGCGCGCGCGCTTATTGAACGGCATAGTGAGGTAGCAGTTGAACGCCGCAGCGCCGCCAAACTTCTTCTCCTCGGATGGTTTGACTGACACCGTGAATGGGAGAGACTGAAAGTTGGCAGCCATTGAATGACCGAGACAGAAAAAATCGCCGATAGGTGCGATAACGTTCGGGGTCTCGGAATTATCCCAGTACATCTTGATAAGCACCTTGCGGTAGTAGTCGGGGTCGCTGATTTCATAGTTGAGGCCGAGGGCGTTGTGTATCTCCATCATTGCGACCCCAGACTTGGAGTAGGGAATCAATCCCGGGCCTAAGATTTTGCGGCAGGTCTGCACAAACCACAGGTGTGTTATGGCACCGGGTCCTTCAAGATCGGCGAGCACAATGGACTCTCCGGGTAGCACGACAAAGGCGTCTTCATTGAGGCCCGTATGATCCCAGCTAGCCACACGGGCAGTGCGGGCGACTTTTCTCTTGGCCAGGCTGGCCAGAAGATCACTTCCGATAGGCATTTGGCGAGAGATCACGGTTTTATCCAACGATGGATTTGATGCAACCAGGATCTACGACAAAGACCTTGCGTTCCTTTATAACCATGAGCTGTGCTGCCAAGCCATCAGATGGGCAATCTTCCTCGGCTCGATTCTTGACCCCCGACACGCGGAACAGACCAAGACCTCCGCGACGACGAGTTTCTGTCTCTACGCCTGTCTGCGCGGAGTAGGGTTCAAGTTGGGCTTTGGTGCGATCAAACTTCTGATCGCAATCAAACTTTCAAGCAAAACATGTAACCCATCTCGAATGCCCACGTGGGAGGTAATGGATGCATAGAAATGTTATTGCTCACAATCCCAAAAGTCCTTTTGGCACCACATATTCGATTGCAGTGGATGATTCACGCTGATTGGCTGTTGGAAGTTCAATTGTCCGAGAGGCATAAGCCTTAAATATATCCGAGACTTTACCGCTATCCAATAGAAAGTCAATGTCATAAAAGTTGCATGTATGCCTTGCGCCAATTGACCATCTTTGGCAGAAGACCACAGACCATGATAAAATCGTAAGCTGTCCGACCTCGAATGTCGTGTTCAAATGCTAGCGATTGATCGGCCACTGAGCAAGCACTGGAGATCCGCGGCCAACCACGTGAGATAGCGATAAGCATCAGCAATACCATTAAAAGCCTTTTTCACCAATGTTCTTGGACTGCGACCTGGAGGACGCTTGTAGTCTGGATCACTACATGGCAAAGCTCGTTACTAAGGCTCTGGGCTTCAGCTTTCGACGCGATAGAGATAGGCCTGCTCAACCTCGAGTAGGAGATTCTCTTCTGTTACCGCGTTTAGCCATCTTGAGCCGCGAAGAACACCCGCAAACGCCAGAGTCTACCCACCTAAGATACAGGAAAGGGGTTTGGTGTCGCGGAACATCGTTTATCCTCCGCGGAGTCTGGTGCTGGGTCAAAGCGCGCAGTATCGACAATCAGCGGAGGCCACGTCCCCCTCCGCGGTTCATAATGAGAGTAACCTTGACTATGGAAGAACGGCACTGAAACAAGACCAAAGTCAAAACCCTAGCATATGATCCATGTTGCATACGGAAAATCTAGTGCAGTTTGCAGGAACGGTTATGTCGCTATCGTCAGACTCGCGGGGCGTGCTGCATCTACCAGGCACCCGCCCCCGAAGTCCCCCAGTCTGACGACTCTCTCCACACCACGAAGACAGGGCTAAACTTTCGGCATGTTGTCCCTGAGGGTAGGCTCATAGTATTCGGGGCTCAGTGTTGCCCAGTTTGTAGTATTGCTGTTTGTCAAAGCCTTGCATCGAGTTAAGCAGAAAATGCTGCATATTCTTTCTATGGCACAATGATTGAGACATGAAGGGAAGCCGAATTGGCCATGACGTGTCGCGGAGCTCCCAGGATGCTCCGCGCCGAAGTCGGGGGGCGAAAAATCCAGACCGGACCGATCTGTGGAAACTCAATGAAGTTCCCCCGACTTTTCAATTCACGCTTATTCTTCCCCATATTGCGTCCCCGTAACTTGCATAGCTTGGCAGGCGTTTGTGAAACCTTCAATTCCCAGAAAAGTCTTCAAAGCGCTAAAGCTATCGTGAGATGTCTATAAAGCCCTCTTGGGACTGCCGATAAATCTTGAGGTCCCTACATGCAAAGACTACTTCTTTTTCAATCAGGTTTTCTCCAACCAGCAACTCTAAGGTGGCCATGTACGACTTTAACCCGTCCATTAGTGCATTCCAAATATCCGGCTAATGGCTCTCATCCGGCAGGGTAGACTACTCGGTCATCGACTCCGCCAACAAGTGGCGCATGCTGAGAGAACAATGGCGCTTCGCGTTGTGGTGTACGTGCCCTCGCGCCTGATATCCCGCCATACAGTCAGCGCTGACTCGTTCAAACTAGCTCTCTGGATTTCCAGCGGCGTGGTCATGCAGGGCTACGATCTCGTCGGTGGTGGTCAACTAGCTGCCCTGCCCCAGTTCCGGAAGAAATTTGGCATTCTGGAGGCGGATGGCAGTTACTTGATTCCAGCGCATTATCTTTCTGCATGGAGCTCTATCGCTCCGGCGTGTGAGATCGTCGCGACATTTTTCTTCGCGCCGCTGCTCGAGAAGTTTGGGCGGAAGCCTGGGATTCTGGTTGCTGCCTTCATCTCTACCTGTGGTATCCTCCTCCAGCAGCTGGCAGGTAATTGGAGAGTCCACCTTGCCGGCCGTGGCATCAATGGTACATCCTGCGATCTCTCGCCCTCTCATTTACCGTTGCTCACTCTCCAACAGGTATTGCTATCGGGATGATGTTCACAATCTCTCCTCTCTGGATTGGAGAGACCTGTCGGCCCGAACTTCGAGGGTTCTTTCTCTGCTTCTTCAATACGAGTATTGTCTTTGGGCAATTTGCAATGTGAGCAACTGTGGTGATTTTGACGGTAGATCTCGACTAATAAGTTATGGGTTTGTGTAGTGTGGCTGTTTCAAAAGGCAGCAGCTATCTGACAACTAAGTGGTAGGGTACAACGCTGTGCTTGTATTTGCGACCGGTACTAACTTCACCTTGCAGGCAATGGTGGCTACCTGTTGTCTCCATGTACATTTTCCCTCGTGAGTCCTCTACATCCACGTGGTTCCTGGGTATCCTTCTCTCTAATCAGTCGCTTAGTGATTCTCGTATCTGGGTGGCTATTCTTCCCAGAATCGCCTTACTGGCTCATCCGCCAGGGCAAGACCGCCCAGGGCCGGAAATCTCTCAAGGTTGTGTACGGATTCAAGGATGAATCATTTTATGACGTCGAAATCAATCGTATGGAAACGGAGATCCGCGTGACAAGGGACCTTCAAGGCGATATTGATGCGAGACACGGTGGCCGAATATGTGGCATCAACTTCGAGGCCGAGGCTGAGTGCTTCCGAGGCACCAACCTCAAACGGACACTGACGGCCATCTTCGCCGCGAGCGCCCAACAAATGATCGGTGCGACTTTTGTTATAGGCTACGCGACATACTTTCTTGAGCTCATCGGCGTCAATGATTATTTCAACGCGTCTGTGGCTCTGTATGTTGTCATGCTTCTCGCGAGTATGGCTGCTTTCCCACTCACGGAGATTGTCGGTCGCCGCACTTTGATCGTAGGGCCTCAATTTGCCCTTTGCGCTATGCTTCTGCTCATTGGGATCATGGGGTGTATCCCTGACCGTGCCAAAGCTAGTTGGGGGATCGTTGCTTTCATATACGTCTGGGCTATCATCTACCAGCTCTCCATTGGTGCTACAGGATTTGTACTTGCATCGGAGCTTGCGACCATGCGCCTCCGTGGTGCGACTCAAGGCCTGGTTACCATTTCGAATGCTGTTTGGGGCCTGATTATGCAGTTCACTATTCCGTATATGGTATGTCTCCATTCCTTGTTACACTTCAAGATGCCCCCTCGGCCCCCGCTCCTGCTAACATTGTACCGTGAAGATTAACCCTGATGCTGGAAACCTCGGAGGCAAAGTAGGATTCATTTTCCTGGGCACTGGTTTAATTGCTGCTGTGGGGGGATTCTTCCTTTATCCAGAGACCAAGGTAAGCATAGGCTCTACTTTGCAGCGAATATATGCTAATGGTCTGTCCAGGGAATCCCATTCGAGAAACTTGACGAACTGTTTGCCCTCAAGGTGAAACCACGGCACTTCAAGCAAATGGCACAAGAGACCCCACAAACTGCGATTAGAGAGGTAAAAGCGGACAGCAGTTGCGTCCATGTTGAGCGAATTGAGGCTTGACGCTACCAGAAGACCGGAACAGGCTGATTCTTTTACAATTTCAAGATTTATTTTTAGGCCCTCTATCAATGTTAAATGTTATACAACATACGCAGTTGCCGTCTTACTGCCTCGTCGAAAAGCTAGAAACTTTTGATTAGAAGTGTATAGGCTTCATCAAGACCCCACGAATTGGCCGAAGTCCTCGATAGTCACAATTCGAGGACATTGAGCAGCGATTTAGCCACAAGCCCGGACTGGGTCCGAGTGAATCTATTCAAGGTTCAGGCTTTGCACAGCAGTACATGACAATCTGACTAAGTATTATTTTGCCTTCATTATGGTACGTTTTGCTACTGTAGAATTACCTGGTATAAATGGACGATTATACACTTAAAAGAAGCCATAATTTCCAAAATTTTATGTTTGCACTGTTTTCTGGCCCGGTTATTTGCAAATAGGATACTCACTTCTACGTAATAATGCGTTGTAATCGCGGCTACATAAGGAAAGCTCTAAAAAATTGAATACTCTACTTGTGAAACGGTGTAGCAAATTAGTGCTAGGCCAACATGGTGCTTATAACAATCCTGAAGAAAGTGTAAGAAATGTAGTGGCTTCTGAGGAAAACCACCAAAGCGGGCGACAAGTTCAGCAGAAAGCAGGTGGCGGGCCACGGCTTTGGTTGGTGCTGAAAACTGGCTGTGCTTTTCTTTCCG
This sequence comes from Penicillium ochrochloron, assembly GCA_022985105.1. Classification (NCBI taxonomy): domain Eukaryota; kingdom Fungi; phylum Ascomycota; class Eurotiomycetes; order Eurotiales; family Aspergillaceae; genus Penicillium; species Penicillium ochrochloron. The sequence goes on from JAAVMA010000040.1 coordinate 44,409, forward strand.
TTTGTGAGTGCGCCACAACCTAACCGTTACTTGCCATTTTTCCTACCACCGCACATCTCGAAGCAATATATTCTACCTATCATGCCTAAAACCGCTAAGTTTAACAGGATGAGCCATGAGTTGAGGATTCAGACTGCACCAATGGACGGATTAAATAGACCTCGGCATGGTCGATTCAGGTTCCACAGGTCGGAACCTCGAACCTGACCCTGAGGTTCTCAGGTTCTAACTTTTGGAGCTTGAATCGGATCGCAACTCTATCAGGTTCAACTCAGGTTCGAACCTGATAGACCCTGAATTGTATAATTTTGCCAAGAATTTCCTCTTTTAGTTGCATAAACCTCTTAAGAATTATACGTAATATACGTTCTGTTACGCGTTATAGAAAAGTATATACGAGAAAATCTTGACATATAATAAGTAATATTCATTCTAATGATGAAATTGCCAGAAGAAAGATAGTTTATATTAATATTTTCTATTATTTCGACCGAAAAATATTAGTAGTAGAAGATAGTCGTCGGTATTTGTCGAAATCTGATATTTGACATGAAAATATATTTTTTCCGTCAGCAGCAGGCCTACAGTACTTCTGCCACAAACACTGAAAATTTAGTCCACCAACATATTAGGATTTAACGGTTAGACTAATTAAAAGTGTTGATCTTAGCTAAAATTTTAAATCTTTCTTTATATTAGTACCTAATATACTTAGGATATATACATACTTGATAATACACCCCGATCCACCATTAAAACATGCATAATTCTTGAAATTCTATGTTTCCACTGTTCGAGGAACCCGAGGTGCGACTCCAAAAACCGTGGAGTCGGATCACGATTCCAAAACCCTAGAATCGGAACCTGAGTCTTGGCGGTTCCGAGTCGAATCGAACCGGGAGAGTCGCGACTCCTGCCGAGGTCTATACATGGCCGCCATAGAGTCTCGACGTCTCGCTCGTTGGGAAAACATGATTGACGGAGATGTGAACTCAGCAGTTCGAATCCCAAGACATTGTACGAGAGGCTCCATGGGGTTTAATAGACATATCAGCCTGGCATTTTGCGGAAGGAAAGCGGGTGTCGAGGGAACATGGGATTTCCTCAAGCGAGTGCCAACCCCATGGGGATACCGCAAGGTGGGTATTTGATTTCAGCGCGGAGATACCCGGTTACTCCGCGACAAGCCACAGCCTGGGACTACCTAATCCCGCAAATTTACCAATTAGAAACGAGTTACATTAAGCTCCCGAAAACCCCGATCGCATCGTATTGACCCGGGATGGATGTGAGCCGGTCCCGCAAGGCGCAAGCGTGGCGTCTCACGCGGGGGTTGGGCCAGAATCTCAACATTGCTGATGCTTTGGCATGAGGTGAATGACTGCTAGCTGCAACCCAGTGGCTCTTGGTCCCTACGACTTGACCGAGAAGGTCAGTCAGGTTAGATCAACTCTCCCCTGTTCCCCGGCAAGTAGGATATTTAATTTGTAAGGATTAGTGGTACGGGGCAACATTATCGACTTTATGTGTAAGCGCCTCCCATCACCATAACCGTATGACACCTGCGGGATGTCGGTGTCTTCCACGTTGACTGAGACACAACCCAGGCACGAGCCTACCGCATCCAACATGGTCAACATAAACCGACGACGGCGCAACATTAGCGCGTGCGACTTTTGTCGTGTTCGGCGGACAAAGTGCGACGGATCGCGACCGAAATGTGGGAACTGTGCCCGGCGGAATATTGACTGTATCTATTCGGAACTGCTGAGTCCGATCCCATCGAGGTACAAATCCTACAAATAGAGCTAATAGGATTCACGTGACGCTAACAAAGCCCCAGAGTGGAAATAGAGTTGTGCAGCATTCGGAACCAACTGAATAGTGTCGAGAAATTGCTATCTTTCGTTCCGCAGCGCGGATGCTGTCTGGTAAGCCAGGCGTCCACCGCTGTACCGATTTCAGGGTGGGACCGAGAGCAGAATAGCAGGGCAGACGAGCTTAGGTCCTCTTCCGTCCCATACATGGTGATACAGAACGAGGCTTTCATGGAACTCATTGGCCTCAAACGCGACCTTGCTCACCATATAGCCGATGCTGAACGAGCAGTAGTTCCTACGCTCCATCCGTCGCCCCTCGGAGTGCGCAATTTCTTTTCTAGGGGTTCCAGCCCAATCAGGTGCGTTCTGAAACATTCTAGCTAGTAATATCCTCAGAATCCAGCCTGATCTCAAGATCTCTAACCAAATGGAATGAGGTAGCACTGTCACGGCTTTTTTCAACAAAATCCACACCTGGTACCCCATCCTTAGCTATCGGCAGCGTGAAAAGCTCTGTAGCACTGGAGACCCTCCACGGATTTCTTCTGAGCGCTGCCTGTTTCTGATCTTAATGGCGATAGGGTCGCTGGCCCAGTGCGAGTCGCTGCCTGTGGCGCTCAGCGAGCGACCCGACGCTCCATTAATGGAGGAGGTGCTGCTTATACTGCCAACCGTACTTCTTGAAAGCAGTCTCACGGCCTTACAGTGTTTAATATTTATAAGCACGTACTATTTGTGCTTGGTCAAGCCCTGCCAAGCGCACGATTATATTCTCATTGCGTCCATGCGCGCACAGAACTTGCTGAAAAGTGCCTCTCTCGACCCAGAAAACCAGGAACTTATTCGGCGTGCATTATGGGTGGTTCTCTTGATCGAAAGGGAGCTATCAACACAGTTAGATCTGCCTAGTCGCAGCGTCTGGACCCTCGATAACGAGATTCCTCTGCCGTCGTGGTCAAAGCTAATAGATCAGGCACTCCCTTCCAATTTCAGCGCGCCCATTGACTCTCCCAGCGGCTCGTTCAGCAGTTCTCAGTCCTCAAGTCATCTGTTTTCTTACTTCCTAGCTGAGATTGCCATGCGGCGGATGCTCCAACGCTCTACGGCATCGACTCAAAGTTTACCTAATGGAAAGCAAATGTTCGCTCCCGTTATATCGGCTGAGTTGGAAATGCAGCTCGAGCAATGGCACTCGCACCTACCGGAATTTCTTCGCTTTGATCGTTGTTTCATTTCCGAGTGCAATACGAACCCGCAATTGCTCTTTCTTCGAACACAATATCATGCGTACAGAGCATCAATTCTGTGGCCGGCGGTGCACCAGGCCATGGTAGAAGGAGGGGAATACGATGAAACACTCAGACCATTCTGCCTTGAATTTTATGAAGCTTATACTCGCTTCATTTTGAGCGCGGTTGCCTGCATCCCACAGTGCTTTCCGAACACGTGGACACTATATGCCAGGTATGACGGCCATCGGCATCTTCTGTGGTCTTTTCTTGGACGCTAAACAATAGTCCAGTGTGTTTACTATCACCATGGCAGCACTTCGAGCTAAAGGAAGTCCTGCTTTATCCAGTTTTATCTCCCCCGAGGTTTGGAGGAGTTTCCATTCCGCCGTGCAGCTATTCGACGACATATTAGCGTTTGGTCCATCGCTACATACGATGCACAGCGTTTTGGCTGAGGCAGTAGCAAATCTAGCAGGGGAATATCAATCTGATTAATAGGTTTTAGCTTCTGAATCATTCTTAAAACGGTCGTCTCTGTTGCAGTCAAAGATGAATATCCTTCGTACCACACAATGAAGGTATCAACTCTAAAGAAGAGAAGTCAGGGATGCATGAAGCCGGATGAGAGAACCAGATATAGGTGGCAGAATTCCCTTCAATCTTGCCGAGAGTTCCGCCCTGCTTCTGTCAGATCTGCACTCTCCGCTTCTATTGTCCTAGTCTCATCGTTCACATCCGCTACGGGCTCAATTATTGTCCTTGCAAGTTCACTACCCAGATCGAGCTACTGTTGGCGGTTGGTTTACCCTTGATTCTCCGCGTGGGCAGAAAACATTGAACGATGTCGAATCACTTGTCGAGACTTCACTCAGCAAAGGCCTTGTCGACCTGCTGGTAGAATGAAAACGCGTTCGAACTTATTAGTCCCTATGGGAATAGTGAAAAGTATCGGCTGCACAGATCACATAGATCACAAGCTCTTGATGGCACCTGCAGCTAGTCATGCATTCTGTATTGTTGCAATAGCTTTTCCTCTGGCCACAGTTAACAGGTCAAGAGAATAATCATACGAGCCGATGCAACCACAGTACACCTCCAATTACCAAAAATTAATTTTAATGGTAGCGAAAAGACGAGCAGGTAACTCCCCAGCGGCCAGCGTATTTTTTCCGCATTTTGTAAAAGTCACTTGCTCAAAATGGTATATTCTCGTATTGCTCTAGCCACAGCAGCTCATCGAGAACTCCGAATTGGTTTTGAATATTGACATGATAGTGGGAAGGGTAACCTCAGCCTTTTGCACTTAGACAACTCAACTGATTGGCAAAGGACTTGGCTTGTAATCCTCGTATTATGCTCTGACACAATTCTAAGTTGAGAACGAGTACTCATACTGGGCGCTGGTGAAGTAGGCGCGCAACTGGCTGACACCTCGGAATGTGTGTAAGCCCTTCTCCGGGGGCTGAATTTGCGGCTAATCGTGCTTCCTCCTTATCAGCGCGAGCTTTCCCTCCATGCCCCGTGATCAGCTTATTCAGACAAAATTGGTTTGGGTCAAATCGCAGGTGACACTATCTCTCTCCTTTTCCTTCCCCTTTGGGTAACTCCTAGACGGCGTCTACAACTAGGATGGGAGTCTTTGGACTCTTTACCCAGAAGAGCGGTGGCGACTGCAAAGAGTAAAGGATCTTTAGCCGACCAGGTATTCCCCCGAAGAAGCTCCGTCAAGACGGTCGCACGGGCCATGTGGAAACCTTGCTCTTGCGCCCGATAGCCCGATAGCCCGATAGCCCGATAGCAGCCCGAAGCCCAATCCAGACAGACACGGCCAGGAACTCTAATCTCTAACCGAGAAGTCTGCCCCCTTCCCGAGAAGGTCGCGGAGAAACTCCACTCCTCCGCAGTGGAACTTCCATGAAGCTTCTTTCCCCACATTAACTCCGCCCCATAAGCTGTCAGACCACGTGAAAATGAAAATACTGGTTGGATGGAGCTGTTATAGTCTCCGCGATGTTGGACAACAGACAGCTCACTTCTAGGGTTGCTCATAAATATCATGTCCTGTTCCTCCCGTTCTCATCATCCCAGCAGCAGCTTCTCTCCTCAGTTTCCACGTGTAAATTCCAGCTTGATTGTACACAGCTCACAAGCCAGCATCGATATTTGTTCCAAGTTCCTGCCATCAACGAAAACGATCATTCGTGGCGGAGATGGGTTTCCTGATAAAAAAGCCCGAGGGAACAGCGGGAAAGGCATGGCCTGCTATTCTAATCAGCGGGTTTGTCGCCTTTGGGGGTATTCTGTTCGGGTAAGTTGCATACAGTCTCCTAGTCCCCCGAGTGCAAACTTGAGCTCATCCTTGGGGCAGCTATGATACAGGTACAATAAGCGGCATTCTCGCTATGCCGTATTGGGAGAAGCTGTTTTCTACCGGCTACAGGGGCACTGATGGTAATCTTACCATCACCTCCAGTCAAGCTTCAGCGATTGTATCTATTCTATCTGCAGGGACCTTTTTTGGTGCACTTGGTGCAGCCCCCATGGGAGACTTCATTGGTCGCCGTTGGGGATTGATCGTCTCGACCGGTGTCTTTACACTCGGAGTTATCTTCCAGACCGCTGCGACCGCTATTCCCCTTTTTCTAGCAGGACGTTTCTTTGCGGGTTTCGGTGTTGGTTTGATCTCGGCGCTAAGTGAGTTTGTATCCATCCCGCTGTATGAGTCGCCCAGTGCTAATAATATATGTCGATAAGTTCCCCTTTATCAGTCCGAAACAGCTCCGAAATGGATTCGTGGCTTTATTGTTGGCTCGTACCAATTTGCTATCACGGTCGGTCTTTTGTTAGCCGCTGTGGTAAATAACGCCACCCATTCACGTGATAACACTGGCTCTTATCGCATCCCAATCGCAGTCCAGTTTGCATGGGCTATTGTTCTTGTGGTCGGTATGCTTATGCTTCCGGAAACACCCCGCTACCTGATTAAGAGAGATAATCATCAAGCTGCTGTGCGGAGCCTAGCTAAGCTCAGACGTCTTCCCGAAGATGATCCTGCTCTGCTTGGAGAACTTGCTGAAATCCAAGCAAACCATGAGTATGAGATGAACATTGGAAGCTCCGGTTATATCGAGTGCTTTAAAGGCAATCTTGGAAAACGCCTTGTCACTGGATGTTTGCTCCAGGGCCTTCAACAGCTGACTGGTATCAACTTTATCTTCTATTACGGCACCCAGTTCTTCAAGAACTCTGGTTTCAAGAATGAGTTCGTTATTAGTTTGATTACTAGCTGTGTTAATGTCGGTTCTACGATTCCCGGCCTCTATGCGATTGACAAGTGGGGAAGACGTCCAGTCCTGCTTGTGGGAGCTATTGGCATGACAGTGTCCCAGCTTCTCGTTGCTGTCCTCGGAACTACGACCACCAGTCAAGATGAACTTGGAAATATTATTGTCCACAATGAAGCTGCTCAGAAGGCGGCCATCGCTTTTATTTGCATCTACATCTTCTTCTTCGCTGCCTCTTGGGGACCGATCGCCTGGTAAGCTTAACATATATGTTCCTGTCTCTTGGTCCTCTCCCTGGCAATCGTCGAAGCTAATAGGTTTATAGGGTTGTGACAGGAGAGATCTTCCCTCTTAAGGTCAGAGCTAAGTCTCTGTCTATGACTACAGCCACTAATTGGCTGCTTAACTGGGCACTGAGTTTCTCTACACCTTACCTGGTCAATTATGGACCTGGGAACGCGAACCTGCAATCCAAGATCTTCTTTATCTGGTTTGGGTGTTGTTTTCTCTGCATCACTTTCGTGTATTATATGATCTACGAAACCAAGGGCTTGACCTTGGAGGAGGTTGATGAGCTCTACCTGGAGGTCAGCTCTGCCAGGAAGAGTGTGGGCTGGAAGCCAACCATCACATGGGCTGAGAAGAAAGAGAAACCAGAGACATATGGAGAGAAGAACCAACTTGCGGAACACGGAGAGTTCCACGAACAAGCACTCGCGCAAGCTTAGTTGGAGGGGCTTTGCGGGCCTATGGGGGATAATTTCGATGAAGGATTCCTTGCTGACAGAGGAATGGTGTACCGTGGGGATATTCATTCATTAGACGCATTCCTCGGCGAACTGGAAGAATGGTGAACTCCAAGCAAGCTGAACTGAGTGAAGGCAGATATGAATTTTTCCCTGTAAGATTACTGATCATGACAGGAAAGAAAAATCAAACTGATTGGTCAGTGATATGGCCAAGCTTTCTAGCCTGTTATATTATTATCAAATTCCATTTTGTGGAAATCTCATTGACGTATCATTGCGCAATTCGAAAGCTTCAGTTGTTTTGGCTGTTTTATAAAGCTCACATTATGCTTTCGCAAATATATTCCGTAGTTCAGCAGTTTAGTGGCTCCTTTTTCCGGATATATGCTCTCTATATTGAATTGGACTGGTAGACAGTATGTTATACATAGAGTGTGAAACACCTAAGATTGTCTGGAGCCTACCACAGCAGTGGCTACTACTAGATATACAAAGGAGATAAGGACATCTATTTCTTTTACCATAAATTCGGGATTTAAGTTATGGATTATACTAACTTTACTTCATACTATACACGCAACTTGCAGGCAAAATTATAATAGCCGAAATCTACAAGCTCTGGCTGGTCTGACCTACCTTAAACTAGATAATATATGGGACACAAGGGTATCGCAAATTTGGCCTTGGGCCATCTTGGGTTCGTGTCATCCCAAATAGGACACATTGACTGATGAGCGTGTAATAAATCCTACGTGACTACAGATTCGTACACAGTTCCTGGCTCCCTTATGGTTCCCAATGTTGCCAATCTAAATGACTTACTACATGCATGACATCCAGACCGGAACGCTTTCTTTAATTCTTGGTCGTGCCTGCACCTAAAAATATCCACTTGTTTCGGTATGGCTGGACCGACCTGTAAAGTTCTAAGACCGTATAAATACATCAAAGCTGACAACATGTGCATGGAATACTCATGATATGCAGTATTCTATCCTGTTGGTATGATAAGTCTAGTTTACCCTATATTATTACCTCACCCTGTATACATTATGAACCTCAAAAACAGTCACTTTGCTCGTAGACTAATATTTTAATCGGCCAGGCTCAGAAAGCTAACTTTATCACATTTGCAGACTGGAAATCAAGTCTCCTTATTTCTGGAGCACTTGTCAAATCCTAACTAATCGTATCCTAACTAATCGTCTCACGCCGAAGAAATCTCATTGATTCCAACCCGGACATTCTGGGTGTTTCCTCCCGTGGAGAAGATCTGGGCATATGTTGCACTATCGCTTGGGAATATCTGGGCGGTCATTGTAGTCTCGCCCTCGCCTCCGAAGACCTCAACACTAGACCAGTCCACATAAATAAGCAGGTTGATTTGGCCTTTGGCGTTAGAAGCCAGTGGAGCGTAATACGTCGCGGGGAAAGTGCCGTCAAATGAAACATCACCGGACTGGCTCCTATCGACGAATAATTCCTTAGTTGCGAAGTCGTAACCAATTCGTGTCTGTTGTTTAAGGTCTGAGGTAGCCCGAACAATGATGCCAAACTGAGAAGCTCCCGTGGCAGCTGGTTCTCGGTCAGAGAAACTTAGTTCAATCCGCAGCGCCTTTCCAACGGAGCCTAGTGACTTTGTGCCTTGATCCAAGGACGACCAAGACTTATCGAGGCCCTTGCGGCGCACAATAGAGTCCCATTTCTCCTTGGGGGCTTGGACCAGAGTAGCCTTCCCGTCGATCGTCTTCAGTGAAAATTCTCGAGGGATTGACATTGCACTGCGCCACGGGCTCGTCGGGATCAGTCCAGCGTATTGCCAATTGTTCATCCAGGCAATAGCGATGCGCTCGTCTGGAACCAGTCCATTATAGATCTGGGCCGCGTAGAAATCCGGGCCCCAGTCTACCCAGTTAGCCACTTGGCTTCGCGCCATAGAGTCCGAGAAAGAAATTTCGTCGACATTAATATGGCCCCAGCCGCCGGCTGCGGTGTCAACAATCTGAAAAACGGCAGTCTGGTTCAGGAGCGAGCCAACATCCCAACTCACCCACGAGAGGCCCTCGCTGTTCGTGCCCGTAGCGGTCCGCACTATTTGGCCGTCCACCTTCAAGTGCATAGCTGTATTATTGAAATCATGGCCGCCGCCGATGAGAAAATTAATGTATCTCTTGGAGATCGTGAAGGATTTGGAGGTGAGTGTTCCAATCGTGGCATCCCCGTTTAGGAATGTATTGACGAGCCGGTTGCCCAAGTAGCCTGTTACGGGATTCTGTCCAGACAGGGTACCGTTAACTGGTGACTGGTCTATCAAATCTCCAGTAGGGATCCAACCAAGATCAGCAAAGTTTCCTGTACCGTCGAAGTCTGCAAAAACGATGCTGTCACTTGGCGGGGGTGTGGTCCCTGAAAATAAACTGTCGGCATCGGCCGTGAAAGTGGTTCCGTCGAAGCTTCCAACAACATATTGAGAGCCTGAGCCGATAGTTCCAGGGGGTCCGCCAGGGTTAAGTCCGATCATCAAGACCCATTTCACGTTGTCGTTGTCACCGTCGACGGACATCGGGAAGAGATTTGGACACTCCCACACCCCACCGGCTGCATTCACGGGCCCGAACTCGCTGGCAAAAGTCCAGTTCTTAAGGTCCTTGGATGTATAGACCAGGAGTTTTTGGAGCTTTGCCAACGAGAGAACAGCAATCCACTTCTTCGTGGGTTTGTGCCAGAAGATATTGGGATCACGGAAGTCGAGGAACTGATCTGAATATGGGGTGGGAGGGTTCAAGATTACTGGGTTCGCCGTATCATACGTGGTCCAAGTCATGCCATCGTCCAGACTATAGGCAACGGACTGTGCTTGTTGGTTTGCTTGAACTGTCTTCCCGCTTGGCATGGTTTGTGCGTAAGGATACTAAAAGATGAGTATTAGCCTTGTCAATTCAAAAAAGCATGATATTATGTTGTAAAGAACCTACGTAGGAAGTGTACATAGCAACCAAAGGTGTCGTGCCACTGTGGCCAAAACCACTTGTATTGTCAACATCAGCCACGGCAGATCCGGAGAAAAACATCTCAGTGATGTTGTTAGGATAACCACGGGCGAGGAGTGCGATAGGCTGTTGCTCCCAATGAGTCAAGTCTCGACTAGTGGCATGACCCCATGACATGGCACCCCACGTCGTTCCACCAGGATTGTACTGATAGAAAAGGTGATAGATACCCTTGTAATACAAGAGGCCATTGGGGTCGTTCATCCAATTTTTGGGGGGAGTAAAGTGATACTGAGGACGGTAGAGCTCAGTGTAGCTCGGCTTTTCCGCAGATACAGCCTGGAATGCGCCGAGCCCTAAAAGAAGGGTTTTGAGCGTAATGATCATGGCGAGGTCCCAGGAGCGGTCAAGATGCTCGTGGGTAAAGAATTTGACAAATGGAAGGTTGAATTCTGGCAAATTTCAGCGTGGACATGGCGCTATTTATCTATGCACGAGCCGCAGTATGACCTTTTCTGGCTTCAAATGCCCTGTACACCCTCTTGGCGTCAACACTCACCGTATTAGGAGACTTACTGCGGAGACATCGGAAGGACTGGCCAGTGCCGAAGTGAAGACTTGAGAACATGGTGATTAGACTGACAGTGAAGGCCCCTGCCAAGCAGTTCTATGATCCTTTTTGCATACAAAACAAGGACAGTCATTCCCCGGTTCCTCCAAATTATACGAGACTGCAGTGGAATTGATTTGATCCAGGTTCCCCCGCTGAACTGAATCTAAATTTTGCGCCTTCGGGGAAATAGAAACTTAATTCAGCAGGAAATTTCCAGAGCCATCGGGGAGTCCGCAGAAGGTCCCCGCCTTTTGCAGCTCGTGGATAGATAGTAATTGCGAACTGTGGGGTGCCTTAGAGGCGTGCACAAGCTGGATGCTAAGTTCCAGAACCCGTCCCCGCTAATTGATTGGAGTGTGGGGCTTCGGTTACAGGGATTATTGTGGTGGAAAAGGATCGCGGAGGGGGTCCAAATCTCCGCGACTATCCTCCTTTTCTTTCCCTTCTCTAGTCTGTCATTCAACCAATGCTTGGTTGCCCTCTACATTTACCCAGAAGGGCGCAGTGCATCCATAGAAGGGTTAACTATAGTTTCTTGAACGCGTACCGGATAGTCAGTTACCAGGTACTATTTCGAGGCTACCGAAAGAATTCCATGATTTCGAAACCTCATACCAAAGCAATTCAATTACATTGTCCAATAATTCACGTAATGAGCAGGCCATTGGAGTGCTAGTCGGAGATTGGCAGAGCTAAATTAGAGGCAGTAAGGGTACGAACCACCTTCGGGGAAATTGGAGGTTAACCCTGAACGGAACCAAATAATGCGAAACGTGGGACTAATTGGAATTGGAGAAATTACGGGATATCAAAGAAGGAAGTGTATATGTGTTCCTTCTTGCGCCCAGGTACGAAGAGACAGGTGGCCAAACAACGAAGTGGCATTCAACGAAGCAATAAGCATAAAGAGAGAAGGAAAAAAAAGGAAGCCATCTTTGTAGGGTCGTGCTGATATATTGTCTAATAAAATAAAGCAGCACGTGGTCTTCCCTTATCATCACATTTCTGTCTCTCCAACATATTACTCAAGTCCTCAATAACTGTAACACTCCTTCAGTCTTATTTCTCCTTTTAAGTTGGGTGTCTATATTATCATTCGAGTTGGCTACGTTCATAATTTGCTCAAGTATTGCATGTGAACTCTCAGGGACATCGAGTTTTGTAAGATAGGCTTTCTTGAATATGAAAAGGGTACGATTAATTATTAACAACAGGATAGTTTCCCGTACCGTACGTGGTAGCCTTACCCTCACTAGTATTGATGGATGTTCGCATCAGGGGTTGAGGAAGTTTGATACACCATTGCTAAAAGAATTTCGATTGTATCTGACAGAGCTTAAAAGCGAGCGGTGTAACCGGTGGGTCCGGGGTGTTTGTTAAAACTTTTGCGTAGTCACTGTAAGCGGTATGGAAACATTGCCCACAAGCTTGTAGGATATTTGGGAACCTGAGACAGTTCTGATCCTGGTTTTTGCCGGGATTGGGAGTCGGTCCGGGCAGTGGTGTGAGCTCTCAGAAGGGTGCGCGGTCTTCTGGAGTGAGTAATCTGGGATATCAGAGAGTATCGCAGCCCTGGTCGGTTTGGAGAGCCGACTAGAGTTTGAGAGGAGGTCGTGTGTTGCTTACACTCACAACCTGCGTAGGAGAGAGCATTGTCAAGATGCTCGAGTTGAAAATAGCCCCTACATGCCAATCAGCAAATTGACCTAAGTAGCACTGTACCCCCTTATAATATATGTACGTATATAAGACCAATTTGGGTCAACATAGACATTAAAATCACATCCTTTAAGTGGATTTCTGGCTTTCGGATAGTGTTTGTACAGTTCTTGGTAGTCCTTGGTACTCTGGATTTCTAGACCCGACTCTGACTTATTGAGCATTACTTTCTAAGTTATAGGAAAATTGCCGATATATTCAATTCCAATATAAAGTGTGAAGGAGAAACTACGCACAGGAAGGACAAAAGAGCGAGAACCTGGTTCGAGCAATGGCAGGATGATGACGGAGACAAAAACGGGGAAAAAAACAAAACGAAGGCCAGTATATGCCACAACAGGATATAGCCAGCAACCTCTGGCATGGAACAAACCGCCGAAACATCCGTTGGAGAGAGAGGGGATCTCCATCAACGGGAAGATATGATGTAGCTTGAACGCTCGCGCACGCAGGCGCAGAAAGAAGAGAACAAACCCACACAGGAGCAACGATGTGCTATAGGGGTCACAGAGAGAATCATGACTGTCTAGCTCAACAGGGGAAGCAAAATGCTGAGACATCTTCCTACTACCCCATCGCAACCGTATGTACCTCAACACCGCATGTGAATGAATGATATTCCCTTCTTGATAAACGCAGCTCAATGCGAAATCGATCGCACTTCAACCGATTCCAATACTACGTTTCCTTGCATAGCGGACAAAGCGAGGCCGTCCGAGGAAATATCGGGGAATATCAAATCAGAGATCACCGCCTCACCCTGCCCGCCATAGACCTCAATGGAGCATTCATCCACCAATACTCGCAATTGCACCTTCCCATTCGCATCGGCCTGAAGGGCGGCCGTGTGGACACCGCCAGCGGCAGGATCGTATGAGGTGTTTCCACTTGCATTGCGATCAACTGAAAGTTGGTTGCTGGACTGGATATATTTAATCACGGTCTGCTGAGACCCTCCCTTCCGAACGGAGAGGGATAGCGCGGAGCCCTGGGCAGGAACAAATGTAATACGGATGTCCAATGACCGTGAGTGAATGTTGGAAAGCAACGTTTGTCCAGGTGCAAGAGTCTGATTCGTGATAGTCGCAACTGAAGTACCGACCGCGTCCAGTTCGCCGACGGGGAGTTGGAGGAATCGCAGTTTGCCATTGAGTTGCTTGAGTTCCAAAGTGCGAGGGAATGAAAGCATTCCTTTCCATGTGTTAGTAGGGGGGTTCGCACCATAACTGTTCATAACTGCAGCAAGGACCCTGCGGCCGTCCGAAGCCGGTACGTTTTCCCAACTCATGGCCCCGTCCCAGTCGCGACCATAATCGAGCCATAGAGTGGTAGGATCAACCGCGTCTGCTGTAAACACGGAGCCGTCGAATGATCCGGTGAGTGCGAAGACTCCATTACCGCCAGCAGGCGATCCAGCGGCGGGGGTCACAACCAGCACCCATTTGCTTTGCGTGGTACCTTGAATCTGAAGTTCGAAAAAGTCCGGCACTTCCCAACCGTTCACCCCACTAGGGAATCCCACAATATTGCTTGCAGCGAAGTCACTTCTCCAGGTCCAGTGCGTTCCATCTGTAGACGTCCAAAACGTTACTTTGTTTTGCCCTCCGTGCGCCAGAATCATAACCCATCTGCTTGTTGGGCTGTGGTAGAAAACCTTTGGATCACGTATCTCCAGACCCTGAGTTATATCGTGTGGCGCTTCTTGGCTTTGTGATATGATTGGATTGCCTTGGTACTTTGTCCAAGTCGCTCCCTGGTCCAAGCTATATGCAAGCCTCTGATCCTGTACGCCACTTGAGGGTGCGTATCCAGTATAGAAGGCAAGGTATGGCGGGTTTGATGATGTCCCAAGCCCCGAGAGATTCATTGAATCAAAGTATGAGGTTCCTGTAAAAGCCTGAATCCCATTTGCGCTCGAAATTGCAACCGGTTTATAGTTCCACGACACAAGATCGGTGCTAGTGGCATGACCCCAGCTTAAGTTGCCCCAAAAGTTCCCAGTTGGGTTGTGTTGAAAGAAAAGGTGCCAGGTAGAGTCAATTTTGATCAGTCCATTAGGCTCATTCATCCAGTTCTCTTCTGGCACAAAATGGAAAACAGGACGAAAATCGTAGGGCGCCGTGGACGTAGGGCTAGCACTAGTGGTGATTCTTGTACTGGTGGTTAGGGTGCTAGCCACAGAGGTAGTGCTGGTGGAGCTGATGGTGGTGGCAGCACCGGTGGAGGTTGAGCTCGTACTGAGAGAAGTACTTCTGGTGGACGAATCGTAAGCCGAATCAAGCACCTTTGCATCAATAGTGACACCATTTGTACTTCCGCCTCCGGAGAAAAGCCGGACATCAACACCATTGTCCTGGGGAAAGATTTGAGCGGATATTGTGACCTCACCCTGGCCTCCAAAGACTTCAACAGAGGACCAGTCAAGGAGAATGCGCATTGTGACTCGGCCATCACTGGAGGGCATCAAAGGAGCAAAGTATGTGCTGGGAAATGTCCCATCAAAGCCAACGTTTCCAGATCTTGTTCGATCAACGAAAAGTCTCTTTGTGCTAAAGTCATAGCCAATTCGCGTTTGTTGTGCTAGGTCAGAGGTTGCCCTGAGAATTATGCCGAATTGCGACGACGATGAGGCTGCCACCCTGTCTGAAAAAGCCACTGTGATATCAAATAACTTTCCGGAGAGCTGTACGAGCTGGTTGCCTTCAGACACTGTATCGAAGCTGTTAGAATACGTTGTTGTCTGCAGACTGGTCCAGTTTGCCGTAGGTTGCTGGATCAGCCTTGGCCTGTCGTCGATTGTCTTGAGCGAAAGCTTCCGGGCAACTGACAGCATGCTGCGCCATGGAGAAGTAGGGATCGCAGTAGCGTATTGCCAATTGTTCATCCACGCAATATCGATTCGATTTATGGATGATAATCCATTGAATGTTGTTGCAGCGTAGAAGTCTGGCCCATAATCCATCCAGTTGGGCCCATATGGCTCAATTGATATGTTTGAGAAGGAAATCTCATCGATCAGGATGTGCCCCCAGCCAGTCGTACTTAGATCAACAATCTCGATGACCGCAGATTGGCCTAGCAGGTCGGTGACATCCCAGGTTGTAGGTAAGAGTTGTTCTGCATTACCGCCTGTAGCCGTTCGTACAACCTGGCCTTGGACCTTCAGGTTGATGCATTCCGTGCCCGGAGAGTTGCCACCACCGATGAGAAAATTAATCTTCTTCTGAGTTATGGTGAAAGTGGGGGACGTGAGTGTTCCTGTGGTAGCATCTCCGCTCAAGAATGTGTTGACGAAGTTCCCCATATTCCCAGTCACGACCTGTTGCCCTGCAAGTGTGCCTTGCGCTGGCCCTTTTCCGACAAAATCTCCAGTAGCAGTCCAGCCGTAGTCTGCAAAAGTACTAGTACCATTGAAATCCCAAGTATCACTAGAGTCACTGCGTTTGGAGAGGCTGTTGGTGCTGGTACTGCCTGTGAAAGTAATCTGATCAACCAATATGTGTCCCCAGCCGCCTGGTTGCTGATCCATGATCTCAAGCACAGCTGCTTGGCCTATCAGGTCCGTGACATCCCAAGTTGTCGGTAAGAGTTGTTCTGCATTGGCGCCTGTAGCCGTCCGTACAACCTTGTCTTGGACCTTTAGGTTGACGCATTCCATGCCCGGAGAATTGCCACCGCCAATAAGAAATTTAATCTTTGGGAGTGATATGGTAAAAGTGGGCGATGTGAGGGTTCCAGTTGTAGAATCTCCGCTTAAAAAGGTATTGATCAGCTGACTCCCTGCGTATCCAGTGACGGATTGTTGTCCCGCAAGTGACCCTTGAGCGGGAGCAGCCCCAATCAAACCTCCTGTGGCAACCCAGCCGCGAGACGCGAAGTCACCGGCGCCTTCAAAATCTTGAAAGACAATATCTCCGGCTGGATTACCTGTGAAGGTAATCTGATCGATCAATACATGTCCCCAGCCACCTGTTTGCTGATCCACGATCTCAAGCACAGCTGCTTGGCCTATGAGGTCCGTGACATCCCAGGTTGTCGGTAAGAGTTGTTCTGCATTCGCGCCTGTAGCCGTCCGTACAACCTTGCCTTGGACCTTCAGGTTGATGCATTCTGTGCCCAGAGCGTTCCCGCCACCGATAAGGAAGTTGATATATGGGAGTGATATGGTGAAAGCGGGCGATGTGAGCGTTCCAGTTGTAGAATCTCCGCTTAAAAACGTATTGACTAGTTGACTTCCAGCGTATCCGGTGACGGATTGTTGTCCCGCAAGTGACCCTTGAGCGGGAGCAGCCCCAATCAGACCTCCCGTGGCAACCCAGCCGCGAGACGCGAAGTCACCGGCGCCTTCAAAATCCTGAAAGACAATGTTTCCAGTTGCAGTTGCAGTCGCAGTTGCTGTTGTCGTTGTGGAAGTGATGGATGCTGAGGTAGTGGCGGACACTGAGGTAGTGATGGACACTGAGGTAGTGGTCCATGTGGATGTAGGTGCCGAAGGCGGAGAGTTGGGATCCGCAACAAATTTTATTCCATCAAAGGTTCCCACAATATACTGCGTTCCTGAGCCAGTTACTCCAGGGGGCCCGCCAGGGTTGAGCCCGATTTGCATAACCCATTTGGTATTAGCGTCATCTCCATCAACAGCAAGTGGAAAAAGGCTAGGACACTCCCAAACACCTCCTACTGCATTCCAAGGGCCAAATTCGCTGGCGTAAGTCCAATCCTTCAGGTTCGGGGAGGTGAAAATAAGTAATTTGTGGAGTTGGGCCAGCGAAACCACAGATATCCACTTCTGGCTGGCTTCATGCCAGAACAGGAATGGATCTCGGAAGTCACGCCATTGATCTGCATACGGGGTGGGAGGGTTGAGGATGACAGGGTTGGCGGCATCGTAGGTTGTCCATGTCATGCCTTCGTCCAAACTGTAGGCAATTGACTGCGCTTGCTGCCCGCCGTTGACTGACTTCCCGCTGGGAAGGTTTTGGGATACAGGGTACTGAGCCCGAAAAGCGTTAGAATAGCTTGCGGCAAGAGATTTACATACTTACATAGGAAGTGTACATTGCAACGAATGGCACCTTTCCACTAGTACCAAAGCCGCTTGTGTTCTGGGTATCTGCGATAGCAGAGCCAGAGAAGAACATCTCAGTGATATCACCTGGATAGCCACGAGCGAGGAGGGCAATGGGCTGGTGATTCCAGTGAGTCAGATCAGTGCTGGTCGCATGGCCCCAAGACATAGCTCCCCAGGTGTTTCCTCCTGGGTTGTACTGATAGTACAGATGATAGATGCCATTGTAATATAAAAGTCCGTTGGGATCATTCATCCAGTTTACAGCTGGAGTAAAGTGATACTGGGGGCGGTAGAGCTCATCGTAGGTTTGAGCAAATACTGCCTGGAATAAATGAAGACCAAGAGTCAAGGCTATCACAAGCCGAGAAGCCATCGCAAAGAGAAGGATTCACACTCCTGGAAAATGAGGACGCCTGAGGAGACAAATCTTGCTAATGCTCAAAAATTCTCGGTTTGGGGCGATGTAGTAGCTTTTATAACCTTTGATTGTCTGGTTTCACATTGCCAAGGTGCATCGCCGTAGTACTCTTTACAGTAACATAAATTCGAGAACTTTCACCGGAAAGCCTCCTACTATGATAGGCAAGTGAGCATTAGCCAGTCTGTCAAAGCGTTTCTCATCTCCATGTTAGGTTTTAGCCGGTAATTCTGTCGGAAATGATATATGGTCAATTATACTTTGCACCAGGATTGCTTTCTGCCGCTTGCAAGTTCGTAATGGGCAACTTCTAAATCTTACCATACACCGTATCCGACGTGCATGATATATAGTGTAAGACACCAGGAGTTAATGAAGCTTCTGGTTCAATCACGAGAATCTTGGCCGGATGTGCGTATCAAAAGAGTTTAGCGGGATGCGAGCCTAAGATGCGCTAGTAGCAAATTCAACGCAAGCACAACTATAAGATATAATCTACCGTGGAGTATATGCGACCTGCAAAGGCCGAATAAATTCTGGGGATACCTGCAAAATATAAGGCAATTCGAAACACCCAGCAAGGCCAAAAGCCAGAGGAGAAGGCGCAATTATTGCAAAATTACAATGATCGAGGAGAATATCAACTTCAAGGTCTATAATTATCTATCCGTTAATTGCCTTTGATGGGGTCTCCTGGAGGGATTTGCTCCGCACAGTAAACTGCTGACAGATATTGAGATGTCGGGGGTGCGACATCTTCCCCGCAAGTTGCAGCTGCGACAATCCTAAATAAATTTAGCGTTGGTTTGGCCAAACACAGGGTCCAGGGGACAAATAAGCCGTCTGTAGGGCGTTTGCTACCATTCTTTGTGCATTTCTGTAGACGATTTTCATTTTGATAATTCTCGGTGAAAATACGAACAGTGTCGAGCATACTAAAGATTCTGGGAAATTAGTTTCTCGGCAAAATGCTGCTGATCATGTATGGCTGTATCCGAATTCTGATTCCCTCGTTCTCTAAGCTTTGGTAGTGGTTGTGGTAGGCTATCGCTATCGCTTCCGATGTCCGCGAGATTATGCGCCACTTTCATCAGAAGGAATCCGGTTGTGATATGAGGCTTTCATCCGCTCACCGCGCCTTATTTCGGAAAGCCACTGCAGTGGTGTTGCCCTGATGGCCACATGACACCTCGCCCCCCACCTCCGGAGTGGGCGCATGCTGAATGGCTGGCACTGGCCGAGCCTTGTTGCTTCTACCTCCGCAACCCTAACACTTTTGTAGTTCGCTGTGAAACAAGAGTTAGAGCGGCAAATTGCGACCCTGGAACTGATTGACTCTCGGTTGCCGAGCCTTTGGTTCCTGCAATGGGCCGGCATTTTGACACTCAGCCTGACATCAGATGTTAGACTCGGCTAGGAGGTTAGGCCTGACAAGAACAGCTAGAGATCATACCAGAATACGAAATACGCAACTGGCTAGTCTTACCGTGATACGTTCTGAGCAACACCGGGGGACCGCAAGCCATGGCGTTTCCCCCACAATAATTCTTCCCCCGATTATTAATGTGGATACAGGTCCTCGCGGAACAGACTAGGTGGTCCGCGATGATTAGGATACTTCTTGTTTGTTGTTTAAGTGAACAGGGTGAGGTGATATTCAGGGGCAATTGCACGTTTTACAATGGCCACGCTATCCGAAGGACACGAGAAGTTGAGATGGCCCCTCTTTGGATCAAGGAGACCTTGAGGGACAGTCTTGTGGTGATCTTACATGACGAGGCCGTAGGTGACGATCTTGAAGGCACCTCGATGTCATAAAATTGTCTTTGTCGTCAGAAACAAAAAAAAGGATGTCAGCTGACCTCTACCCACCGCTTTACAAGCACGTGTGAATCTTTGCATCAACCATCTTCCTCGCCTTATCACCTACACTGGCCATTTGTGCTGGTGCGGATGATTTTCGGCCGGTCTATCATTTCATCCCTAAGAAGCACTCGATGAACGAGCACAGCGGTATGATTCAGACCATTGTTGTATCAGAATAATCAATCCTAGGCCATACCTAAGCCACCTGTAGTAATCTAGTCCGCTGGACTCACCCTTGCAATATTAATGGGGGATGGCGTCGAAGCGTTCACTGGCACCAGCCACCATAATACCGACAACGCCACTGGTATGGGATTATCGACCAGCCTACCCTATCTGGCCTACTTAACGGGACATTTTGCTTTCAATAGGACCCAGAACAGGATTCTTCCCTTTAGCATCGATAGCGTGACCTGGAAGAAGGACATTTACAATGTCATGATCTCAGTCATCCAGGATGTACCGCATGATATGACGGGGAAAGTGGAGACAACAAGGTCCCAAAGCCCTTTTCGCCAGGCACCGGAAACTGGGTCATGGTTCCATAGCGAATTGGATGCCCTGACGTTTTGTGCATCTTCAGATGTAAGTTCCTGAATATAGAAGAGCGACGTCTCCGCTCGCCTGGTCGAGGGGTTACCATTTACTATCATTAGGAGAGAAATGTCTTATATGTTCGAGCTCCCTATCCAGGCACCAAGAGGACGACCTGGGTGTTGCTTGTTGCCCTGGCAAACGGATCTCCCACCAGTGACAACAGTGTCCTAACACTGACAGGCTCCTTTGATGGATCATTATTCAATCCTAACCCTGTCAATTCTTCTACGCTTTGTCTCGACTATAGTTGCGATCTCTATGGTGCTTTGAGTTGGGAGAGATCCCTATTATAGATGTGTGGCGGATTCTTTCCTATGTCTTGAACAGTTACGACGTTAACCTGCCAACCAGTACCTCGAACGAGATGATGTCATTCATCTCAAGCGATTACCTTAAGCAAGGCCCCATAAGCGACATTTCGTCTCGCAGCATGTCACTGAGATGGCGTTCGCTAGTCGTCAGCTGACGACAGAGCAGATATTAAGATCAACGCCTGGCAAATGTCAGTCATCTATCCACGAAACCGCGTTGGATGTCAATATTTCCTGCACCATTTAATAAAAGCGCTAAGATATTGACGAATGTGACTAAGCTCGCGGAGGAACAGGCGATAATCCTGTATGACTAGGTAAACTCCTCAATATCCTTTGATCGAACGATAAATAGAGACATCTTCTACGACCCCGCTGCATGCAAAGTTCAGTGTTTCTCTAAAAATAGATGGTTCTGAGGTTATCCCCACGTCCAACTCAACATTTCTTCGGGGGAGGTATTTGGTAGGGAAGGAGACTTTGTGATTCCAGACTTGATATTCCCAGCGTGACCTCCGCTGAGCCTACTTGAAAATGACCGGTGGATCGGCTAATTTGAACTTTGTCGAGGTGCGCGGCATTTCGCTTAACTAAAATGGGAGCCATGAGGTTCCCTCATCACTGTTGGTGTGCGCTGCTGAGTTGTGTTAAAGAATTGTGAGTTTATGCTTCCAATTCCGTATAAGTCTACATTGCTTTCAGGATTGACATTCTCCATTTCCAAAAACTCCGTAGGCATTCGACAAGACAAATCTCATTTGTTTCATACCCACACCTTTCATTTTATCTATTTGTCTTTATCTTCTCGATCTTCTCGATTCTGTGATTAAACCAAGTTCAAGCTCCATATATCCGCCAATTACTCCTCTGGCCTCTAACATAAGAATACCTGGGTTTCTCGCCAGTCGCCAGTTGGGGGGAGAAGTGTATCAGCGTCTAGTTTCGTCTGTGCGAGGTTTGGAAATCGCTTGGCACTCGAACATTGCATCCGTGGTTAAACTTGGCGACTAGAACGTTACGATCAGCATCTTCCGTGAGCCATGGCCACCGCATGTGAGGCTATGCTCTAGCTTTTAGACACTTCTGTTGGAGCTTTCAAGGTTCAAATTCCCGTATCTTACCGAGAGCCCCGACTCGGAAGACCAAGCCCCGTGCCATTCGTTGCACTGATACGGACGGAAAGGAATAAACGGAGTAGACTTGTATGCCTTTCATATCTCTTCTAGTGTATTGAGAAGCTGGAAATCAACGGTTACTGGAACTTTGGGTACGGTCAGCTTCGAATTCGTCTTTAATCAACGTCAAAGGCTTTATGCTACAATAGTTATGGGGCCACTTTGCTCTCGTAACTGATATTTAAATCGAAATGCTAGGAGTTTGGAAAATAAGAGACCCGTGGTTATGCGCCTATTGATGAGCTTAGAGAATCTATTAAATTTGAACGTCATGACTTCGTTCACCGCGTATATTGAGTGAAGCATAGCCTAGTAGTCTTTGCTATTAAAGTGATAAGTCTTAAGAATTTCATGCTTATGGACTGATAGTTCCCTCCCGTTTAGCCCAGTATCCCTCTGATCCGTTATGTGATAATTCGCTCCGGGTGGGCCCCGACATCGGTGGCAGAGGGTGACACCGTTGGCAACATCTGCGAACGGGTGCTCGATTGTCATGGAAAACTAAACCCATATCGTTGTACGCTTTCCTTCAGTATCGCACCCATTTCTGCTAATGAGGGACTGACATCCGCGGCCCCGTCGAAGGATTTGCTTGCTAGTTCGAGGCCAAGGATGGCCTCGCGAGAAACAACTCCAAACAAGCATGGTTCAGTCATCCCTACCAGCGCTGCCATTGAAATCGTAAACACACTATAGACAGGAACAAGTTAGCAGACTGTACTCCAGTGAGTGCTACGACGGCGTAAAGGCACCGGCACAGCTCACCTTGTACAAAGAGTCCACAGATTTGGCTTGCACACGGCTATTGCAGCGGCAGCACTAGGAACAAACTCGGCGAAACTAGTAAAGAATTTTGCACAGTGGCCAAGGAGGTCGCTATGTGCCTCTCCCGCAGTAAGTACTTCGTAGACCGCTGGCCAATAGATCGATGCCTTAAATGCGTAGTACTGCGTGCGTAGAAACTTCACATGGGCTGAGCTTGGATCCCGTCCCGAGTGAGATCTGGTGGCAGGTGAGGGGCGGAAAGATAGCTGCTGTGGGAGTAGTCGTAGCCACTCGTCCAACTGGCGTTCGAGCTCGGCCGCAACGATCGGCGCATAGACATGGCTAGCTTGCGCCGATGTGCTCGCCGACCACGTACAGCGCTGGAGCATTTTTCGCATCGCGATCTCTGCGACGAAATATGACAGATCGCTCCTTTCAGGATAGGACTCGCTATCGCTATCGCTAGGTGTGGATGACTCGAGATACTGACTTAAATCACATGTCCAGTTGCCCGAACTTGTTAGTGACGGAACAAATGAAGTCATCGTACGTATCCCACTGTTAACGAGGTCTAGTTGGACGGTAATCTCGCTGTAAGCCCGTCAGTTTTCGATTTATTCTATTGCTACGAGCGCATTCGAGGAGTGGAACCTTTCAATCAATAAAGCTGACCAGAAGCAATTTGCGAGAATCGAAATTTGGGTGGCATCGCTGTCAGTGTTGAGTTCGCTGGTGAGTCGACTGTCAGCTATTGTATCTGAACTGAAGTAGCCCCGAGGTATTTCTGCTCACTTTACGATATAGTTCTGTAGTTTAACGGACGCCATCGCGGCGAAATCGTACGCCTGAAATGGCTGCCCATAGCATAGGTGGTATATCGCGAACAATAGCAAGCACTGCGCGCTTCGTGGACCACTGTGTTCAAATGCACACGGGAGCATTTTCACGGCTGCTTCAATGTATAGTGCTTCTGGACGACTCTGTAGGGCATCAACGACGGAATTGCATCTCACCACGCAACCGATGGCCAAGACGAGGAGCGTAAGGCAGGATGTTACCGACAAGGGGAAACACCATGTTATTGCCTGGATGAATTCCTCGGTATCATCTGCATGCAGAATCGGGTACCAGGTATGGACCTGTTCCCAGAATGCTTTCAAAAGTCTACAAAAAGGTGAATCCGATGTTAGAACTGGGGCATCTTAAGGGCAAAAACGTACTCGCACCTCGCATTCACGTACATTGATGCCTCCTGGAGATCAATAATCACCATGTTCGCAACATATGTTTGAGCTGGGATAGTCTTTCTGCCACGCTCTACGTTTTCGAGGAGCGCAGGCATCGATTTCTCGAGACCAAGCAGATTCATAAATGCTTCACACTGAATTACCATGAATGGAAAGCCTTGAGATGCCCCAGGGGCCGTAAGGGTAAAGGGTTCTTGTCGCCGATCATGGGATGAAGAGCCCAGTGGCCTTTGGCCCTGGACCACGGCGGTGATATGGTCTACTTGGTTCCATAAACTGGAAAGCTCCGCCTTCAGCCTAAGATGATTTAGACATCCGTCCACTTCTCTCTGTTGATAGGCACATCACTCACGAAGAAGGAGGAAGGACTTGCGTCTCCGGGTAAAAGCAGTCTTTGCCACGTTCAATGCAAAAGGAACATTTAGGGCGTCTGCCATCGCATTTTGTCCGTCTTCCCCGGCATGTGTTGCATGCGAGAGCACTCCGGCGTCTCCGGGTGCCGTGACCCGGGGAGGTATCAAGATCCATTGTTCGCTCAC
Organism: Penicillium ochrochloron; assembly: GCA_022985105.1. Lineage (NCBI taxonomy): Eukaryota > Fungi > Ascomycota > Eurotiomycetes > Eurotiales > Aspergillaceae > Penicillium > Penicillium ochrochloron. The sequence goes on from JAAVMA010000040.1 coordinate 68,805, forward strand.
AGGTTTCTGGGTGAGGCACTTCACCTCCGTGATAAAACTACAACCCTGGGAAATACGGGCAGGTAATTTTCCAGGGTTCAAGTTTGAAACGCGATAAATAGATGAGTCTCTTCTTTTGCAAAGCATGGTACACCACTGATGTACCCCAGAGGCCCATTTGTTTGCACAAGCGTTCCTTACTATCCCGCCCCATGGCTACATGTTTCTAGAACAAACGAAGAACACGTTTGTCTCACCTGGAGCGGGGAAAGGCAATGAGGGGAAAGAACAACCGTCGAATCACGATTGAGAATCTCCAAGCGATCGCTCCGGGCACGACTAGACTTTGACGCCATTCTGCGTGAAGAGACGCCGGCAGCCACTTAAATCGCAGACTAGGAACAGTTTCGGGCAACATAGACCGGAAAAACTCTGTGATGTGTATTTAACTTGCCTGTGTCGAGCTTATACCGGAACGAGACTGGCCAGGATTGTACCGGTGAGAGGTTAGATAACGACCAGGAAGCCGTCCTTGTGCCACCCGGAGGAGTGGAGTCCGAAAGGTAGCCAATGGATGTCATCCAGCCCATTTCGGAACACAGATCATCCTGTCTCGCTTCGTCAGCACAGCACTGTGTATGGTAACTAAGTGAGGCTTCTTTAGGTAGCGAATTCTAAGCGCAGTTCACACAGCGTGGCCTGTTGATTAGCTAAATCGGAAAGCTTACGCAATGTTCTTGGGATGTAGCAGATTTGGACGTTACGCAAGCGAACAATGTTCTTGGAGGTTTTATCTTGGTACCCACAGATAATGCTTCTCTCTTCCAGTTTCTCTTGATAGAAAAGTTTAGTTGTTAAATTAAATAAGGCATCGTGCGTCTTATATTTCCAATGAAGAAGCTTGTCACAAATTTTCCTATCCCTCAATATGCGCAGCGCTCACTGGGCGCTTCAATGAGATAGTATCTTCCATGCGTGGCGTAACACGCTCATCAGTAAAGGTCGGGTGGGATCTGAAGTCTAAGAACACTCGATACATCAGGACTTAGTCGCACGGTTGGTATGGGAAGGATATTGAAGGACTGCGCACCTGGTGTATGGAACTCGTGAATTCCTTGCCTTGCAAGCCATCTAGCACTAAGCCTGTCAAGCGCAGTCTTGAAATCGTCCAGAATCACGGTATCGCACAAGCATTTGAACATAAAACAAAGCTGAATGATACGCAACCGTCAGCACTGGATATCAGAGAAATCAAAATGATTCCAGCGGAGAATGAAAGCGTCCATACTTTCCAAAAAGGGTTGATGCCCAGCGGCATGGCGGATCTGAGAGCGCCGGTCACGCTGATAATATCTAGAGGAATGAACCCAATAGAGAGACACATCGAGACCAGCATGAGGCCGAATCGAGGGCATTCGCATACTAACTCGAAGATGCCAAAGTTATAATGTGTCTTGACCACCCAAAAAAGGTTGCACGTTGTATAGATCCACCACGGGTCGCTAAGTGACGAGTTAGTTAATTAATTCAGCCAGGGGTGAAAAAGACGACACCACTATGACAGTTCCTACCGAAATAGTGCTTCCCAGGGACGTATCTTTTCGTAAACAGTATGATTTATGTTGTTGAAGTAAGCGAAGTTGGCGTAAATCTCAGTTGCCCAGTATGGCTGAGCCAGGATGATCGTGCCGACATACAAGAGCGAAATTTTGCGGCCCATGAACGGCCTGTTCTTCATCCATGCGATTACATTGTGCAAAGACCAGGATATTATCAATCCAATTGCGGATGCAGCCAAATACCACCCGTACACCGGGTCTGGGGCAAATATGAATGTTCCGTGGGCTAGGGCCAAGATTAACTATCGAGAAGATGGTAACGTTAGTGCATATATCCCACACCAATGGTAGCTGGGCCTACCTCTAATAAAATCAACTTATGCAGCAAAACACCTGAACGCATGTTCGCATAAGTAACCGCAGCCATGATAAAGAGAGAACCCGTCATAAGGCCCTGCGACCAGGCTTCCAGGATTAGAGCAGCAGGATCATCAACTGGGCGATGAACTGTTCTTCGCACATGATTAAAATCCTGCATCGAAAGAGTAGATGAGCTGATACTATTCGATCCTGTCATAGCCCCAATCACATTGTCTGGACAGCGTTTATGCTTGTGAGACAAGGCAACAGAGCAACAAAAATGTGTGGTGTTCTGGGCTTGACGAAGGAAATATGTAACATTTCCCTTCTTGCCACAGGCGAGAAGGAAAGTGCAGAAACTCTCTCCGCAATCCTGAGTGTGGGGAACCTTTTGAATTGCCTAAGAAAATGAGCCATTACAAGCAAGTTCTAGAACTCAAGCTACGGGGATTGAGAATTGGTGATGGGGCCGAACAAAGCGTCCCGCGGAGAGGAGGAGCCGCTCCGCGATGGCTAGGATCGGCCCCTCTGATTGGAGGCTTTCAAGGCCGCTAAAACACAGTCCAATCAAATTGACGCTAGAGATTGCGGCCAACCAAGGAGCAAGGTCCACACGGCCTGCCCGCCCTCAGCCACAGTCCCCAGACGATGTACTTGCCCAACCAAGAATCTCGGCACGGGTATCAATGCTACGAGTTCTTGGAGCTGTAGCTGGAATGGGGAGTGTCACAATTGTTGGTCATAAAAGGATGCCGCCATATCAGCCCAGGAAATTTTACGATATTCATGCGCGTCCTGATGACCATGCTGCCATACATAACGGCGACGGTCTGCGACCAGTGTCGCTTCCGCAGGAGGCGATGTGGCCGAACCAGACCCAAGTGCTCATTTTGCGTTTCGCAAGGTCTAGAGTGTGTCTATGGACAAGCTCCTGACTCTCAGCCTTCACAGTAAGTTAGCCCTTTCTACACAACGACTTGTAACATTGCTTATGTGTTTGGCAAAGATTAGTGCAAGAGCTCATGAGAATTCGAGAAAGACTGGAGTCTATCACCCCACTACTGGAATCTCGGCGACAGTTGTCAGGACGATGTGGCAATACATCTGCACGGAATTGCCCACCTCTCATCCTCAAGTCCCCTCATCTCATGCAAATTTTCGGCTTACCGTCGGATCTAGCATCCGGTCTGTATCGCTTAGAAACTGCAGTTCCCGTGCCGCTCGCGTCTGCGACGAAATCAACGTTTTTTGAATCTACTGACCTGTAAGTTCTCAACAACGATGTGTCAAGAGACCAATGGCCAGTCAACTGACTCTACCGGCAGGATCTTGCGCCGCTTTCACGACCAAGTTCATCAATGGTATCCAATTCTGCATGCGAATTTCACATCGCAATTTATCGAGTCCAACGCTGCCGGCTTTCCGTGTTCTACTATTTCGTGCCTATCGCTCCTTGTTGCTGCAATTGCAAGTCTAGTCGATGATCGACCCCACTCCGCACACTATGAAGCTGCTTTGTCCATGATGCCAACAGCGACCCAAGAATACAGCATTACGGGTGTTCAATGTTTGGTCTCTTTTAGTATATACTTCTCTTGTCTTCTCCACCCAAGACAAGCATATGACTATATACAAGCCGCCTTTCTCAAAATTCAGCCGTTTCTGAAAAGGTGCGCCATTATCTGCATCGAAACGTCAACTCCAAGTCTTGTCATTGCTAATTTGGCCTGGGTTGATGAAATAAACAGGTCGTTTTTGTTGGATGGAATGCCCGAGTCACACCTTGTCACACGCTTGTACTGGACGATTCAACTAATAATGAGGTCTGCCTTCTGCCAGCTTCTTCGTGCTTTCTGAACTAATAGGGACCCAGTGAGATATCCATGCATTTGAATCTACTATGCTTCGACAAAGAGCTACGCGGCAGGTTATCAACTATTCCATCGATGCCAACAAGCACAAACATTTGGGATCATTCCTGTGATCCGAATACACCCTCGCGCTCATCCTTGTACGGAGTCCCTCAAAATAGCGAAGCTTATTCACCGAATGAGACGCTGCAGACCTTGTTCGATTTTTGTACCGAGATAAATTTACAACAAGAGCTGACTGGCCATGCTACCTCACCAACGGATGTACGGAGAACATATGACGATGACTCTCCCAGAATAGAGGGAACGGCAAATTCAAGTCATGGACCGGGCTCTTCATCAGACAAATTGTTTCCAGACAATGGCCTCGGCTCTCAGAGTATCAATGGTCCACTTTGTCGTGTTAAGTACCATATGTATGAGGTCTCAATATATTGGCCGGTCATCTATCGTATCATACTCGATGGGATCGCAAACACCGAGTTCCTACCATACGGGCCCCTTTTCTTTGAATCGGTGACCGGCTTCCTTGGTGCAGCCAAAATTGCCATTGGGGCATGTCTTCCGAAGGCCTGGTTTCTGTGTGCGAGGTTTGTGTTTGCAGTTCCATTTTATGTTTGGAAATTAGGCTTACCAATCGGCACCAGTATATACACAATCTCCCTTGCTGCGGTCAGAGCTTTAGAGGTACGGTGCCTTCGGCTGCTCGCAGAACCACAGCTTTGGGAGTCTCTTGAGACTTCAGTAGAGGCTCTGCATGCGCCAAGTGAGCTTAGTCCATCTATACGGCATATGCACGGGTCATTGAAAGATCGACTAGAAATGGCCAAGGATCAGAAGAGATGTTAAATTCTCTTGCAAATATAAAATTCTTCAAAATAGCTGTGCTTTCCACGTTATTTGGAGATGGATTCGATTTATATCTCATCTTATAGTATGAAGCGTTTCACTCTTGACTGTGCCGTATAAAGTTCGCAGCGGACACTGTTTTCTGACACAATCGAAGGTAACACCCCGGGACTTCGCTCCCTGGACAATAGTGCGTATTTATCAGAATGTAGAGGGCACCCATTTAGTCGCGACTTCAAATTGCAAGTTCCCCAGCCAGTATAGAAGACGCGACAAACATTAGAACATGGTAAGGGCTTGCTCGCCAATCATAATTTCTTGTGTTCTAAACTAACCGAATCTTCCGTTTAGCACCTCTTCGCGCAAGCATCTAGTAAATTCCAGACGTACATACCACTTGCGGGATCGCCAGAGATGGCTGGTCAACGCATGACCAGGCGACTGCCACATGGTACTGTGGCGCCGTACAGTTTGCATTCAGGAGCTATCACGCACATCACAATTCGGACTATCTTCCTGAGGGTTTTGGACAACCATGCCGACGCATGACCTGTGGTTACTGTATGAATATAGATATCATTGCGCAGATCGCCAGAAAAATACAGTAATGTGTTGCTGTTCGTGGCCAGCTTCATCTGAAAGGTCATGAGATCCCCGAGACCTACAACAAATCAACAACCGCGGCCTCCTGGCAAGGCAAAGAGAAATTGCTTCCGTTTGACCTGTGGGCGGCTCACGGACCACACTGTTGAAATTCATCCACATACAGTATCCTGCGGGGAACAGTGGAAGTTTTCAGCCTGCACGAAAGGAGATTCGAACGTTGAGTAGATTCGTACATCAGAGATCATTGGGGGTGGCCTAGTAGTGTAATTGGCGTCGAGCAGGGGCTGGGAGCTACTTACACTCCGAAGGAGCTATGTTGTTGCCTATGACATGATAGGAAGGAGATCTACAACCTTTTCGGAGTGAGTCGTGAACCTCTTGCTTCTTACATTATTCGTCGTTATTCACCTTTATCCCTGGGTCAACCTAAGTCTCTTCCTCCTATTCCGGTTCCCGTTCTATTAGTCAAGTTGCACGGCTGCAAATTGATCTATGAACGTTGGTAATACATACTATTATCTGGAATCGTATCCATTGATTGTATATTTGCAGTTGAGTAAGCAACAAGTCGCTGCACTTTGAAAATATGAAGTGAATATCAGCATTATCGTTGCTTTTTTGCGGAAGGCGGCCGCGAAACTGCAATAAATAGTACTTTATCGGTTCATATTCAGACGCTTGACAGACTGATATGGCAAGCAGATGCCTATTTGACTAGCACACTGGTCATTATAAAAGCGAAAACCGCAACATTTACTCCAAATGACCAGTCCTTCTATTGAGAAGGCTGGGCGCTTCTCGATGTCCAGCCGTAAACGACGATTTCTGTCCGCCTCAATAGTCAAAATCGTCATCTACACCCGCTTTTTTTCCAAGGAAACTACTCCGATCAGAGGAGGCTTTTGGAGTGTAGTTCAATTTCATATACAAGATGATTATAGGCAGCCGCTTCCATTACCTCATTCAATATAATGCTGTAATTTGAAATATTTTTCAAGTGATTGCCGATTGGAGACAGACGTTTATTGGTTTTCTCCATCGCTTAGGTTCAAACTCCTGCCACCCATATTACCCATTGCAGCCTTTCCATCTTACCCCATTCGTCCTTTGAGCTTGCAGTTGGCCTTCACCTTGAGATACAGCGACCTGTTCAAATTAATTTGATATGCGGTGGGATTTCGAAGCAGTACTGGAAAGTGCTTGGTGAAGAAATGTCCAAAATGCTAGATTCACTTACAATTTGCGATCGTCGCTTGCCATGCATTTTTGGTGGGAGGGTGTGAGAAGCTCGGGGAATGGGTTCGAGAATATTCTGGGTGGTTGCCCACCCAACTTGCCTCAGACAATCTGTCAAGGAATCAATGCTTCCCCTGTTTGAATTAGCTTCCCATTCATCTCTGTCAACAGAATTCCACAAGGGTCCATTCTTTGGCTAAGGGAGTTGGGGTTCACTTACGTGTAGCACAAGGCTGTCGTCCATACTAAAGCTAATCAATTTGGCAGAAAGCCTACAATATCCGATATTGAATCTTTTGACTTTCTCAATGCCTACTACCCCAGAATTTTCCAAACCTGATATGCATGCAACAACCTGAAAAAGGCAGAAAGGAAAAGAATACATCCACAGTGTCTGAGGCATGGAGATCGGGGGATTGGAGAGGGTTACAATAGCACAATATCCCACAGACGAACCTTTCGGCGAAACAGCCCTCATATATAGGGCATTGGGTCATCTCGCCAACCTTTCTTCTTCTATACCCTTTTGACCCCTACACAAACCTTTAATTCGTGATTGATTTGACGGATAATAAAATAAGCGATAAGGTCGAGGAAAGCCTGGCGCCATGGGTAAAGAGTTCAGCGACGAACTCAAGCCTGGGAAGCGTGAGCATGAGATCCAGTCACGCGACCAGAAGAGCCACCAGTGCCTCGACAACGAACCACTGTATGACCTTCACACAGATAACAGTGCGCATGAAACGCCCTTGTATGCTATTTATTACGCTAGGTGTGTTCGCAGCGTTTAACAGCATGCAGAGTGAGTTAGACTAGTCGGTGATCATGGGCGCACTACCTAGTATCCGCAAGCATTTTATCCCTAGGGCGAGTGGGCGACCAAGGACGACTCGAAACTGGCGACCGACATCTCGCTGATTTCTTCACTGATCCTGCTAGGCGTAATGGCCGTCGCGCTCATTATGATACCTCTAAATACCTACTTTGGACATCTCGTATTTGTGGTACACATTGGGAGGGGGATTTTGTGCGGTCTCCAAGATTGTGACCATGCTTTTTGCGGGCCGATTCATTAGGGCATCGGTATCAGAATTGAAGGCGGCTGTGTCGGTATCTAAATCTTGGAGTGTGTGCCGCTAGAGGTGCGTGGCAACCTAGTGTCAGCGTCCCAGCTGATGACGCCATTCGGAGAGATCAGCGGATACGCTCCCGGTGGCGTATTCTTTGACGTCCTGTCAAGCAGCTGGCGCTGGATGCTGGGCTCGTCCCGCTTGTTTTCGACGATCCTCCTGGTCGGGATTGCTTCCTGCCAGAATGACCGCGGTGGCTGGTATCCAACGGCAAGTACGGGGGCACGTGGCCGGTGGGGAAGTTGCTGCACAACATGGCGGACACGAAAAGCCTGAACCAGTACTTCAAGACGGAACTGACGGTCAAAAATGGTTTCTAGCGGTCTGCGTATGGGCAATGGTACCAAAGGTACCTGGAGTTGTGCAGGCAGCCGCGCCACCGACGGGCGCTTGTCTATGCCACGGCAATGATCTTTTTCAGGGAGATGACGGGCATCAAAGCGGTGATGTACAGCGTGTCGAACTCGATGGCTAAGATGAATTTAGATCATCGTGAGTCAGCCCTTATGTCGATGGTGGGCGGGGGCGCGGGTTTCTTGGGAACGATTCCTGCTGTATTCACGATGGACAAGTTCGGACGCCGCGTGTGCGCACAAAGGATCCTGATGTTCATCGTGGGCTTGGCGCTGGTGGGTATCGGCTATCTTTCCACAAACAATGGTTTTAATTACTTCAATGAGCACAAGGCAACTGCCTTGGGATTGTTTCTCTCCGGTCTGGTGGTGTATATGGGGTTCTTCGGGGCGTATTCGTGCTTGACCTGGGTAGTCCCAGCCGAGAGCGTTGATTTCAACACCCGCAGCCAGGGCATGGCGATCTGCTGTGCAATCCTTTATTTGTGGTCATTCATTTATCGTGACCTACAACTTTGAAGGGATGCAGAAGGCGATGACCTACGCCGGTGTGACGATCGGTTTCCGGCTTCTTCTATCAGCTGTTCTTCATACCCGAGACCAAAGACAAAACATTGGGGGGGATCGACGAGTTGTTTCGATGCCGACAAAAAAGCTGCTCGTGTTGAACACGAGCAATCAGGTCAACCGCTTCGGGTTGCAACACAACACGGAGAAGGTCAACTCTCACAGGGCTTAAATATTGCCCATTCCACCTACCGGACCAATGTTCATGGTACCAACAGCCAGTGGTAAACTACTCAAGTTGAATGTCATCATATAGTGACATGTGGACCAATCCCCCTCTGTCTGCTTTGAAGACTTGTTGAAAGATGGTTTATTACTTATTATAAGAAGCGTTTTTGCTTCAATTCAGTGGTGAGAATTATACGTATTCTAAGTCGGTAATAAGAAAGAGTGTCGGGTAGTATGATTGAATATCTCTCAGGGTGTAACAGTTCAAAGACTTGTACGGGTTCTTCACAATAAATGCAGCTTCGTCTTGAACTGTTGAAACATGTGGTAGTATTGTTGAAGCAGGAATGATTGAGTGTTCATCGGTGGTCTCAAAATGATAGGATGACTGCCATGTATATAGCATCCCAAATTGGTCACACTGTTTCAATCAACGGGATTTTCAACAAAAACATGCTCTGTTGGTTAAATTTGATGATGAATAAGAAACTGATTATATATTCCATGTCAACCCCAATGGGTTGCTACTCGTACCAAAACAAAAGGGGAACATCACATAACTTGTTTCCTAGATGATGCAACGGGCACTTTTGCATGGCGAATCTCAGCAATCTATGTTATCATTAGGCACCAGGATATTCAACATTCGTGGACCTCCGTTATCCTGTAAGTTCATGGGTATTTCAACCCCCATGAGCGCCCTCATTTTATGTTCAATCAATCAATCAATATCAATCTTCCCTTTTTGATTCCGTAGACCTGATTGGCCAATTTCCAAGTACTCCGTAGCTGTCACATAGTTGATATATATATATATACTATTCAATTCATATTGTTCGAATTCGCAAATAGTGATGAGTAATCATATTCCTTTCAGAGCCCTACTTCTCGTTCTTTTCTTGATAGACTTCTTCGTCAACTAAAGCGTACCCAAGCACTCGTTGAATAACCTCGGATCGCTTCTGAAAAGCTCACCACTACCCTGCAATGCAGTTCAGAATTTATCCTGGCAATTGGGTACGTGTCGTGCAGGGGAAGACAATGTCGATGGGCTGAGAAGAAGTCTAAACAATACTCAGCAACGGGGAAGTCGAAACTTTCCCCCAGGGGTACCTCGGGCGGATCAACCCCACTTCAGATAGTCTCTACCTTGGAGACGCAGTATTGAAGGTGCCGAAGATCAACCATCAGTACGCAATCGCAACGGTGGGTTCAGGAACCCCATGGAGACTATGGTGTGGGCCGGCAACACCTCAGCAAAATGCAGCACCAGCGGCCTCCACTCTATTCAGCGTCGGGCAACGAACCCTGCTACCGCTGCGCCGAATAGCTCTATGACCTTCCGTCAGGAGCCTGTATCATTGATTGGATTACGAGTGAAGAACCCAAGGTAATATGACAAGCTGAGGGTGTGTTGTAACACTTCTACGCCCTTTCAGAATAGGCTTGTTCAATGTTCACCCAACTCCCCCAGGTATTCGCATAAGACTCGTATTCATGTTTCATAACTGATCCTAGTTCGTTTAAGTCTCTTAAGCCCTACAGCTGAGGGGTCGCGGAGAATACCTAGCTCTCTCGACAAAACATAACCCTACGGCAGCTGGCTTGCTGACGAAAAAAATGGGTTATGCTTAATGAGACTAATGGTCGCTATTTTAGTGTATATTTTTTCCTTTCAAGAGTTTAAGTGATTATTTGATCAGTCCGAGTTGACGTTTATTCATCATTCCCGCTCATGTACCTAACCGCACTAGTCATGCCAAACCGCAATATGGAATTCTGGTCTCGAAATTCAAATGTGGGAGGCTATTAGATTCAATGATTTCCTAGAATGAGTGGAGTTTCCATCCCAAGCATACCCTTCCCTCATCCGCGGGCCCTGACCTCGTGTTTGATCACTTACCATAGTAGTCAAGATGGAACTACTTCATCCGCGAAACTCGTCATTAAAATCAAGGATTGCTGTCATTTTTTGTTTCAAAAAGCATGCCAAAATCTTAAAAACAGCAGCGGTTGCCAACCTTTTCTTCCCTTCCCTGAAAAGCAGCTTTGCAGCTTTCGGACCTCCAGATAGCCAGACATAGTGCTTCCTAGCGTAGAACCGTCCGCGTATGGATATGCATTGTTAATACCATCAGCTGGGCAGTTATGTGGGGGCATGATCCGTGGAAAGAGTATCCTGTACTTGCAAGGTTCAACCTATGGCACGCTGGGCAATTTCGCGCATGTTGCCCGATCGTCCGCGATGATGAAGACCAACGTAATTCTTGTTCATTACCACACCCTGTAATTCGAGCCGAGCCTTACGCCCTACCGACGGCCTACAACAGAAGATCATCTTGGCAGAAATGAGAGTCCAAATGCACTTTTACCTAAGATTCGGTCTATCTCCGGGATCCGGGAACTTGACCAACCTGTCCTTGTCCTTCGCTGTGGCTTCCGACGTCCGCGAGATTCCGCGCCACTTTCAAAAAGAAGGAGTTTGTTGGTAACTTGAGGCATTAAACCTTTCACCGGGATCTTCTTTCGGGAGGTTAATGCAGGGGTGTTGACCTGAAGGCCCTATGACACCTAGTCCCCAACCAATGTGATGGGCGTATGCTGATCGGTTGGTTCTCGCCAAGCCTAGATATTTCTACTTTGCAACCTTCATTTTTGGGAATTTGCTATGGAAGAAGGCAAAGGTTTCACAACAGTTACACCTTTAATCAACTGGATACTATACGAACAGATCACCATCCCGTCTGGAGGAAACCCGAGTTAGGTGCGAGGGAGGCCAGGTGAAACTAGGCAATTATGTAGGAGTAACGACCAATAACACATCCAACTCATGAACTCAAAGGTAAGGAGCGATGACGAATCAGGCATGAGATTACATTGCCCGCGAAACTAATATTCATGTTGTAGATGCAGTTCGTAGGATTCGATTGTGTTTTTTATCGAAGAGAGAATAATCAAGGCCATCTAAACAGTGATAGGATCAAGTTGTTTAGAGATCAACCCGACTCTTTGTGTAGACATTTCGGGAGTGATTTCCGATGGCGCAGCCTCATAACACAACAATAAGAATATGCCGAGTGGTTGGACACGTGATCTGGGCGGCATAGTGCAACACTAGAATAGTGGACATTTTGACTCGGAAGTCATTGTTAAGACAGTTTTTCGCAAAGAAAAATGTAGATCAATACCAATTTTTCCTGACGAACATTCTGAGGGCAATACGAGTATAACCGAATGCAGAAGCCATGGCGTTTGCCCCACAATAATAACTCGCGACTACTCAATGCGGGAATCCCTCTTCTCGCGGAACATATCATGTGGTCCGCGATACGCCGGGATGCTTCTATGGTGGTTAAACATGCGGGGTTGATATGCAGGGGTATTATGCCGCGGAAATTGCGGGGATCTTCAGGAGTTCAATCTGTTAGAGCATTCAAAGTTGAGATGCCGAAGGACGTCGTCCTTGAGCGACGATCTCTAATCACAACTTTGAATGGAAATTCTGAATGGCGATCTTGAACGACAGAATCGTAATAGACGATCTTGAAGGCATCTTAAGGGTATAAATACCTTTGTCGTCAGAATTAGGATGGCTGTCAGCACACTTCCACCTACCGCTTTCCAATCACACCTGAATCGTCGCAGCAACCATGCTCCTCGCATTCGCGTTCGCACTCGCCACTCAGGTTGTGGCAGATGACTTCCGCCCAGTCTACCATTTTGTCCCCGAGGAGAACTGGATGAACGAGCCCAACGGGTTGATTAAGATCAGATCAACCTGGCACCTGTTCTATCAGCACAACCCAACTGCAAATGTCTGGGGCAATCTGAATTGGGGCCATGCAACCAGTAGTGACATGGTCCACTGGACCCACGAGCCCCTTGCTATAACAAGCGAGAACGGCGTCGAAGCGTTCACCGGCACCAGCTATTATGATGCCGACAATACCTCCGGTCTGGGATCTTCTACCAGCCCACCCTATCTGGCCTACTATACTGGGTATTTTCCTTCCAACGGGACCCAGGACCAACGTCTTGCCTTTAGCGTTGACGATGGCGTGACCTGGACGAAGTACCAGGGCAATCCCATTATTTCAGCCACCCAGGAGTCACCGCATGATATGACGGGTGGACTAGAGACTCGTGACCCCAAGGTCTTTTTCCACCAGGTATCTGGGAAGTGGGTCATGGTTCTTGCCCATGGCGGACAGGATAAGTTGACGTTTTGGACTTCGTCGGACGCGAAGACCTGGACTTGGAAGAGCGACCTCTCTGCTGGCCAGATCGAGGGTCTACCCTCTGGTATTACGGGGTGGGAAGTGCCTGATATGTTCGAGCTGCCTATCCAGGGCACCAACGAGACCACTTGGGTGTTGGTTTTTACACCAGCAAACGGATCTCCCGCTGGTGGCAATGGTGTCCTAGCCCTGACAGGGTCCTTTGATGGATCAACATTCAAACCTGACCCTGTTGATCCTTCAACTCTTTGGCTTGACTACGGTCGCGATTTCGACGGTGCCTTGAGTTGGGAAAATGTCCCTGCTGCAGATGGGCGGCGGATCATTGCCTCTGTCATGAATAGCTATGGCGCCAGCCCTCCGACAAATACCTGGAAAGGAATGCTGTCGTTCCCTCGGACCATTACCCTGAAGCAAACAGCCTCTAAGCGATACTTCATCCAACAGCCGGTCACGGAGCTCGCTCTCGTTAGTTCCCCGCTGGCGATGATCCAGAATCAAACGATTACGACTGGCCAAACGTTACTGTCGTCCATCCACGGAACCGCGTTAGATCTCAGTCTTGCTTTCACCATTGATGCAGGCGCCAAACTCTCGCTGGCAGTGCGCAAGGCCGAATCGGAGCAGACAATCATCCAGTATGACCAGACAAACTCGTCAGTATCCGTTGATCGAACGACGAGTGGAGATATCTCCTACGATCCCGCTGCAGGTGGAGTCCACGTTGCTTCTCTGGAACCAGATGCCTCTGGCGTGATTCATCTCCGCATCCTAGTCGACACATGCTCGGTGGAGGTCTTTGGGGGAGAAGGAGAAGTTGCAATTTCAGATCTGATTTTTCCTAGCGAGACCTCGGACGGGCTATCTTTGGAAGTGACTGATGGATCGGCCATTTTGCACTCCGTCGAGGTGCGCGGCATCTCGCTCAGCTAGCATGGTAGCCCGTGCGATTCCCATGACACCGCTCTTGTGCCTTGCTGACTCTAATAAGTGTAAATTTGCGTTATAGAGTCCTGAAAGTGTCTACTTTGCCTTCAGCTTAAGTCATATTTTCCTGCCATCTATGAATATAAAAGAATACACAAATCTAGTCGCGTTCGGATAGGTATCACGTATGACCTTATTTATTCCTCTTTTGAATTTGTCAATTAAAGAAATTTTGGGCTCTACTGCATCCGCCAACTACTCCACGGCTATAGGTGAACCTGAGTGGCTCGCCGGGAGGGGCCATTATCGCCACATCGTGTTAGTAGTTGACCTAGTGCCCTAGAACTTGGTCCTATAATCTTCGCCCACGATTCTCGTTCCGCTGGATAGTTCTTTGGCATTCCCGCTTATTATTCGCCTTGGGATCGTAATTAGGGATTTGGGCTTGATATTGGCAACCTGAATGTGATGGCTAACGTTACGTGGATGATCCTCCGTAAAAAAGTGCGGTATTAACATTTACTCTGGCCTCGAGAGATTTGAGTCAAAATTCAAACCCAGAATCCAACAGGACCCTTATGCTTCTGAGCCGACAGAGTCTATCTGAAAGTTGAGATTAAAAGTCCAAGAGGAATCAGCGGAATATTACCGAATTACCCGGCGAAGTGGAGTTACTCCATGGCTTCCTTTAATCTTGAGTTTAGTAAAAGTCAGACTTTGCGCTCCAACACTCAGGAAGACGATGTCCTCTTGTTATTGATATTCGGGTCAAACATCAGGACTCGAGGAAAGTGGATATTCATTGCCACACGTGTATTTACGAGCTCAACAGCCCCTTGGACTCCAGATCTTGATTTCCTACATATTTTTCTCGGCCCAAGGTTTTGTGTGTTGTCGTGTCTTCCAGTCCTGGCATCTTACGATAGGAGGGGTGTAGCTTGTGTCTCTTCAAGAATACTCCTCCGAAGCGTGTCAGTCCGTGTTTGCGTTGGAGCTTGCTCAGGGCTTGACAGGAGGTTTCTAGGCAAACTTTGGCAGAGCGACTCTGATAATACTAGGATAGATAAAGGTTTAGCACCAAGGGAAGTCCAGATTTGCCAGCCAAACGCATGACCAATCATAATACTATCCACGGCTCACTAAGAGACGAACAGGGGGGAAGGCTCGCGAGTAATCTGTATGGAGTACGCCAGAACAACAATTCGGTGAACACCTCATGAAGTGTATGTAGGTGTCATGGAACACTGATCTGCTTACGCGACCGAGTCGACGTGGGTATGCCGTGCCATCAACTTTGTCCACGCTATCACTCGCTTGAAAACTAACACTCTTCAAGTGTCCAGCGAAAGGTCAGCAATGATAGATAATGGTGCTTTTACCTATTGAGACGCCTACGGTCCCAAGCTCTCCTGGCACTTATGTCCTCCACCGGTTAGACTGACGCGAACGGCAAAAAGTTGAAATATACATGTTCAGTTTGGCCTCCCTTAGGTACACACTATCACCCGGTCTACCCAGAATAACAAAAGAGAACCTCATGGCACTCATGGGTGAGGAGCACTCAACGGCGATAATCTCGAGGGGTTTTGCTTCGAAGACCTGCGCGGCTTGCCGAGGTTAAAAACGCAAGTGAAGCAAGACCCTTCCGACGTGTGCAGGATGCGCAAAGTACGGTTTCTCTCCTCTTTATCAAGCCATACGTTCTGAGAAAACCATGTCAGAAACTGAATGGAACTATTATTGGTATCCGGAAGACCAGCAACAGCGATGGCAGCCTGGACACCCATTAGCGGACTTCTTTTTCTTCCATGTGCCAATAACTAGTAATCACAAATGGCTGCCAGGCACCTTGGAACCCCTCCAGCAATACAAACCAAACATCCAGTCTCGGAAGCTTGGATTTGACAAGCTTTTGTTGGCTTTATAATTACCACCTTGTTCGAACATAGTGGTTCGACAGACAGCGCCGTCAACCCGCCAACCGCAAATGCGGGTAACATGAAACACATACTCTTGCCGCCACCCGTGGGCATCGCGGCCACAATGGGACTGTCTCCGCGCTGGATGGCCTGGATCACCGGGGCCTGGTTGCCTCGGAATGTGATGTTGGCACTGCCCGTCATCTTCTGCATCACATCGCACATATCGAGCCGGGCCAGCTTGGAGCGCCGTTCGTGCGACTGGGCCTCTTCGTCGAACGGAGCCTTGCGTTTGCCAACAATGCGAGCGAGCCCGTCCTAAACGTCGGGGAATCCCAATAATCGATGCCAATCCGTGCTCGACAGCCGAAACATCTCCCGCCGATGCCCCGTCGTCCCGGCCTGCTCGGTGACCTCGCGTCTATAAATCATGCTAGCCACGTGCGATGAACGCGCCGCTAGTAAACCGGCAATGTGGCCTATGAAATGCTCGGGGTCTATCTGCCCCCTATCATCTGTATAATCCACTAGCCCCTCTGCCGTGCCATCGTGGTGCCGGTTCTGCGGAAACACACTGGACTGTCGCAAAAATCGCCGGCTAATGCCAATCACAATATTGCGGTATGCCGAAATGTTTAACGACGCCCCGTGTAAGCTAATGCTCGTATTACGTTTTAACACGTTACGAAATCGCTCCGATGTCTACTCGTGTCCGGTTTGAGGATCGGGGGACTATAAAAACGCCCACTATCGCTCTATACGACCCTAATCGGGGGAGTTAGCGGATTGGTCTTGGTTGCGGATATAGTGCTGGTATCGTTGCAATCGCTCTATAAACAGCAACACAAGCCATAAGTACTATATAACTAACTCGCTAAAGGCACGCGGTAAGTATTAATGGATAATCTTGGCATCGTTGCTAGCGTAGAACCCCTTGTGGTACTTAGTGGCTACTACGACTAACCTATTTTCGATGAATATATTGCGCACTGCCCCGTCGGTGTTGCGATGGCGTAAGCTTAGCAACTCGGGCGCGCGCGCCGGGTGCCCACTCGTTACATAGATAGCCACGCTTAACTTCTCCCGAAACTCCACTACTGGTCGATAGCCGTCATGTTGAACTCGTGGTTAGATCCGATAAAGCCCTGGAGCCTAGGATCGCCCTGTCCTAGCCGACTTTGCAGCTACCTAGAACCGTCCACAGGCTATCGCGTTCGACTGTTATCTAAAAAACTCTAACCCTCCTTGTTCTGCGTGGGATCATCCCGTAACCGATCCTATGGGATGGCGGGAATATCCTCTTCGGCTAACAACAGCTGCTCCTGTAAAATCCGGCGGCTGGCCCTGAATAAGCCGTGCGTGAACCTACGGAAATCGCCCATAGTAAACGATATGTCCTTATAGAATAACTCGCCCCGGTCCATCCACGTGATACGGCCGCAGGGGGTGGAGTTATAGTGGACCTTCAGCACATATATACGGAGATCCAACATCCACTGCATCGGCCCGCGGCTGCCACGCACCATGAACGAGTTTACCTGCTAAGTAACCTAATCAGTAAATGAGCGATGCCGGCTATATCGATCAGTCTGCGAAAAATGAACCTCCCTGGAATGGCTGGGGGCTTGGCTGGGGGCAGGGGGGGGGTAGTTATCCGTGTTATGCTAACCCTCCGGGTTGTACCCGAGCATGACGAGCGTATAAACCAGCAGGCACTCATACTTATCCGTCGACTTATGCTGGTTTAACAGTTGAATGCAAAATTGCATATAAGCGGCCTAAATGGGCGTCCACGTATCTTCGGATTCGTCCACGCCTATGTTATCGGGTCCTAGCGCGGAAGTCGGAGCCTCAGTCGGCTGCTGGGCTTCGGACCACAATTGGGGCTAAGCCCGGCGCTGACGGGCCGTGAACTGGTACTAGGGGCTTTCCCAGTCCTGGGGGACTTGCGTCCGCGCGAAAAACATTAACACCTGCTGCTATGGCTCGACATGTTTCTGGATACTCGCTATGTATATGTATGCCTGTAGTGCCTTAACGGGACTCCGATCCTTTATGGTGCGCGTAGCTTCACTGCGAATAAACTAGCCACTAGCCTTCGAGAGTAACTCGCTAACCTAGGCTACCTCGGCCATGACGACCTAGATCCGGTGTGCCACTACTTCACTATATTCAGCGTCCTCGGCCGGAGTCGCGACACTATCACACAGCTGCCTCCGGTCGAGTCCCTAGAGATTTCTGGGCCACCGCGACCGGCGTAACTATGGACTAACCTTGTTAATCGTGCCTGGCCGGATAGTGGCCCGGGCTACTCGGTCCGCGTCGTTGTTAACTGCTCGAGCTGTTGCTCAAGCCGGGTGATGACGGTAATCCATAGGTGCGGGGGGCTCCTTAGGCTGCTGTTTATCCGACGGCTGTCGAACATGGATATAATGCGATCCTCCACCGCCTATGAAGAATCGCTGGCATACCACACGCTGTATGGCCGACACGAGCGCCTCCTGAACGATAGGCTAGTCTCGTTGCGGGTGCCGGCCGCGGGAACTAGTACACTAGCCATACTCGCTATGCTAATGCTTCCTAATAGTGTCGCGGCTTCGACACACGTAGGTATAGTCAGTAGTTATAGTACATAATAAGCCATCCGTGTGAACGGCAAATCCGTCGATGGGTTCATCGACGGACGTGGGAAACCCTAGCCCCTGCGGATCCTGGACGCATCCGTCCTACGTCGACACCGTCTGCTAGATTTCGCGCGCGTATAACACCGAAATCTTGTGGTTGCTACGTCGTACATGCTTAATGATGCCGGTTGCTCGAACAGTATACTGGTACTTGCGGCACACGATGAACCTAAAGTCGGGCAACCGAATGAACAACTAGTCGGCGGTTGGGGGAGACCTAGATGGTGGAATGAAACCGGTTTGAGTATATATATTGTGGACTGTACATGTTGTATGGAATATAGACTGTGGTTTGAAAATATGTAACAAAGTGGTATTTAGTAATAGTGGATTGACTTGAAAATGTTAAGATGGGCTCTCTGCTTTGTTGATATTACCCCTAAAAACTCTGGCTATGTGCGACTGCCTCGTGACTAAGTTCTACTGTTCGTTGTTCTTATGCTTGACTTAGTGATGGACGGCGGTGTTAGCGGGTGATGATGCCGGGATGCCTGTCCACGTCGCACCCCATCAAAAAAAATCGACTAGCTTTGACCACGCTAAGACCGACCAAAAAATAGTTAGATTACTTTGAAATTATGACTGGACATAAGCTAAGATTCATTCTATAAACTGTCTAAATTTGAGGTCTCTGTCATATTTAGGTCAAAATGGAATCAGGAACAAAAACAAAATGGAATGGGGCACTTCTCGGAAAAGTGGGGCTATACTTAAAATCAAAACCCTAATTGGAATGTGACAGATTCCATTTACCCCCATTGGATAGGGTTAATCTGCGTTACGTTGCGTTGCGGACGGTTAGAAAGTGTGGATTGGAGATTGTAGGTGACCCGCTCGGCCGTGGATTACGTTAGTTATTACATAAGCGCTTATGTAAGCATAAATTTATGGGGAATTGCTACAGACACCACACCATTTTGCTAGCGGCACCACAGATTATGTAACACCCTTATCACATAATCAATCTGCCAAGAATCCTTACCATACATTACCACAGCAACTGCATTACTACCAGTCTACCACTATAGCAACTACATTCTATCTACTACTATAAGAGATTCTCTATCACCTCTTCTATTTCTTCATCGATTCTTTATCTGATTCTTCATCTGATTCTTCATCTGCTTCTTTATTTGATTATGGAACCACCAATGGAACAGGTCTTTGAGACTAGAGAGCAGCTGCTTGCTTCTATACAGGAGCATGCGCTATCTTATGGTTATGCTATCACTACTATTCGTTCTAATAGAGATAGGAATATCTCTCTTGGTTGCGATAGAGGGGGCATTTATTATGATCATATCAATGCTCCAGATGGGGCGAAACGAAGGAAAACTAGCACGAGGCGTATAGATTGCCCTTTTCGTCTCTATGCGAAGAAGCTTATTGCTTCTAATCAGTGGGAAATCTAGGTAAGAAACCCTAATCACAATCATGTAGCTGATGATAATATGATAGCACATCCAATAGCACGACGTCGGTAATTAACCTAAGATCAAATTAATACTATTAATCACCTATCATATAGCGGATCAAGGCCACGGTATATTATTAGCCTTATACGAGCAGAGCAACTAACTACCTTAATTAAACCGAAGGATTGCTATAATATTCGAGATGAATCAAGACGGAAGAAACTCGGTAGTTATACACCGCTTGAATTCCTACAAGAGACGCTTCAAAATGATAATTGGAGATATGCATTTAAGCAGGATAGTGAAGGCTATATCCTTTTCTTTATGTTTGCTCACCCTAAGTTAATCGAATATGCTAACTAATATAATAGGGTCTTTTTATTAGACTGCACTTATAAGACAAATCGATATAAAATGCCTCTTTTGCATATTATCGGCCTTTTATTATCGAATGCATCTTTTAGTATCGCTTTTTGCTTTATGCAAAATGAGCAGGAAGTGAGTTATAAATGGACTCTATAGACCTTTTTTTCATGGCTTGATCCTTTACCCTTTGCCCTAGTCCTTTGCACTAATAGAGACCTTGCTCTATTAGGTGCAATTAAAGCGGTCTATCCAAGAAGTCTATATTTACTATGCGTTTGGTATATTAATAAGAATGTGCTTGTAAAGACGAAGTAGTATTTCTCTTTGAATGAGGAATTTGAAGCTTTTATATAATCGTGGAAAAGCCTTATTAATTCATCTACTACTATTGAATACGAAAATTAACTAGCTAAGTTTGAGACTAGATTTAGTCTTACTCTAGCTGCTCTTCGATATATGAAATAAACCTGGCTAACCTACAAAGAGCTGTTTATTAGGGCTTGGATAGGGCAATACCTTTATCTTAGTAATTAGGCAACCTCACGAGTAGAAGGCTCTTATGCTATTTTAAAAAAGTATATAGGAGGATCTATAGGTGATATCCTCTTTGTTTTCGAACGAATTAATAATGTATTAGAAGCCTAGCACTATAGCCTTTCGTCTAATCTTGTAGAAGATAAGATTAAATCGCTAAATTTTTGCTCACATTTTCTCTATTTAAATATTACAAAGAGAATATCCCGATATTCACTTCGCCTAATCTCTGAGTAAGCTAGTATAGCTAAAAGAGCTACTCCAGAAGCCCCGTTATTAAATTATACTAATATATTCTCTAGGACAATGGGCCTTCTATGTGCCCACCGAATCGCTAGCTTATTATCAATATAGTAACTAATTCCACTAAGCGATATCCATCAATTTTGGAGGCTTGGCCTAGGTAATGAGGTATCAGAGTATCTGCCAATACTTAATCCTCTATTACTACTGTTACCACCAAGGAAATCAACCCAAGATACATCATATCAAATCAACAAAACATCAGACCAACAGATTATCAAGAAGAGAGCGCCATCAAAGTGCTCAAATTGCGGAGAAATTGGCCATACAATTCGCTCATGCAGGGTATAAGAGGATATGTAAATAATAAGAAATGGAATCAGTGAAAGAGAGGCTCTTATAGTGGTAGTTGATAGAATGTAGTTACTATAGTGGTAGACTGGTAGTAATGCAGTTGCTGTGGTAATGTATGGTAAGGATTCTTGGCAGATTGATTATGTGATAAGGGTGTTACATAATCTGTGGTGCCGCTAGCAAAATGGTGTGGTGTCTGTAGCAATTCCCCTTTTATGTTACTTTTTACCTCAGATAGAAATTTGACCACCTATATACAAACCAGTCAAATAAAAGCTCTGCTACGCCCCGTAATTACTCTCGTGAGCGGAATAGCTGAAATGCCTAGATGTAGGGCTGAAATATTATAGTAAAATTTACGTTACAGCGTAAAAATGTCATCCAGTGTTGTTGTTTTTGCTAATTCTCTGCATGTCGAGACAGGGGGCCACGATGGAACGCAATTGAGTTGTATTATAGACGAATGGGTATCAGCCGAGCAATTAGACCTCCCATGTTGAAGAAAATTTTGTAAAGTGGCTTGAGATGGCATCATCCGCAGAGAGTTGCGGGATCCCACATGAATTTGGCAACAGGCTCCCCATTCCCATTGTTAACGAAAATCGATCTAGCCGATCCCCAATAGCATATTTACAAGGGTTCACATCTTCCGAATCTCTGAAAATGACAGCTTGTTGACTCGGTGGAATTTCAAGGCCGCTTTTCTTTGTAGGGAATGGCCATACCTGATCGTTATGCATGGTGATACTGTGAATTGTCGAGCCGGGCGACTGGAAATTAGCAAAACCCCTCGAGTCTGTCTGGAGCGCGGCCAGTAAGCGGTCGAGCAACGCGATGGCAGAGTCGATACAACCACGAGATCCCTGCACTAAGGTTGTGGCATGCCTCGACGGTATCACTCCAACAAAACCAGCCGGTGGCTCCGTAGCTGACAACGTGCGGTCGAGCTCGACAAGATTTTGTTTTGATTTCAGAAGATTGCCCAAGAGGGATTTCCGCGTAAGTGCCAAAGCAGGTGAGTTTGCCATGAGAAGTTGTTTCATTGTCGCCACATAACCAGGGCACTTGGCGACTTCGTTGAATGCATAATCAGCTGTCTGACCTATGAGGCTTCCCATTCCTTGCTCATCTTCCGCTCTGGCAATCTCTGTGGTCATCGATTTGCGAGTCCACTCTGAATCGCCTAAGAAGCATGGTCCCCCGTGAATAAAGGCATCTGCAACGATATAAGGTCGCCAGCACATGAGAAGGGTCCGACCCATGCCATGCTCATGTGCGGAAGGACCGCGAGCGCGCATTATCTGGCAGATGCCGCGCGCATGAATGATCCAGGAACGGTCATCGCTACCATCTAAAATCTCGTACCCGCCCAACAAGATAGCCGCTGCCAGGGTTTCGTCCGCGAGTGCACACTCGGTCAGTATGAGAGAGGCTAAATGACGAATTCCCCGACTATACATATGACGAGCGCACAGGATTGCATGATGATTGTTTTGTGAAGCCCCCATAAGTAAAGCCGTCAAAGCGCGAACGGCCCACACTAGAGCCGGGGGAAACGTGGACCATCCGCACCGGAAGAACCCCATCCAGGTCACCTGCACCCGGGAATCAACGCAGGCACTGACACTAGGGAAATAATACTTGAGCCATCCTTCGAAGGATTCTCGGGTTTGAATGCTGATCGCCTCATAGGCCAAACTTGGGGCAAATTGTTCATCCATGGCTGACCGGGCATGTTTATGTATGATATCTTGCGTCTGGTCCTTGAATTTGCGGGCACGATCATAACCGGGGCATTTTGACCCGCGGTTGGTGCACCGCAAGCATTCTGGGCGTGTTTCATCGCACTATATGTCATTTCAGCTCATCATTCCGGTCCTCAGGTAAATGGTAGTATCTCTCTGGATATCTGGCCGGCACTGGGGCTCCCAGAGTAACCCACGAAATATACTTGATCAACAACTGACCTTGATCCTGCGCCGAATACACTGGGAACATCCCCGACTGCGGGGGACCCCAACCATAACTCCGATCGTTGATTCGTTGTCCTCGAGGTTAGTCACTCTGTAGTGGATCTGCAGCTTGTTTTCATTGCCGGACCAATACCAAGAGGCCCATTAGACCAGTATCCCGTTTCCGTAATGGCGGCATTCACATCAGTCAATCTCTCAAGGGGGGGGGGAAATAACCGATTCCCTACTGAGATGGAATACGAGGTTGAGGCTGAACCTGAACAAAAGCCCAACATGCGCCACCCGTTCCAGTACCACACCGCCCGGCAGAAACAGCAGCCATGATGAGCACGTGATATCGAGTCGACTCGATTGTTTCACCATGTTCACTTTGTTCCCTCTGCGCATATTGCAGCAGTATCCCGTCAATGGCAAATCAACCGATAAAGCCGGAAATTTCATCTCTCTTTCATGTTTCGATTACAAGGTCCATGATCCTGAGTGGCATGGAACACACCTTGATCGGAGAAATGTGGTGGTTTTGACACGCGCCATTTGGAGAGCCAGTGAACAACATCTTGGCAAGCCACGATGGCGCCAAGCCACATCATCCACAGTCTCCTTCGACATTATCAGACTAGGCCATTTCGTCCGGTCGGCAATGCGACGTTGATCGAGAGCATTCATGCGGCATTATTACTGACTGCTCTTAGCGGGAGACCTGCACCATGCACCTGGACAGTGAGTGACTTGTTCCGTCCAACTAGATGACCTCGTCCGACTCCACAAGCCGCCCCACGCATCCACACGTGGGGTCCGTGGGCCCTGCTAAAATGCTGACAACCTGACAGCTACTGTAGCGCGATCTCAGAACTGTCAGGAACAAAGCACAACCAACTCCACCAGCTACCGGCATGATTGGACAGACCAAATCTCTCGCACCATGTCTGACCTACGACGGCACCGTACTCAATCTCACTCTCGACGCGATCCAAGTCAACACACTTGTCATGGCAAGTGCAAATGCCTCAGTCTATCATGGTGGGCTTGGTTGGCAGAAGGTCTATAAAACCCTGCACCGCGCAACTAACTTCCACTCAACATTCATTCTATTCTGCCTTGGCCGTTGACGGACAGTCTATCACTTAGTCTGCCACCATGCCGCCATTAGTCCCCTCCGTGCGCTGGAACGCTGCCGACGAGGAGTCGGCCAATCGCAGCATCGGCCCCCACGAACATGTGCGCTCTAAGGGCGATAAAAAACATCAGGTTCAAAGGCGAGCCAGTCAGCGATCAATTGATCCTGCAGCTGCTATTCCAATCGAATATCGAAGCCTGTCAGTTCCCATGATCCCCTTCGGACTTTATTGGCGCTAATGTTAAAATTTAAGTTCGTTCGAGATTGAGGATGACGCGCAGAGAGAGCAACGGTTCAAGCGTCAGGGTCGCAGAGACAAATTAGCCGAAGGTAATGGACCCTAAATTTCACCTTTCAGTCCAGCTTGTGGGCGCATGCTAACGCCGAGAATAGAATGGCAAAGCACGGATTGGCACACTCTGTCTGCGGAGGAGGTACAAAAGCAACTCGGCGCCGATGTGATGTCTGGCTTGTCTACGAACAAAGCTGCTGAGCGTCTGAAACAATACGGCCTCAACAAGATTTCCCCGCTGCCAAATCCGTGGCTATGGAAGATATTTGGATACTTTTTCAAGGGCTTTGGTTCAATTCTTCTCATCGGTGGTATCCTGGTCTTCATTTCATGGAAGCCGCTTGGTCAACCCCCTGCTGTGGCTAACCTGGCACTGGGCATCGTTCTGCTCGCGGTATTTGTCATCCAAGCTGGCTTCAATGCCTGGCAGGATTGGTCCTCGTCTCGTGTGATGGCATCTATTACCGCGATGCTACCTGAGTCCTGTCTTATCCTCCGAGATGGGCTTCGATCTGAGGTTGTATCCACTGAGATTGTTCCAGGCGATACAGTATTCATCAAATCAGGCACGAAGATACCAGCAGATGTGAGGTTTATCGAGGCTTCACACGACCTAACGATCGATCGCTCTATTGTTACGGGTACGTGTACGTGGGCACTCGCTAGCTTCAGGGCCACTGACATCCACAGGCGAGTCAAATCCCATCAAGGCTACTATCGACTCCACATCCGAAAATTACCTTGAAACACGATGCATTGGTCTCCAGGGTACACACTGCGTTTCTGGTACGGCTACAGCAATCGTCGTGGCTACAGGCGACTCGACCGTCTTCGGGCGGATTGCAAAGCTTGCGGGTGAGCCAAAAACTGGTCTGACAACCATTGAAACGGAGGTATTGCGGTTTGTACTATTGATCTTCATCATCATGGTCGTTTGGATTGTAATTCTCGCTGCGGTTTGGTATGTATCACCCTACGAGCTCAATGATCCATTCAATGAACGCAGGCAGAGTCTCACAATTCATTAGGGGCGGGTGGCTTCGCAAAGCGCATCCGGACTACATCAACGTACCTACACTTATTGTTGATTGTGTCAGTGTTGCTATTGCCTATATTCCGGAGGGCTTGCCAATTGCCGTCACTGCCAGCTTGACAATCACGGCGAACTTGTTAAAGAAGAATAAAGTTTTGTGCAAATCGCTCAAGACTGTCGAAACTCTGGGAGCAGTCTCTGTCATATGCACTGACAAGACTGGCACGTTGACGCGGGTATGTCCATTATCCTGACAACACTGGCCCACAAGATATTAATAAGCTCCTTCAGAACCGCATGTCTGTCACAGACTACGCAGTGCACACAGAGAGCTCGACTTGGGATGCAACAGGTTCAAATAAAGAGTCCCAACTCAACCAAGCTGCTCTTCATCAGCTTCGTTCTTTATCCGGTCTTTGCAATGCTGCTGAGTTTGACAACAAGTCTCAGAATCTGCCTCTAAGTGAAAGAGCCATATTCGGCGACGCTACAGATCAAGCAATCCTTAGATTCTCAGAAGGATTAGGACCTGTCTCTGAAATGAGACAAGCATGGAAGACTCTCTATACCCTGGCTTTCGACAGCAAAAATAAATTCATGATCAAGACGTTTACCCCAGCCAGGGCAGGCAGCCCTGGATTGTCGTTATCACCGACGGAGGCTTCAAAATTCCAGCCACATGACATGTGCGTTCAAATCATCCACAATTGAGCTTTCAGCAAACATTGACGTTCTTTCAAGGCTGTTTACTATCAAAGGAGCCCCTGACATCTTGATTACACGTTGTACACACATTCTAGGACCAGACGGCGAAACTCGGCCACTGAGTGAAGATGTTTTGCGCAAAGTTGAAGGACGGATTCAGGAGTGGTCCTCTGATGGCAAACGAGTTCTGCTTTTGGCTCGCAAGGTATTGGCTCAGGATGGATATAACACAGATCCTTCGTTACCAGAATACGAGGCGCAGATGCTCCGTGAATCAAAGACGGGTCTTACTCTGGTCTGTGTTGTGGGATTGATTGACTCGCCGCGCTCGGAGATCCCCGAGGTCATCAAAATTCTGCGACAGGCCCAAATCCGTGTTTTCATGGTACTGCCCAGTTTTAACAACTCGATTCCTTCTAAACACTAACATTCTTACAGGTGACTGGTGACTTCGGTCAGACGGCACTTGCGATTGCACGCCAATGTGGTATTGTGACCTCTGAATTCGTCCACGATTCATCTGCCCTCTCTCGGGAATCGGCATTCGACGAGAAAAGTCTTGATTCTTCTGAATCCGCCTTGCTTGTGACTGGCAGTGACCTGATGGGATTCAACGAGCTGCAATGGCAACAACTATGCAGGTATCGTGAAATCGTGTTTTCCCGAACTACTCCCCATCAAAAGTTGCGAATCGTGCGAGAATTGCAGTCCAGAAGTGAAACGGTTGCTATGACAGGAGACGGTGTCAACGATGCCCCGGCTCTCAAAGCAGCTGACATCGGTATCAGTCTTGCGAGCGGCTCCGATATCGCCATTGAAGCTGCCGATATGGTTCTACTTGACTCGTTCGCAGCCATTGTGGAGGCCGTTCGATATGGAAGAGTGGTGTTTGACAATCTCAAGAAGACAGTCGCATACCTTCTGCCCGCTGGTTCCTGGTCCGAATTCTGGCCCGTTTTTACCAATTTGATATTCGGAATCCCGCAAATATTGTCATCATTCTTGATGATTATCATTTGGTATGAACACGGTGCCTTTATTCTTACCATGAGTGATTAATTAACAAATACCCCTAGTTGCTTTACGGACTGTGCCGCTGCAGTTGCTCTGGCATATGAGGCCCCTGAAGCAGATGTACTCTATCGCCCACCTCGCCATCCAACCAAGACTCGTCTTGTTGATTGGAAGCTCATTTTTCACTCTTACGCTGTTATCGGGATGATTGAGACCGTCTGTTCTTTTGCCATGGCTTTCTGGTATCTCCAGAGGAATGGTATTCTGTTCTCTGATCTATGGTTCAAGTTCGGTGAAATTCCTTCCGGAATAGACGTCGACTACTACAATGCACGTGTGAATGAAGCTAGTTCGATCTACTTCATCAACCTTGTCATCATGTGCGTCTCCCCTTCATATGGAAGTCTGTTGACATTGACTAATTCAAGTACAGGCAATGGTTCAATCTCATGGCCGTGCGCACACGCCATCTCTCAATCTTTCAGCATCCACCTGCATTCAATAAAGACACGCAGAATCTGTATCTCTTTCCAGCCATCGTGTTTTCATTGGGTATTGCAGTCATCTGGCTATATATCCCAAGTTTGCAAACTGTTCTCAACACCTCAGGCATACCTGCGGAGCATTTCTTTCTCCCTGCTGCTCTGGGCCTCGGACTACTTTGCCTCGACGAAGCCAGGAAGGCAGCAGTTCGTCGCTGGCCCAACAAGCTCTTCGCAAGAATGGCATGGTGATCTCTTTCTTGTCGTACCTCTAGTCCAAGGTGAACAGTGCTACAACTTCCGCTTTCCCGCGTGGCCTGGTCATGTTGCATCGATACTTTCCTGTACCACGTAATTCAAATCATTTCGTTCAGTTCTCTTGACCTCTTTTTTTCTTCCCACTGTTTTCTTTTAATTTGACACTCTATGAATACACGCACGCCAATAATCTCTTGCACGCGGCATTCAACTTTATAATATGGCTTTATGGTCGAGGTACCAAAGAGATAGACGCCCGAGACGACGACCAGAGCAAAACCAGCAACACCAGGACGGCAGCTCCGGAAAGACATATTCATGAGACTCTCTCTGGGTATGTACCGCAGACGAAGAAGGCCTAATTGAGATAGGTGGTACCATAAATCGGATATCATGCGAGCAAAAAAAGATGAAAACATTGAAGCAAATTTACCCTGTTAGGTAAAGACTGTCAATGAAGTTTCCATACGCAATTGCCCTCTTCATGACGATATAACCCTTCCAATCCGTCGCAATCCTCCTTGGAGTCGGCAGCGAAGAACAAATAGATGGAACAAAAAGAGAATCAACGGAACAAAATCAAGGAGTAAAAATCTACGAGTCCCTAAGCACATATACATCTGAAACCCCTCGGCCGTCCCGGCCCAGTACAATGTATATCTTGGTCAGAACACAGGTGCGAACAACTAACTTCGTTGCCTTACCCTATGCTTCTTTAGACATACTACAACCAGGTACAAAAAATAGAACTTAGTTATGAAATACTAGCTAGCGAATACAAAAAAGAAAATAGGGTGAGATCTCGATTGATTGAAAAGAAACATAGATTGGTTTTCATTGACAGCCCGACAAATCAGGCAGCAATAATCGGATTAGCACAGCCACCACTCGTACTGATCAACTCAAACTGTGGCTATCCACTGCTAGCGTCCTCTCGAATGCCCAGTGTGATAGGTAGGTCGTGGAAACTTGAGCCCGTATAGCCCACAGGCCATTGCTTTGAGCTTCTTGCGAGCCATGGGCTCTGAAGCGGATACCGATCTGGCTGCAAACCACTAGTATCATGGCTAGGGCGCACTGCCAGTCGATTCAACCATTGGATATGATGGCTTGATATCAGTGCGACAAGACAAGGTACTCTATGAAATCGTCACAGCAACCAGCTTGGGTCACCGGTTTTCATGATTCCATAATGCCTTCAGACCAAAGATTCATGTTGACGATCCTCATTCGAGCTCCCATTAACTGGCATTGAACTCTCTGTCGTTGTATTTTGCTCTGCCGGGGAGACTCTTCCCCAGCCGTTATTTGATCCAGCTGCACTGTACGCAGTCTGTGGACGCTGCTCACCGAAAGGATTATCCTTGAACATGATCGAAGAGCGTTCAGGGATAAGCTCGGCAGTAGAACCTCCTCTAGATACAGGTGGCCCTGCAGAGACAGGTTTGGCACCCATAAGCTCTCGTGCTGCAATGCGCTTGGATTTCGCCCGATCTCTAGCACAGTGCAAAATGCTGACACCGGAAAATAGCGAGATGAGACAACCGGAGAAGATGATAGCCGCGATGTTTCCTTTACGATTCCGCTCGGCATTTTCGGCACTTGTGGTACTTGCGGCAGAAGCACTAGTGGTAGTTGTAGAAGAACTTGTTGCTCTCGTCGTCGAGCTGCTAGAGATCGTCGAAGTTGAAGTCGTTGTAGACTGGGTGGAGGTCAGTGAGGTTGAGCTTGTACTCGTAGTTGCGGTTGAAGTAGATGATGTGATAGTCGAAGTCGAAGTTGAAGTTGAAGTCGACGAAGTAGAGGTGGTTGATGTGTCCGAGGAAGTTGTACTCGTCGGTGTATCTGAGCTCGTGCTCGCGGATGTCGTTGATGCTGTCGATTCGGAGGTTGTGGATGCATCACGAGCGATAATGATGACTCGATCGATATCGTCTCGTGCAGTAAAAAGGTTCAGGTTTCCATCGGTCCCGGATGATGGAGCATTCTTTATTTCGGATTCGAGTGAAGACGTTGAGGGCCTATACGGCTGGCATGCGATCAATGCAAAATGCGACGCTAGTAGCAGAATAACCGTTCCCCGGAGTCTGGTCATGCTGATCATAAGCTATCATAAGAGAGGAAAACAACAATAAAGTTGGACTTACAGTAACTGATAACAAGAGCCTTTAAGTAGAGCTAGGGAAAAGTCGCTCGACGTGGGCTGCGACTTGATTGACGTATGGTTCTGACGTGACTAGAGGCTCCGATTGGCTTTTTCTATCGGCCTCCACAGCATGTTCCTACTAATGTGCTTAGCTTCGTGATGAAAATCACGGTTTGAACTATTTTTGCATTGAAATCCGCTGGTGATCTAGTGGAGTGGAATCTAGTTCAATGGCACACGCACATGCCGCGCGGCAATGCCCCACAAACACAGGGCTTATCCAAGGTGATCGGAGGAACGTTATAATCACTGATTTCGAATTGGTGCCGAATTTTTCTAGATGACAGAGAATAGTGGCCTAAAGGTCATGTTATTCAAGCTTACAAGCAGTAGCAGACTCCTGAGATATCACCTTCCGCACATATAAATTTTAGCCCTGACCGGTGTGGTGAGGTTACCTATACTTTCTCCCCTTTGACATTGCTATTCTAGTACCAATTGCCCTGTTATGTATCGCAATTTCGCCTAAAATTATATCCGTCGCAGCCCATTCAATCGCCAGGCTTGTACGTGGCTAGTATACTCAGGCTTTGGTTGATTATAACTTGTGCGGGAGAAGGCTAGTACCTAGGTAGGTGTTAGACTAAAACGTAATGCCTTCCCCTCATTCTCACATATCATGCTAGCTCTAATGATAAATAGAGCTTGAGAGAGAGGATGGTATTATCATGTGAGGAATTGCGAAAGACATGTGGCATATTGTGCCAAGGCTGGTGAGTTGTGGCTAAGCTGAGACAACTTACGTGCGTAAGATGTTCTGTCGGCAAGATGCCAACCGTCCGGCCAGGCACACAACTTCAAAGGGCAGATCAGTTTGACAGCTTCTAATACATCTACCCAGGGCATATAAGATCCCGCGGGTCTGCACACATAATGTCTTTATCCTAGGGAGAAAACTTTCATTTTGATTAACACTCGGTCTGGCAAGAGTGGGCTGTGGCTTCCCACACTAACGGAGGTGGCAGGTATTGAGTGAACCTATTCTATTGTCTCTATCAATCAACGACAACCATAAGACTCCGACCGATAAACACATACTGAAACTTACACCTACCGAGGCTTGGATAATTGACGAACTAGTCAATACTACTCTTCGCCCCGCTACTAACGGTCGCATAGTCTTTGTCTTCATGGAATGAGCTTGGATATCTTCATTTCACCAATCAGCCACTCCAAAGTTTCGATAGCTAAAAAGGTGGTATGTTATAGATGGAAGTACTTCTCAAGTCCGACTAAACGAAAGCTCAATAGCTGTTATGATTCGCGACATAGACACTTCGGGCGTAGGGCTCGAGAGGTGTTCTCGACTCCTTATTCTTATCTTTGAACAAATCTACGTTTCACAGAGGAAAAAAAAAATGAGCCACTGATATGAGGTTGCTTGTAATGGAGGCCTTAACTCGTTTTATTCCCCGATATCTCACAATAATCAATCATCTCAACGCATCTGTTTTCCAAGGGCATTGACCGCGCTATGACGCACGAGGTAATCTCGCATTCAACGCCACACAGGTGCCACGCGCTGCCTGTCAACGGGGATCTACACTTCCAGTCCCGACCTAGGCTAGAGCTCCCCCCTGATAGGGAAGTGATCATGGGGCTTATGGCATTTGGCTTTACTGGGCAGTGCGCCCATTGGGCATTTAATTTATTTGCATGCTGGCACCTTTGGAAAGTGACGCAACATAAACCAAAGACGAATTTTGTGTACATTTCAAGCTGTCTTATCTTAACATTCATTACTGGCTTATTGCTCTCCTGAAAAGTCACAACGAGTATCCGATGGCGGCAATCGCTGAAGCTAGGTTTGACTCCCTGGAAGCTGACGTCACCGGGGCTTATAAACTGTGAAGTGAAATTGATAATAAAAATGTGGAAGGCTTATAGCCAATGGCAGAGCATGCCCTGACGTCAGCTACAAAACAATAAAACGCAGAGTGTAATATATAAGTACCATCTTCTCGGGCTTCGATATACTTCCTAGATCTTTTCCTATCCTAAGTCCAAGGAACAACTCGGGATTTGCTGGATTTTACACACAAATACTCCACTTATCATCTAGCAGACGTATCCTAAGTCATGCCTATCTTCCACCGTGATTCTATTGCGAGTTCCTCCTCTGGTCGGAGCATTGATGATCCAAATCAAACGAAGACTCATTCAGGACTGTTCGGGAGTCGATCATCTCATTCTACTCATTCTTCCTTTTCTTCCGGATCTGGTGCTTCTTTAAGCAGCTCTCGCCGCCATGGTCTTCTTCACAGGACACCCGAAGATCCGTCTATCATGGCTGCGCGAGAGCAGGTAATGCGTGCAGAAACAGCCGAAAGAGAAGCTGATAAGGCACTCATTGCCTCCCGGAAGGCTGTGAAAGAGGCGAGGGACCATGTTAAGCATCTTGAGCGAGAAGCGGCTGAGGAGTCAGTATCATCCTGCGAATGAAGGTAGCTCATCGCGTTGACTAATTC
Source organism: Penicillium ochrochloron (assembly GCA_022985105.1). NCBI lineage: Eukaryota > Fungi > Ascomycota > Eurotiomycetes > Eurotiales > Aspergillaceae > Penicillium > Penicillium ochrochloron. The sequence continues at coordinate 101,711 of JAAVMA010000040.1, forward strand.
CGTCTTTTTTCACAAATAGGGCCCGCTTAGCAAGAATCAAGCAGGACCAAGCTAAGTCTATTTCAAAGAGAGCGAAGCCGCTCGGACGTAAGTTTGTTACCTTTTCGTTTTTACTCCAGTAAGAAAGTTTGGAACAACTGCTGAAAGTAAAGATTATAGGTCATATTTGAGAATTTTAGTTTATGACCTAATGATGCAAATACTGCCTTACATACTCTATTTGATGACTGACAACGTTTCATTTGTGGATATAGTTGGAATATATGTACCATATTCTATAGCAGCTCTCAGGCCTAGAGTCATTTTAACTATTTCATCTACACGCGCCATCAAAAAGGCTTAGTTTATAGTTCTGGCTCGTAAGAAGTTAGGAATGAGGTATATTTACATTTACCTACACTACCTTCAAATACCTACTACTTATTTCCACCCGTGTAGGTCAGTCTTCAAGTAATGAGCTTTGGAAGGCCCGCTCTGTTCGAGTCCCGTAGGTATCACATCCCTTCTCACGTGGGATAAATTCATGCCTATGTTGCATTCGGAATGTTACCCCGTCCGCGGCCGACTATCAAATTTTCAGGTTTCTGCGCAGGGAGAGATAAAGTGTTACACAATCCAAGGCTAAGCAACATGTTCCGAGGAGAGGGGTATCTAGACAGAAATAAGCCGAACAAAGTCTTTGTTCTATGCTTGTTCTGATCATTATAACCCGGATCTAGCTTTCAATGGCGGCCCTTTTTCCTAGTCAAAAGCCCTACGCTATACCATTCTTCAATCTTCCACATGTTGGCCCGCCGATAGCTGCCGTTGAACAGCCCGGAGAAAATACAGGCCCTAGAAGAATGGAAGGTGAGTGAGCAGAATAGAGCTATATTCACCAACCTGAAATTGGACTAGGTTGAGATATGTGGATATGTCTCCTAATTGGAGCTAGGCCTTGCTGGAGTTACACTGCGGGGATCAGCTGCGCTGTGAGATTTTTATCATCTTCTGAGTGCTATGTGACCATATAAACTTAGTCTTTACGACTCCAGGATTGGAATGAGTCACTAGAGCGTCAAGCAAATCGCCTTTTCTCCAAAGTCTTCAAAGTTAACACAAAGTTCAAAATGGTGACAAAGGCATATTTCATGATATTAGTGTCCAGCTTGGTCATTCTGGTCAACTCGCTTCCAGGAAACGGCACTAATAACCATAGCAAAGAAGACCAGTCTGCAAACCGGCTAGTCTTTGCACACTTTATGGTCAGTTTATCCCTATTAACATCTCTATTAGACCAGCCGACAGGTCAAGGGGGATAGAGATAAAATACCAAGATTAACATCAGCGGTAGATAGGAATCACGAGTGATAGAAGTAGTGCGTCTGAGTATGACGATGACATGAAGCGAGCCAGCTCCCTCGGCATTGATGCCTTTGCACTCAATATCGGGGTCGATCCATATACTGATCAACAGTTACAACTCGCGTTTGCGTCGGCCGCTCGGAATTCCATGGAGTTATTTCTCTCCTTTGATTTTAATTGGTGGCACACAGGACAAGTCCAGGAGATCGGTCAAAAGATCGCTCAATACGCTGGCCTATCAGCTCAGTTGATGGTAGATGATAAGATTTTTGTGTCTACCTTTGCTGGGGACGATTTAGATGTTGCTGCTCTTCGGGCCTCCGTTGGCAAGCCGATATTCTTCGCACCTAATTTTCAGCCGTCCTATGGGACGAATACTTCAATTTCGGCTGTGGACGGCCTTTTGAACTGGATGGCGTGGCCTAATAATGGCCAAAATAAGGCTCCTACGTCTACCCAAAATATCTCAGTCGCAGTTGGCGATCGTGCATATATAAAGGCCTTGGGTGGAAAGGCATACGTTGCGCGTTAGTCTTCCCTTTTTAGTCCTATTCTAAATGATTCAATGATCAATACTTAGAGAGATGTCTAATCTTGTCGGGCAGCTGTATCACCTTGGTTCTTCACTCATTTCGGCCCTGAAGTGTCTTATAGCAAGAACTGGGCCTTTCCGTCTGACCTTCTATGGTACGATCGATGGAATGAAATTCTGGCATTAGGACCTCGCTTTGTTGAGATCGTGACATGGAACGATTACGGTGAATCTCATTATATTGGACCCCTTCAATCTCAACATACCGACGATGGGGCATCTAAATGGGTTAATGATATGTGAGATATAGATTATATTCTCTCGCTTTCCTTATAACATACTAACATTTAATACAATTGGTAGGCCTCATGATGGGTGGCTTGAAATGTCGAAGCCCTTTATCGCGGCGTTCAAAGCTGGTACCTCATCGGTAACGATTACATCTGATCAGCTTATCTACTGGTATCGACCGGCCCCACGAGATGTTAATTGTGACTCGACTGACACTTGTATGGTCTCCGCAAATAATGCGAGCGGAAACTATTTCCTTGGGCGACCCGATGGCTGGGAGTCGATGGAGGACTCGGTTTTCGTGGTTTCCTTGCTGACAGCCCCTGCTTCTATTCACGTTAACAGCGGAGGGGTAGTCTATATCTACGAGGCCCCTGCTGGTGCATCCGCACAGGCGATTCCTATGAATGTTGGAGTCCAAAGCTTCTCTATCAACCGTAACGATCAGGTTGTTCTTTCAGGTACTAGTCTGAAACCTATCATTGATAGTTGCGTGTGTGGCCTTTATAACTTTAATGCCTATGGTGAGTTCTGTATATGATCTGGTGTGGTTGTTTCACTATAGGGTGGCCGTGTCTAATATAGTGCTACTTAGTTGGGACTTTGCCGGCTGGATTTAGCGATCCACTTCAATCCGATGGCCTCGCTTCCTTCGGTCAGGGCTTGCATGTACAAACTTGCGAGGCATCACCATCAATAGGAACGGTGCCACCTACGGCTAATATCACCTCGACGACGACGATTTCTGCCTCTACGACATCCACCACGTCTGTCACTACCTGCAGCTCGACAACCTCTACTTGCTCTAGTATTCCTTCAACTACCCCTTGCAATACCTACACCTCTACTTTAACGCAACCCTTCACTGCAACAATCACTCAAACCATGACCCAAACTCAGACGCTCACGGTGTCGGCCACAAGCTGCTCAACAGGAGGTGGTGGTAACAGCAACGTTTGTACGGGCGGAACAGGACCAGGAAATTACGTTGGGCTCTGCGTGTTCTGCTGTCGATTTGGATACTGCCCCCCTGGGCCTTGCACTTGTACTCAATATGGGGCCCGCATACCAGCTCCGCCATCTACTGGTATTCGAGGAGTTCCTCTGCCGGGTGAAGATGACTCGTATGCTGGGCTATGTCGCTTTGCTTGCGATCATGGATACTGTCCCCCGACGGCCTGTACCACGGCATAAATGGTCCATCTATTAGCTTGGTTCCTGGATTGTTTCGAGAAGTGGCCGGAGAAGAGACTAGTCGATCTCTAGGCCTTTGATTTCAAGCGGGAGATTGGTATGAGTATATTTTATTAATATATCTATCTTGATGTCTACCCTCATCCGTAAATCTGCAGCTTGTTTTGCTCGTGACTCTTGGGATCGGTTCTACCCATACGCATTAGCACTTCGTAATTACTGCAAATCTCCTGGTCTTTGTTTGATTTTTGCCAAGTATCCCACCACCGACAGTCTATTGTTGCCCGAGACCGCAGATGTTGGATTAATGGTTGGTAGTTGGGACGTTGTAGATGGGCATGATTCATTCCCTCCATCTTGCTGAATGATGCCTTCCATGTAAGCGCCGCAAGGTCTTTTGTTCCCTCGGAGATATAGATGTTTGGCTTGGTCTCCTTGCTCAGTATTGGATCTAGGGCTCAGCAACAGGTCTCCGTGCGCATGGTGAAAGAAATTGTAAACCTTGAAAGAGACCAGTCATGAAAGACAGAAAATAGGAATTGAACGAGTCCTCCTCTCTACACCTCTTATTCCTTTGTTTTGTGATACTCAAAGTTACCGTCTTCTTCTTTTAGTCGGTCGGTCTTGTTCCTGTTGAAAGCATCCTCTCGCGGGCGTGTTTCATATGTATTTAAGTCTTTTTTCAGTCCTCTTCATTGTCTCATTGTATGCTAGGCACTCATTGTCAGGTTCGCTGTGAAACAGTTATGATCATGCATGGACGTCGAATTTAAAGGGACCATTTTCCCTGCATGTGCGCTCTAAAGGTCTAAATTCCTCTGACCGTCAAAGAATTGAATTGCCACATACCATCTCTTCTGTTAATCCACATCATGAGCAAACGAGCTTCCAAGAAAGGTTCGGCATCAGGCCGCCAAGAGGATCGCAAGAGTCGTAACTCGCAGACCCAGCTCTTTGCAAGTCTCGGTGTCACAGATGCCACACTTCAAAAAACCGTTCTCGACCTTCTTCGAGAGATATACGATGCAGGGAGTGGAGACCTCAGATCCAGTGTCCACCGAAATAAAGTCAGGCAAGCGATTCGCGATCGAATGGACAAGATGCCTGACACAATTCAAAACCATTCAGAATCACGAGATTCCATCGCGGATATCCTTTATACAATGTTCAAGCTGCTGCAGGCGCAGTGGAAGAAACAAGGGCCTTCCAAGTCTTCGAAACAGCCTGAGCCTCCAGCTCAATCAGAAAACGCAAACCCGACAACTCAGTTAGAAAACTCCCAGCCACCGGGTAGTACGTTCGACCATACCGGCCCGTCAGTTGTACCCGATGCTGATGTGCAAATTATCACCTACGACAATCCTGGCCAGCCCTTGCCGATTCGACTCAGTGATCTTCTGCCCGACTCGAACGATCTCACTAACAGGAGCCTGAACGGCGATTGGGTTAATGCATCGGCCATCCGTCTTGATGTTTTGAGACAGGGTCTTGTCAATGAAGGGTACCTGGGGGAGGGTGCAACACTCTGGTGGAGTCCTCACGCGCTGAATGACCTCGATCAGACACAGCTTGGTGCTTCTCAAGAAGGCGAAACCCGCCTGACGGCGATAAATCTGGGATCAACTGTGATACGGGCCATTACCACTTATTATCCGTCTCATCGGAATCCGTCTCCGGACAATGTGGATGGAAATCCTCGATCACCACTGCCAAGACCCAGTTTCACCATCATCATTCGGCCTCAGGCGATCACTGGCGGGGCATTAGTATCGCAACAGCCAGAAGTCGCACGCCCTGGGGCAACTCGTCGACGATCCTTGGACACGAGCCGGGGCAGATCAAGAGTACTCCCACAAACGGTAACTCGAGATCCCGGTGCTCGACTGACAATTGATGAAGTTCCTGGCCCTCGACGGGATGCTCTAAAGCAGCCTCTCCTTCTCCCAGGTTCAGTCATCACCGAACCCTCAGTTCCTTCTACCACTGCTGGTCCTTCTGCTCCTTCTGTTCCCGTTGCCCCCTTTCTACCGCCTGTCGCAAGACGCACTCCTCGAAAACGGCCCACGGCCACCTCGATCCAGGATGCTCCCGGATTTGATCTCACCGTTCCGCAATCCACCCTTGATGCTCTGAACGCCCCCGGGCCGGGGTCTGGGTGGTTAGAATACGATGGGTTGAGTATTGTTCCCAGGAGAAGCCCTGCTCCAGAGCCAACGCGACCTGCCGCGCAGCCGACTGCACAGCCTACCGTGCAGTCGATGGCAAATCCGGGCGATCGACGTCGTAGGGAGATTGATGACGAACCCTCTGACCGTCCCACTCAGAGACGGAGACTGTCTGTTCAAGGTGCGTCGCGACCTGACCCATCAAATATATCCACCGATATAAGCATGTTTGATGCCTCGACGTTGCCAGCTACCACAGGCTTGGCAGAGACACGACGACTCAGTGACGCTCTTGGTTGGCCTGCACAGCCCAGTGCTGCCCGATCGCCGCCTCGTCTCCTTTCGACTAAAGAGGCCGGACAGCGCAACCGGCCATTTGGCACTCGAAAGCGGCAGAGTGTGCGTCAAAGAATGCCCCGACGTGCGAGGAGTATGGCGCAGACATCATCCGCTGGAAGGTCACTCATAGAAGCTCCCCAGGAGTCTTCGGCGGTAGGTCCATATATCCCTCCTGTGGCAGAGCTAATCAATGAAGTTGTACCTAGTGCAGGTACAGATCTATACGAACAGGTAGGTGAGCCGTGGCTCGGTGTGAGTGAGAGCCGCATGCCTCCGGACATTCAAGAAGCCATCGCAAGTCGGCGATTCTCGGCGGAGATTACACAAGGGACGGAGCAAATCGCTTTGACGGGTGAGCCTGAACAGCTTTTTGCTTCTGGTGTCCCTCGCACTGTCACCTCCGTATTCACCGCGCCTGTACCGGTTCCCCGGAGTGCTGATGACAGGGTATCTGCTCCCCGTAAACGCTATCGCCGTTTCAGCGAGCATCGAAAACGATTGAACGACTCGTCATCGAGTGACAGCCAGGCGTCTCCCCGTAAGAAGCGACGTCTGAATATCAGTCCGGCATCGAGCAGTCCCAGTCCACCACCCAATATAGCCAAAGCGGGTCGAAAGGCAAAACGACGACATTCCACTTCTACAGGCCCAGCTTGGGCAGGTGTAGTCGACGACATGTCAAGGGAGGTGGGGCGTCTTTCTACTCGGCCATCGCGAGCTGCGACTCGGTCATCACAACATGCGACCCTGGAACCACGATTTGCTAAACGATCGGCTAGACGTGGGAGTTGGAGCAAGTATTCTCCTTCGTGTGTCACGACTTGATAATGGTCTTTGGCTTTGGTTTTCTTTTCTTCATGTCTTCCCTTGTTCTTCTCATTCCATCTCAAAGTTTTCTGTCATTTTGTAAATAGTTTATACATTCCTGCAGCCTGTTAAAGATGATCGAATCCATGCGTTTATATACATACTCCTTCCAGTAGTACCTGCCGCCTAGTAGATCTTTAATAATACAAGGATTAGAAGAGTGAAAGACAATCCCAACAAAAGTCCGGCCGTTGGCAAGATTCACAGAGCTCTTGCCATTCGAGTCCAATAACGGCACAACCCCCGGGCTAGCAAGCCACGGTGAAACCCATATTGCAATGTATACTCCCCGGTTGCTCTGCTTACAGGGCAGCAGCCATCAATGCGACGGCCGCCCCACCGAGCACGACTTTGGAATTCGCAGTCATCTGGGGGAGACCACCGGTGCTTGTGCGTGCAGTGGCACCTGATGATGACGAGGATGATGCCTGCGAGGCCGACGCAGTGTTTCCAGTGGTATTTGAGTTGGTCGTGGTGGTCTTTGCGGCGGTCGAGGCTTCGGTGGCCGATGCTGAAGGTCCAGCGGTGATGGTGACGGGGTTCAAGGAAATCTCGTCACTGGCCAGGGTTGTCGTCTCGCTGGGCTTGGAGCGGGCACCGGTGCTAGGCATCACGTCGGTGCAGACGGCAGTTGTCGTGCCCCCCATAGAGCAGACAATGCGACCGGCCCTACGGTGGATGCGCTCGTTATTAGTCGTCGAATTCTCTTTCCACCAGCAAATAATATAAACCCGTAGAGTGAGTGACGTACGAGTCATACGGGTACTTGAGAGCCCATTCAACCGTCTTGGGACCGGCAGTGTAGAGCAGACCAGGGAGGAATCCGCAATCTTGAGAGTCCACGCCCGGGGCACAGTTGATGCCGTATGTCGTCGTGCCGGCAGTCTAGTGATTGATACGTGATGTCAGTCGGGGCCATGCCGATTGACGCTAAAGTGGAGAATGGACGAAGGGGGAGAATGACGAACTGCCGCAACTACCGAGCCCACCAGCGATTGGGGATCGGCATCGAAAATGAACAGTGAGACGACCGAATTCTGCGCAGTGGCGAGGCCCAGTGTCGCCAAGGTCAGCAAGGTCTTGAAGCCCATGGTGTAAGTAGTAGTGTAGCGAGTGTGAGATGACTTTGTAAGAGCCTTTCGATCGAACGGGGGGCAGACCCTTTTGTCTTCTTTTCTTTTATCCACGCGACCGGAGATGTCGGGGTTTAGCGCGTCCGCTAGTGTAGCTTGAATCTCAATCAGGGAATCAGGGTCTGGTCCAGACTCTAGACCCCTGAATTGGTTCACTCGCGTAAACCAATAATACATCAGTTTGATTCAAGAGTCACACTCATTCCTACAGTATTCGTATGTATCATCTTTATTGATTATTACAAAATAGATCGGTAACCCTACATATTGACCCACCGAATCGGCCATGGCTGATCCCTTCCCAGAGTGTGCACTCTATCTACATTAATAATGAACCATGAACATTTGCTTGCGAAAAACGATTACAATATCAGTGGACAATTCCACATTGATTCCACCGGCTTACTTAGCAGCCTCAAAGATCACCTTCTGGCATTTCATCTGGTTGAAATCATCATACCTGCGAACATAGTGAGCTCCAATCTTGGTGGTTCCGGAGAGGCCTGTTCTCAGCCCTATATGGATAACTCGACTTACGCTTGCACAGCTTGAGACAGTGGACGAATGTCTTCAGACATGAAACTACTCCAAGTCAGCCTTGTGAAGGGTTATACTTCCCGCCAAATACTTACTTCAAGACGTCCTGCTTCTTAGCCAACAACTCCATGGCCTCTCCGAAAATACCTAAACAGGTCAGCGCCTGCTCTCAAGCAACCCGCCCAAATGATGGTTCTTACTGCGAACGGGGCATCGTCCCATCTGCAGACGCAGATTCTTGCCATAGGCTTCATGACCGGTCCAAGGGATCTCGCCGTTGTGCACACCAACGCTAGAGAGTACTCCCCACGGACGCAGCATCTCGAATCCCATCCGAAGGGCGCTACTGTGGCCCACGACCTCGATCACAACATCCGCACCCCGACCATCGGTAAGTTCCTTGACTCTGTCACGGAGACCAGCTTCATTTTCTTGGAAATTCCATGGCTCGGCGCCGAGAGTCTGGGCCAGCTGTAGTCGGGACGGAACGCTATCAATCGCAATCAAATGCTTAGGACGATGTTCCAAGGCGCTAACCAAGGCACAAATCCCCACTGGCCCACATCCAAACAACAACACGGTACTGTTCTGAATTGCGGGGGGTTCTAGTCCACGGAATGCGTTGCTCGCAGCAAAATACCCGGTCGGAAAGATATCTGCCATCAAGACCAGCTTCTTTTCATCGATCGCCGCGGGCGCGTGGAAAAGTGTCGACTCTGCCAACGGAACTCGGACATACTCGGCCTGTCCTCCATCCAGCACCGCGCTTCCGTACAGTTGTCCTCGTGCGCAACGAGAGGAGAACCCGCTAGCACAGTAGAAGCACTTGCCACAGCTGACGGTGAAGGGGGATACCACCCGGTCGCCTTGCTTGAAGGAGCGCACCTCAGCTCCAACCTCGACCACCTCACCCGTAAACTCGTGGCCCATGATAAATCCCGTTGTGGAGGGTTGATGTCCTCGGAAAACGTGGAGTTCACTAGATATCAATCAGCATCTATTGTTGAGTGGGCTCTTCATTCGTCTGGGCAGTAACCTTCCACATAGTGCAGTGTATCGCACTTTCAAAATAGCATCGGTAGAATCTTGGATTTGGGGACGGGGTCGCTGTTCCAGCGCGACCTGCAACGGACCCTTGAAAACAACCGCTTGCATGATTTCTTCAATTGATGTTCTAATGCCTAGCAATTGTGTCGGTTTGCCATATATCTTGATTGGAAATCGGGCTCTGTCGTGTCGTAGGTCTCAGTGTTCAATGTTGTGTCGTCGTTCTGAGGGGTTGAGCTGCCTCAGGTCACGTTTGTACCTCGGCTATGCTCGGTCTCTTAGCATTCGATCTCGAGAGGCCGCGGGGTTCTATTCAACTTTCGACGCGTGGGATGGCAACTTGAAGTGATTTTCAAGTCATTTGCAATTGACCGAGCCTGGTTATGGATAATTTGGCAAGACTCAAGCATTCTCAACGGCGTAATCAGTGACTGCAACACGAACGTATTGGGTCCTCCCACTCTTAGAGAGCTCATCAAGTTGAAGGCTAGCACAAATCATAACCTTCTTCTTCTTCTTTGATACTCACCCTGCTATTTTTGAGCCTTTCTTGATCGAGCGTTGAAACAGCTTTCAGCATGTTCGGGCAGGCTTTGTTCTTTCCTTTCTTCCCTTCTTGCCTGGAACTTCGACCCTAATGAACACCTGCTGCCATTGTTGATCCTCGGAACACCATTCGGCAACAATTCTGTAAAGTGGTAGGTTATCAAATAGAACAAACCATAAATTGCAGGATACATTCAGCGTATCTTGACTTATCCTTTTTTTAGCTATGACTGTTGACAATTGGAGGACCTTCCATGGGGTTGCCCGTTTTTATGCTGCAATCACCCGCAACGCGGTACTCGGACAGGTGACCGGAATATATATTTGTTCGTCGATAGCGGATCGAGGATGCTAGATTAGGTGTTTCTGAACTCCTACGGATCCATTTACATCGGGAACCTCCCTATGGAATGAGATTCGCTACTTCACCAAGTCCTCTAAACAAGATTTCTGAATCGCGTAAGCCCATCCGCCGCTGAGCCAATCGAGGTGTGGACACAGACGGGTGGTCGGCCGTAGGCGGCAGACGCGGGGAGCAGATGAGAAGGGGACTGATACACACGTGGAAGGGAGGAAGAAGGAGAGATATGTAAGAGAATCAAAGCTTGGGTTCATTGTGCTTCCGAGTATAATGTTGCTGGTAATGATCATCTCAGATATATGGATACTCTCCTGGATCTTGATCTAAATCATGGATCGAACCATAGTCTACATGGAAGACAAGACTGAATCCAGGGATGGACTAGGGGGCAGTGTGTTTTGAACCGAATCGTGATGATTATCACAGGGCCTAAGTTATTTACTCGCCGTCTGTTGAATAAGGCAACTCTGCTGTTCAATCAAACTAGTGTTGTTGCGTGTCTACCTCCATACCAGATCCTTCTACATGTAGCGAATGCCAAGACTTCCACCAGCCCATCGTGTTTAGTTTAGGTGAAAAATCGAAAATCCGGTTTTACACGGATCGTCTTGCCAAGAAAAAGGCGCATCTCATCGAGAGTGATCGTGATGTATATTCCCTCGACTGTGTCTACATTATTATTCTACTTCTTTCGAATCAGGATCCTTTTGCCTGGCCCGGGAAACCCAGGAATCAGAGACGGAGTATCCATAATTCCGTCTAGTTCGTAACTTCGTACAGGCTGTACGAGCTTCGGAGGATTTCCGGCATACGAAGAGTGTAGACTGGACAAGAATCATCAGTGGTGACGCCACGCAAGGGGCCGAGTTCCAAGCCATGGCTTGCTCCCGGAGAAACTTCTCGTTGGTCAACCCTCGTAGCCCTCGTAGCCCTCGTAGCCCTCGTAGCTCTCGTGCCCTCGTACAGCGCAAACGAGCTTTGCCAAGGAGTCGTAGAGTAGGACAGTCCACGTACAAATGACTTGTATATACAACTATCTACACTATTATTATTAAATACTCTGTATTATTATTATTCTACTACTCAGTATGTCTGGGACTACAAAGGCTTCGACCAGGAAAGTGGCTGATCGAGTCTCCACTCTGACCGCGCGGCCAACCCAGTAGTTCGTCCTGTCGTAGGTGTGTTTCTAATTTCTACACCGTACACTTTTTACATCTTTTTTTTTGGCTTCTGTTCAATAATAGCCAACCGAACCAACCAACCAGCTGAACAACTAACTTACTGTACGGAGTACTCCGTACATATACTCAGGTTTGCCAAGCCAAGCCTTCAATCGCCAGTTAATCCGTCCCGCACGTCATGTCCTTTGCCCGACCAGTCCGGAAGTCCTTGCTGCGCTACTGAATTGCTGATTGGAACTGCTAAACTGCTGAATACTGGGGTTCTTTTCTTCCCTTGGCTTCTTCCGCTGGTCGCTCCCCCTTATTTGTGTTCCTCTGGTTCCTTCGATTCAACTTGGATCTTCTTCGATCCACTTCAAATCTCCCGTCATCCGGGCTCCTCTTCCTCCCATCGACCACCTAGCCTCACTCCCTCACCTTCACCATCCTCCTCCTTGACCTTCGACTATGGCCCACCGTTGCCTATTCCCTCCCTCATCCTCCTAATCCTGGTGCCAGTGTCGGAGATGCTCGTCATCTCCCTGCGCTCGTCTCCTCGTCGAGCTCCGTCCATCCACCATGTCCGCCGATGGACCCGAGGCGCCGCGGGGGTTCCGCGCTCAATTGGCTGGTGAGTTGAACATCTTCAAACATCCCAATCTACCCAACATTTCCCAATCCTTCGGCTCGACCGGCCTGAATCGAACCTAACCATGCTCTTGTTTAGCGTTTGTCGCACCTTTTGTCGCACCCCTCGTCACTCCTCGACGTCGAGGCTGGCGTCCGCTAGCTTTGCGCCCGCCCTACCTCATCTCCCTCGTCTCCCTGCTGCTGTTCATGCTCCTGGCCCTCGAGGCGCTACGACAATATAGCCATCGCAGAGGGGGTCTGGTCTTCTTCAGTGATACCGATGAGGTCTCCGCCCTGCAGTCATTCGCCTACAACTATGTGCCTATCATCGTGGCCCTCGTGCTGGTGATGGTCTGGACGGTCACCGACTTCGATGTTCTGCGCCTCGAGCCGTATTTTCAACTCTCGCTACCCCAAGGCGCACCCGCCACGGTCTTGTTTATCAACTATAACTTTGGTCAGACCATCCTGACTCCCATCAATGCCGCCCGCCGTCGACATTGGGTCGTCCTCTGGGTCTCGCTGTTGACGCTCTTGATCCGCATGATCCTGCCGGCTTTGCAAAGTACCGTCTTTGAACTACGCCAAGTCACCGTGAGGAACCGAGTCTCGATGAAAAGTTGGCCGGACCTGGTGGATCTCCAAACCCAAGCAACGTGGATGTCGACACAGGCCAACAACACCGTGGATTCGATTCTGTCCGCAGACGAGCAAGCGCGTCGATCGCGGTCGACGGAATATGCCATCGCTCCGGTGGAGATTCCCGACAGCGCGCATGAGGAGGAAGATACGCTCTGGAATTTGGATCAAGAAGTCTACTGGGCCCAGGTCACATGTGAAAACATGTCTCTCGATAACAAATTGTCTGTCACTATCAGCACACCGGACCAGGGCTATCCCACCGTCTCGTGGAACGCCTCGGGCATTGACCTCAATGATGCCTACGGCCATTCCACCTCGTGCAAGCTGGACTTTTCCTACGACAGTGTCTTCTTTCCCGCCACGGATTATCTTCAAGTTCGCTACTGGGAACCCGTCATCAGCACGGCCGCCGAATCCGTGTACCGAAATCAATCCCGGGCGTTCAATGTCACCGGATGTGACCCCTACGATCTATATGGCATGCTCATCGCTGTCAACGCAACCGAGCCCGAGTCCGATTCCGCGTCCTCGAATGATACTACCTACGCGGCGTCCGGAGTGGCCTTCGCCTGTGACATTACATACCACAAGGCCCAAGCCCGTGTCTCCATGCATTCCAACAGTTCCATTGAAAGCCTCCACATCAAATCCGCCACGACCCAAACCCTGACCAGCGCCGAGTTCAACATTGACCACTTCCAAGCCCTCCTCTCCCAACGGGCTCCCTATACCAGCGATATGCTCTTCATTCGCGACAACGCCACCACCGGGGGTCGCACCGTGACGGAACTGCCCGTGATCAGCCAGGAACTCGATGAACTTCAACCGCTCCTCATCCTGGACACGTCGACCTTGATGACCGAGACCGAATTCGAATCAAAGATCACGCGGGATGTGGAACAAACCTTTGTCCTCACCCTGGGCCGACTGTTTGATCCCGACATTCATCCCACCATTGTTTCAGCGACTCGAGTCTCCAACCAAGTTGCAATTGCCGTGGTGGAATTTGCTGCCCTTTGGTCCGAACTCATCTTGGCATTGGCTGCTTTGACCGCGATCTACCTACTCTTCCTATACCGCTCACGCGAAACATTCCTCGAGAGTGACCCTGGCTCCATCGGCGCCATGTGCAGTATCGCGGCGGATATCTTTCATCCCTCCAATGTCCTGGCAGAACCCCATGTGGAGTTTCACCAATTCTCCACACGTCAGATGCGTCGTATATTTAAGAAGGCTCGCTGTTATTGGCGTACGGATGCGTCTGGCAACCGATTAGAGATTCTCGCCGAGGATGGTAAGTAGCTGTTGGCTCTGTCTTTGAATCCTTCATCATCCCATAAACTGTCATCCCATAAACTGTCGTCTGACTTTTCTCCTCTTTCGTATAGGCTCGCCAGTGCAACTCGGAGAGGACTTACGCGTTCACGCCGACCCGATGCCTCATTTCTTGCTTATACCATTCTTCATTATTGAATTCCTCGCCCTGGCGGCGGTCATCATCCTGATGGCGCTTGTGGTCTCGTCCCTTGCCCGAGATGGCAAATTCAAACATCTGACGCAAACCGATTCCACATCCTTCCAGGTCATTCTCTCCTTCTTGCCCTCTGTCGTGGCATCTTCTGTCGGCTCCTTATGCACGTCCATCCACCGGAATCTCAGTGTACTCGAGCCCTGGGTCCATCTCCAACGAGGCAAGGCTTCCGCAAAAGTCTCCCTGTCGCTCAACTACTCTTCCCAAAGCCCATTCGCAGTCTTGTTGAAAGCGATCCGCGACCGGCATCTCTTGCTTGGCCTGGTTTCCTTCGCATGTTTTGTCAATATGGTTCTCACGGTCGTGGCGGGTGGATTGTTCACTCAAGAGCTGACATCGTCCACTCTATCGACGCAAGATTTGACCGCCAACTACAGCCACTCCGTATTTTGGCGAACCGACTTTGCGGCAGAGTTTACCGAGTATGACTTGATTCAGACAAGCATTACCAGTGGAGTTCCCATGCTGTCTTGGACAAGCCCAAACCAGTCATTTATCCCACTGCATATTCACAATCGTCACCCGGATGTGATGTATGGCGCAACCACCCTCGGCGTTGGGTCCCACTTACAATGCTCCCAGCTCTCCCCAGCCAGTGGCCTGGAATACAACACCACTACTGGTCGTCAATACTGGCGGTATACCATGTTTGACAATTCATCCCAAGAGTGTGTTGCCGCCATGCCTACCCCGAAGAACAAGAATGAAGGAATCGCTCTGTCTATTCAATTTCTCTCTGCCAGTGATAAGATTCACTCAGACATCTGTCAGACCTCGAGTGTTGTTGTGGTTGGCCGCTGGAACTACATGGCTGACACGCCAATCACCGATAACAACACGATCGCATTACATTGCGAACCACACGTCCAACTGCAGAACTACTCTGTTTCATTTGATCAAAAGGGTCAGATCCAGGACCATGATCCCATTGCAAACACGTCCATCACTACAGGTGAAATGTATGACAACGCGACCGTGAGTTTGGGACAGTTCAACAAAGTATTTGTCGCCATTCCCGAGAGTTATGTGGGGAATACCACCGCTCAAAATGGGACTTATAACATCTCTTCCTACGACTGGGCTGGTTTTCTTGTGGCACGCCTGTATGAGCGGGATGATCCGGATTTCGATTCTCTCGATATTGATCGGTTTATGGACCTCACTCAGGTGGTCTACCAGTGGGTCTATGCCACTTATTTCTCCATATGGCATGATATCTACCTCCAGCCACTGGAGCATCCTCACACTGCGACCAATGCCACTGTGATCCGGAGTACTTGGGGCATGGTGCCATCAGTGCCATCACTTGCCATTGCTTTGATCATCATTGCCTTCGACACGCTGGTCGTCTTGGTAGTCTTTGGCACTCGTCACGGCCGGTTCCGAGGCCCACGGATGCCACGGTCTATTGGTGCGATCATCCCCTGGATTGCGCACAGCCGCATGCTGGGCGACTTCAGCGACACTCACAAGTGGACCAACACCCAGCGACGTGATCACCTGTCAACCTTGGACAAACGGTACACCTTCCGACAATTCATGGGCCCTGATGGTCGTTGGCGCTTTGCGGTAGACGAAGAGCCTGTGGACGTCAAAATACCACCACAATCACCACCAATCGAAACGCCGCAGTCTGACCCGTCCCAGGAGGACCCTGATTCAGAAGCTGGCAAAACAACGTCCATCCAACTGCAAGAGTTACCAAACCAGCAGTCACGGGCGCGAAACTAATCACCCACTTTTGTTATGTATGTGACGACCTTTTGATTTTTTATTTTGGATACCACGGCCTGTGTATATTTTTTTGGGGATATCTGGCGTTTCTAGACTATTGGATATGTTCCGATCATTGAACTGGCGCTTGATGCATAGATGATTTAGCCCTGTCAGCTGGTTCTGACTGTTTTGAAGCATCCTGGCGCTTGCAAGGAGATGCGCCTGGTTGGCTGGCGCGATAGGATTTGAAAATCCTGGTTTGGACTAGGATGGGATATATGGGTTTGACATATTTTGGTGATAGCATTTCTAGCGTCTTTTCAACATTTACATACATGACTGAGTCGATATCTACGTTTGAATAAAAGAATTCATATCCACGTGACTACAGTCTACTTCCATCGGATAATGTCTTGTGACTTTACTTGATATGTCCAATGCCGAAACAAGCTATAGGCGTGTGGAGATGTTTGGAAGGATCTTTATCATTAGTGTAACTTTGGCGATCTAGATCATAAACTCTTTCACACGGGTCCTCGCTTGCTCTACTATAGTGCAGCACGTAGTCGGCCATCCACAGCTCGGAGAATCACATAGAGGGCTTCGAGATAGGGCGCCGAGATACCCAGCTCTCTAGCCTTGCGCACGGGGTATCCCAATATAACGTCAATCTCCATCGGCCGTCCCGACTTACAATCCGTCTGCATGCTGCTCCCAATACCAGGAAGAGAATTGATCTTATCCATCTGCTGGTCAACCAGCTCGTCTGCCAATGGCACGCCACATGCGCGAGCAATAGCAATAACTTCACGCATGAGTGCACGGGTAAAGGGCTCCGCATCGGGAGAGGAGTGTAACCAAGTTTGTGTATCCACCATAGTAAGCGTGGTCAACGAGTTCCACGCCGCATTCCACACTACCTTCTCCCATCGTTGTTGCTGCATGTTCTCGAGAACTTGGAAGCGGGTACGGCCGTGTCGAAGGAGGTCGGCGAAGGTGTCGAGACGTTGCTTCTCAATAGCGCTGTCGACCTGTTCATTAGGGAAGAGGCCGATCTGCGTGTCTTCGGATTTCATGTGCTTGACGACGCCTGGGCTGGTTTGTATGGCTCCCACCCAAGTCTGCTGTCGTTAGTCTCGTCCAAACAGGTACCGTTATAGCATATCGCTTGCGGGATACTTACCACGCATGTAATGATCGAATTTTGGGGGAACTGCTTTCGGAATGACTCTTCATTGCCAACGCCGTTCTGGATCACAACAATTGTGGTGCGGCTAGGATCGATGACGGGCTTCAATTGGGCTGCCACCTCATCCTGATCAATGGCCTTGTGTGCGCAAACGACATAGTCCATTGCCGATGCTTCTGCGGGAGATTTGACAGCTAAAGGTCAAGGTTAGTACTGTATGGGCATCTTTGATCACTGAAACTTTCATCGTACCTTTATAGGGGCGGAAGTTGTGCTGGCCATGATTCTCACTGTTGATAGTGATTCCCTAGGGCGGACTTAGTATCACTCTTCCAAACGGACAATGATTAAAGCGTACATTGGCGAGTACTGCATCGTAATTTGATCGCGCGACTACAGTCAGCCTTACGCGGTCGGAACGGTTCAGGATGAAGGCATAGAAGGAGCCAATGCTGCAGTTTATTAGCGACAGTAACACGACGAAAGGGCATTATCGTACTTACGCTCCCAGGCCGTAGAGCAGAACGTCAATCTGGTCAGACATTGTAAATGGATGGATTGTACAGCGATACTCTGGCGATGGGATTCAATGATTAAAGACAGTCTAGTCAAATGCCAGCGTGGCGGACTTCTCTCCCCGCACCTCTTTAGTGGTGGGGTCGGCGGTATTCCGGCGTGGGGGTTGCGGGTGTTGTACACCTTCCGGGTATGTACTGGCCGTTTATCAAGTGCTGACACTGTGGCGTTCAGAATGGCTATTGAGTGTGAAAGAATAGAAGCGACCACCTAAGCGACCAGTCTTACGGCTTATGCATTACTCCTACCGGTGCGAACTGCCCAGAAATGGAACTTGTAGAGTAAGAAGTAAGTCTTGAATGGATAGAATTCTCGGTTCTATAGCTTCACACTTCCAATCATGTCTCTCTCCAACCGGCTTGCATTTACCATTTCCGGCCGTAGTTCCTTCAAACTTGTAGCTCCCAAAAACACCATGTTCATTTCGATCTCTTCTCGTAGAACTTCCAACATCCGACGAACACCAGCTTCTCCATAGCCTGCTGACATGCTAAATAAACATGGTCGACCGAGACCAACAGCAGTTGCACCTAGAGCAAGAGCCTTAAGTACATCGGTACCACGCCGGATACCACCGTCAATGAAGATCTGCATCTTGCTATCCAGTAAGTGGGGGGCAAATTTGCGAATCTCCAGGAGTGTCAAGAGCGGTGGCTGAGCGCTAGATAAAGAATCAACATCGGCCGGTGAGCATTTTGAAGTTTGGTGGCAAATCTTACGTGTCCTGAGATCGACCTCCGTGGTTCGATAATACAATACCCTGGACGCCATGATCATACGCAAGAACGGCGTCTTCGACGCACTGAATGCCCTTGATGACCACAGGAAGATCGGTGAGTTTCCTGACCCAAGACAGGATGTCCCAGTCAGTTCCTGGAGAAATGGAACTAGCCATAATTTTGGCTACTCCCTGTCCCTGGGCGTCGCTATCAATGGCCTACTCGCATATAAGCATTTCGATTTAGATGGTGTACCGGATTGAGGCTTACTGTGACAGCCAGATTGAGCCGCTCATCGCTTTCTCTCTTTCCAACCACGGGAGAGTCTACAGTAATCCAAATAGCCTGGGCACCCGCTTGGACAGCACGTTTGACCATTTCCACGGATTTTTGGATGTCTTTGTTGACATAGAGTTGAAAGAAGAGCGGTTGATCGTCCGAGGTACGCGCTTCCCGAACCTGCTCGACGGACATGCTTGAGCTGTTGGCAAGGAGCTGCGCTAGTCCTTCTTTGCCAGCTGCTCGAGCTAGAGCACACTCTCCATCCGGATGTGCAAGCTTGGCGATGCCCACAGCGGACATATAAACCGGCAGGGACACAGAATGACCCAAGATAGAGGTGGTTGTGTCCACGTTCGAGACTTTCTTCAGAATGCGAGGTCGTAGAGCTACTTTTTGATAAGCACGACGGTTATTTCGCTTACTGATCTCATCATCGGCTCCTGAAGAATAGTATGCCCAGGCATTAGTTGGAAGGTATTGCTTGGCCACTTCTTGAAAGTCGTTCAGGTTGATCAACGTCCCCAGGGGTGGAGGCCCTTTGGGCTTTGAGCCTGATGATGGTCTGGCATCATCCACAGTGGGAGCCTCAATGACTGCCAGTTCAGCTGGGTCAATGTATCCACGGATGGCAGATTCTGGTAATGCCTCCTTTAACAGGTCTCGTGGATGAACTGAGTCAAAGTCCTCTGTAGCATCTGTGCCAGCACAGCGGAGAATTACCATCGGACCTCCGGGATGTGAATTAAGAAAATCTAGTCGAGATATCAGCAAATATCTGAAGCTGTGATCCATATTTTCGTTAACATACCAGTGACATCGTAGACGGTACCGTGAATGGCAACCCAGCATGACTGCCGGGTGTTGTGTTGCTGGATCTCAGCTCTCGTCAGAGTCATGATCAACCTTGCTTGACGATAGCCGATGAGCATGTAAGTTCCATTTACCGTGGGGCCTGTCGTCCAAATAGCGAGCCTTCCTCTCATTTAGGCAAACGGGGCTGGGTGGGCCCCACGTCGACGATCACAGCGGGGTGCCGGACTCCTCCCGAATGCTGCGTGGGGGTTACTCCCCAGCATCAGTGGATGACGATGATATTGATGTTGATGTTGATCATGGCCTTTTTGATGCGGAGAAGAAATTGCAACCCCAGTCTAGCTGGATTCTCCGCGTCCTGATCGACATTTGGTCCACACACACAACACGATATTGTTGGTGGAATCTGGGGTGCAACTGAGGAGAATGAGTCCTCTTCACTCGTGGTGTGAGCTAGGCTTGTCTCATATCACATCTGGCCAGTGTTGCTTGTTGTTCGCGTGGCATGAACTTTTGCCAACAACTCAGCATCCAAACAAAGTCATTAACTATGGCCCAGAATACTAGTCAGGACTCGACCGCAGGCCCCAAACCTGCAGCGAAACATGTAGAGGGCTCGCACATTCTGACCGACACAGCCAAAATCCACAATGGTGACGCTGCCCTGGCCTTGTTTGAGAACTTGGAGGACATGCATGAAAGCTTCGAGTTGGGAGAAGAGAAGAAACTTGTTCGAAAAATTGACCTGATGATCCTGCCGTTCCTCGCAGTTTGTTACGCTTTCTACTATGTAAGTCGGAATGACAGCCACAAGGACCAGGAAAGGCAGACCAATAAAACAGGCTAATTCATGATCATGATACTTTCAGATTGACAAAACAACTCTGTCGTATGCTGCCATATTCGGAATTCGAGATGACCTGCATCTCTCCGGCACAGAATATTCATGGCTCTCGAGTGTCTTCTACTTTGGCTTCCTGGTGTGGTCGTTTCCCACCAACCTGCTGATGCAGCGGTTCCCCGTTGGCAAATACCTGGGAGTCAACATCTTTCTATGGGGCTTTTTCTTGATGCTACAAGGTATTCACTGTCCTCTCATCACTCTGGATTGGTAAAGATAAACTAAGATGACTACAGCGGCCGCAAGGAACTTCACGCAACTGGCAGTGTTACGAGTCATTTCAGGCGCCGCAGAAGCATGCAGGTTGGTTACCATAAGACTAATTCTATACCTCGTTTCGATTGACTGATGAATTGCCCAGTGATCCTGCATTCATGCTCATCACCAGTATGTGGTACACCCGCCGTCAACAACCCATTCGAATCGGCCTGTGGTACACGGCCAACGGTTTCGGCATCGCCATCGGCGGGCTATTTGGATATGGTATTGGCCAGATCAAGGGGGCTCTCCCGTCTTGGAAGTATGAATTCCTCATCATTGGGGCTCTGTGCTGCATCTGGGGCATCGTCATGGTCATCTTCCTCCCAGACTCTCCAGTCACGGCTCCTCGACTCTCCGATCGCGAAAAGCGACTGGCCGTCGAGCGTCTGCGCGACAATCAAACGGGCGTGGAGAACCGGACCTTGAAGCCGAAACAGATCCTAGAAGCCTTTCTAGATTGGAAAGTTTGGACGTTCTTCCTGCTTGGATTCTCTGGGAATATTCCCAATGGGGGTATTTCGAATTTTGGCACATTGATCATCAATGGCTTTGGTTTCTCTACATGTATGCCCCTCGAGATGTCTCCGAGTCCGATATTTGAAGCTAATCAATATGCACAGTGGTGACCACACTCATGCAGATCCCATATGGAGCCTTCATTGCCATCATGATATTAACGGCCGTCTTTGTCAACGATCGCCTACCGCAGGGTAATCGCTGCATTGTCGCAATCGTGTTTCTACTCCCCAACCTGGCCGGCTCCTTTGGTCTACACTACGTATCTGAGTCTCACCGTATAGGTCGGCTAATCTGCTACTATCTTACCGGCTCCTACAATGCGTCGTTTGTGATTATCCTGTCCATCCTGACAGGTAACATTGCCGGTCACACAAAGAAAGTGGTCACCAATGCGATGATCTTCCTGGGAGTCTGCGTCGGTAACATTGCAGGTCCTTTCTTCTATAAATCAAAGCAGGCGCCAGGTTACTCCATGGGTATTTGGTCCATGATTGTGGCCAATTTGGTTGAAATTGCATTGATCATTGTGCTCGGGTTTGCTCTTGCATGGGAGAATCGACGCCGCGACCGAGTGCAGGGAGTGGTTTCTGGAAGTGAGACAGATTATGAGCGACAATTGGAACTTGATCGGACTGCGTTTAGTGATTTGACCGACAAGGAGAACCTGAATTTCCGCTATCTCTACTAAGGGGATGAGAAGGGAAGCTCCTACTGGGGATACTGGGACGTCTGACTTGACATATTGGGGAAAGTTACCCTGGTGAATGACAATCCAAGAAACAAAGTAGTCAAGAAATCATCATGCTCTTACATCATACTGCAATTGTATGCAGCGTTCCCGTATACATCAATCCCCTGTTGCCAAACATCCCCCAATCGGGTAAATGGCGGTCGCCTATCCACTGGTTTGGACATGTTGCTGGTGACAGTACTACTGTACTGCATCGTCGAATATTCGAAATATCCGCAGATGTCAGTCGTCAGCTTGCCAGCTGTCCACCTGTTTCCCCCTCTTTTCCCACCATGTTCCCCATGTTCTTCCACCAATAGTTGCGATACCCCGATAGCGTGGGGGCATAATGGTGGCGCGATCGTGTCTCCACCCCCAGACTTTTCCCGGACTTCTCCCGAGTCTCTTTCTTCCCCCCATTCACCCCCGCGTGGGGGTGTTACTCAGACGTGTGGAGTATGGGGGTAAATGGGATCATCCGACAAGCGATGTTGGGAGGGAGGGGTAACGTGGAGGCGGGGGAGTTTCTCGACGCGATGCGCGAGTTCATATATGACATCGGGTATCAGCTCCGCCACTTGGAATTGCCCCCGCTCCATTTGTGCAGTTGTCTTTTCCACATTCCCGTTCTCATCTCATAATGGCTAAGATCAAGTCCATCGAGTACTTCCGAGTCAAGCCCCGGTGGCTATTTGTCAAGGTTACCGATGAAGAGGGTAACTTCGGTTGGGGCGAGGGGACTCTCGAGGGCCATTCGCTGGCCGTGGAAGGGGCACTGGACGAGATCATCACGCGAATCGTCGGTTTTGAAGCCGAGTGAGTATCGCTATGAGGAAACTCTTCAAGCACATTTCTCTTGCAGTACTGACCTGATGGATAGCGACATTGAGCACGTTTGGCAATTCATCTGGCGACTCGGATTCTATCGAGGAGGCCCGGTCTTCATGTCCGCCATCTCTGGAATTGATATCGCCCTGTGGGATTTGAAGGGTCGCAAATTGGGAGTTCCAGTGTTCCAGCTGCTTGGTGGCAAAGTGCGCAACAAGGTGCAGGTTTACTGTTGGATCGGCGGCGACCGGCCAAGTGATGTCGAGGCCATGGCGTATGTATTTCCGAAGGAAGTTGAAACGGGAGAAGTCCAATCTAACAAAGCTTTGATATAGTAAGGCCCGAATTGCGCAAGGTCTCAAGTGTGTCAAGATGAATGCCACCGAAGATCTCAACTGGCTCGACTCTCCCGCCGCCCTCAAATCCTGCGTCGAGCGTCTCAAACAAGTCAAGGCTTTGGGTCTGGACGCCGGCCTTGACTTCCACGGTCGTCTCCACCGTCCAATGGCCAAGCAGCTTGCCAAGGCATTGGAACCTTATCAGCCTCTCTTCATTGAAGAGCCGCTTCTCTGCGAGCACCCAGAGGCCATCAAGCAGCTCTCAAATAGCACCACAATTCCAATCGCATTTGGCGAGCGTCTCTACACAAGATGGGACGTCAAGCGCTTTTTGGAAGACAGCTCGGTGGATGTACTCCAGCCTGATATTGCACATGCTGGTGGTATCTCCGAGACAAAGCGCATTGCCACAATGGCTGAGGCCTACGATGTGGCAATTGCGCCGCACTGCCCTCTAGGCCCCATTGCCCTCGCAGCATCGATGCAAATCGCCTTGTCAACCCCTAACTTTGTGATTCAGGAAATGTCCCTGGGCATGCACTACAATCTGGAAGCCGGTGATATCGACTTGAACAGTTACCTGGTTGATAAATCCGTGTTTGATATTAAGGAGGGATATGTAGCAGCTCTCACGAAACCTGGCCTGGGCATTGAGATCGACGAGGACTTGGTACGCAAGATTAGCCAGGAAACGGAACCGTGGCAGCCGAAAGAGTTCTTCGGACCTGATGGGTCTATTCGGGAGTGGTAGATTAATAGTTTATAGACTACATTGAATGAGTAATGTTCTAGTTCATGGTGCATCCGTCTTTAAACCGTAGAAGGCTCTCAACCAATCAAACTGGTTAATTGTACATCGAATTGTCACTAAAGGGAGCTCCATATTGTGTCTGCCACATCTCGCTCGGTGTCAGTCAACCCGACAGTCTTTCAATTGTGGGCAGTAAAATCATCCATCTGAAGGATCTCCCCACTCGATGCGGGGAAGGCGTGGGGGCACAAGCTATCGGCTAAAGACAGGGCTGAGGGTTCAGCCCAATATAAGGTGGCTCTCTTCCCCGCAAGGCTGATAAGATCGAATCTGTACAGCTACAGAGTACATCGCCCGTAAGCCTCATACATCATGGATTTATTCTCTCTAAAAGGCCGAACTGCTCTGGTGACTGGCGGTACCCGTGGCATCGGGCAAGCCATGGCGATTGCGCTGGCAGAGGCAGGTGCCGATATTGTGTTAGTCCAGGTGCGCTCCTAAGTTATCCGCAAGACGTCAAGGAATGCAGGGTAGCTGATGTCAGATCAGAGAGATACGAGCAACCCCTGCACAAAAGAGCAGATTGAGAAACTGGGTCGCAAGGCCAGCATATACACCGCGGATCTGGCTTCGCAGCAATCGGTCTCCCAGTTGGTGTCAACAGTGATCCATGATGGGCATGACATCGATATCCTGCTGAACTGTGCTGGAATTCAGCGACGCCACCCAAGTCACATCTTTCCTGATGGAGATTGGGATGAGGTCAGTCTTTCTCTTCATACGTGGTCAAGCTCGTCCAGAGTGCGCAAAACGCTAATACAAATTGCTGTGATAGGTGCTTCAAGTTAACCTAACCACTGTTTTCACCCTCTGCCGTGATGTCGGGGCATACATGCTCACACGCACCCCAAATGCCTCCGGCCAGCGCGGAAGTATCATCAATATCGCATCACTAGTGTCTTTCCAGGGCGGGCTCACCGTACCAGCTTATGCTGCAGCCAAAGGAGGAGTCGCACAGCTGACCAAGGCCCTTTCGAACGAGTGGGCATCCAAGGGGATCAATGTCAATGCCATTGCGCCCGGTTACGTCGCGACAGATATGAACACGGCACTGATCCAGGATAAGGAGCGGGCAGCGAGTATTCTAGCCCGGATTCCTGCTGGGCGTTGGGGAAATCCCGATGATTTCAAGGGATCAGTGGTGTATTTGGCCAGCCGGGCGAGCGCGTATGTAAGTGGTGAAGTGCACACGGTGGATGGAGGATGGATGGGGCGGTAGATATGAAGATTGGGAGAAGCAAAGTGGGTATTTCGATGAAGAAATAGAAATGAAGTATCGAAGTTTGGTCGAAGGATTGGTTATACAAAGTCACGGGATGGACTGGCAGAACGACTAACAATCGAATTTCTCCCATTCTCTCTTTCTTCCTCCTTCTTCTTCGTCCTCTCCTTCTTCCACCCAGCTCAACAACGGACTCGGTACTCCGACCTCGAGGATGCAAAGTCTTCTTCAAGGCTGGAGAAACCGGATTTAAATCCAGATGGACAGACTTTTCCCCAAAATCATAATTCCCTCGTGATCTCACTCTGCAGACACGGGCCGAGAAACCACGATTGGCAGCTGAACGGGTCGACCCACTGTGGGCTGCAGAACCCACCAGCTATCGAGCGGGCTGAGCTGAAGCCCTGCAAGCCGGGATACCTCTTGAAAAGAAGAAGAAGAGCAAACATGCAGCCGTCGCTGATCATTATCACGCCCTTGAGGAGCCCATGAAAGCTGGACTCTTCCACATACCGCCGTCTGAAGAGAAATGAGAAGTCCTCTGTACAACAGTCAGTCTTCTTGTCTGAAATTCTCTCCAAGTTCCATTCTGCAATTCTCCTTTTTCTCCGGGAATGACAGCAAATAATAATGCACGGTCTCAATAGCTTGTGCAACGTGAGGGCCGATCGCAGCCATGTCCAGCTCCTGAGCTGGTTGGGTTCTTGCCTTCGAAGCCAATCAAATCTCGCTGGGGAGCGGCCAGCCCCAGAGTTCGGCCGGAGGATCTGGATCTTGCAGCTCCTCTCCTCATTGTTGGCTCAGTGGCTGTCTCCCGCTGCCTAGCTAATGTTTATTTTGTCTCGATAATTCACTGCCATTCTTCGACGGCCTGTATCGGAATTCAGACTGCCAACAGCCCGAGCCTGTTGTGTTCCACGCCAGCCAAGCAAATTGAGTACCATCGCATCCACCCTGCCAGCCCAGAGCATCCGAGCTGCTCCAAGCAGCTACCACAGTAGAGTCTGGACACCTCTGCAAGGGATGCCGATCCCGACGATCTCTGCAGCTTTCCCCGCTAGGGACACCGTGAAAGTCAATCAATCCTGTTGCTTCCTCGATAGTGGACACTGACCCGGTCGCTAACTCGATCGGCGCGCCGAATTGTAATGGGCTTAGGTGCCCACGATTCTAGTGGATATCAGCCATTCTGAGGGAAGATGCGCGGCGATCAGGAAACAGAGAAGCTGGTCCTAGAGATTTATAAAAGCCAACAGATAGCTTCCCCTGGAGCTTGTGGTCCGTCGTGCTTTCCTTCCCCGTGCTCTCCAGGTTCCTGAATCTGATTATCGCCCATCACGATGGCTCCAAGAATCGCGACCTTTTTATCCATTGCTCTGTCCCTGTGGACCTTGGTGGCAGCCGAGTCCATTCCCAAGACGGACTACGATGTCATCGTTGTCGGTGGCGGTCCCTCAGGCCTCAGTGCCCTGAGTGGCGTTTCTCGCGTGCGGAGAACTGCGTTGCTCTTCGACAGCCAGGAATACCGCAATGGCCCTACCCGAAACATGCACGATGTCATTGGCAATGATGGTAATTACCATACACCCATCTTTTGATCAGCGTCTAGTATGACTCCCCGACTAACTGAACACAGGCACTCCCCCCGCCGAGTTCCGTGCCCTGGCTCGCGAGCAGATCCTCAAGTACCCCACGGCTCATATCAAGAACGCGACCGTCAAGTCGATCACTTCCATTGGTACTGACGCAGTCACTGCGTTCTCTGTTGTCGATGCCTCTGGAAAGAACTACACTGCTCGTAAGATCGTTCTCGGCACCGGTATGCGGGATGTGCTTCCCGATACTCCCGGTCTGAAGGAAGCCTGGGGCAAGGGTATCTTCTGGTGCCCTTGGTGCGATGGCTACGAGCACCGTGATCAGCCCTTTGGCATCCTCGGCAACCTGTCTGACGTGCTTGGCAGCGTGTTGGAGGTGAACACCCAATTCTCCGACATCATCGCGTTCGTCAACGGCACCCAGACCCCGGAGGGAGAGGCCCAGGCCACTGCGGCACACGCAGATTGGAAGGAGCAACTCAATGCTTGGAACATCAAGATCGAGAACCGCACCATTGCCTCCATTGAGCGCCTTCAGGATGGCGAGACGCACCAGAACAAGACCACCGATATGCAGTTTGACAAGTTCCGGGTGCACTTCACCACCGGTGAGCCCGTCGAGCGCAGCGCCTTCATCACCAACTTCGCGGCGGTGCAGCAGTCTTCCCTGCCATCACAGATGCATCTCAACGTCACCAAGGAGAAGATTGTCGTTGACGCCAGTGGCATGCGCACCAACGTCACGGGTGTCTATGGAGTCGGTGATGCCAACAGTGACGGCAGCACTAACGTGCCTCATGCCATGTTCTCTGGCAAGAAGGCCGCTGTCTATCTTCATGGTATGTCCCTATATCATCTACTATTTCCTAGTAGTCAAGCTAACATACTTCTCCAGTTCAACTGTCTCGTGAGGACTCCGCGTCCAAGATTTCCAAGCGCACTGGTCTGAGCCAGCGCGAGTTGGAGAAGGAGGCTACGCGCGCCATTGGCCGTAACCTCGAGCCTCAGTGGGAGAAGATCCAGAAACGGAACTGAGTGTTGCGCTGAAAGTGCCTCCACTCTAGACCCTTAGAGTATGTCTCTTTCTAACCCTGGGGCCGTATGCCTGCAGGGCTGTGAGGCGTTTATGCTATGGATGCATGAATTATGAACAGCGCTTTGGATGTTGTTTATCGCTTATAATTAATTCAAAAGAATCTGTTTAATGATGTCTATTAATATTGATTCATCTGCCCTTCACGCCCTGGTGTCTTTCGCCGATGACCTTCTTGTACAAATTTATTTGATTTAATCCCATCCACTCCATCGCCACCTGCTTTTCCTTGCAAGTGAATCGTAATGCCGATACCCTAGACTGCCTTGTTTGGTCATCGTGGTTCGGAAAAGACCCGATCCATGCTCCGATCCTTTGTTGCCACTATGGCCGATTGAACTGGCCATTTTCGAGGAAAGAATTTTATGGTCTTCGTCTCGAGTCACCCGAAATCACAGACACATACAAATTGCCGATCCTTGGACACTCCAAAATTCGGACAGTGGATGCTGCAGTGGACCAGGAACATTACGGGATGTCAATCGAGGGAAGTGAGACTGTCTACGCCTGCAGGCTCCAGTATCAAGCACGCCACATTTGGCCATCTTCATAGATAAGACCCATGCAATAGCTGACATCATTGATTTTTAGGAAATGCGCTTTGGGGACCATGATCACGAGTCGTTTCGATTGGGATGATGAAGGAGGTAATCCTCTCAGTCTCTTGTCACCGAAGGATCGGCCCTCAAGGGATTGATTGTCCGTGATAGGGCGACCTCAATGTCATCATTTCGGCATTGATTCGAAATTGCCGCCTCGTCTTCAACCGCTATAGGAACGACAATCGTGCACCGGTTTCTCCTCTTTTGATCTGGGGCCATCTCTGGAGAGTTGAATGCACCGAAGATCACCTTTCCATGGCTCTTTCCGTTAACATGATCGAAACCCTGTTGAAGCCGGACGCTGCGTCACCTAGCTTGAACTGGTGCACTATATTGACTAGAATCGTCGGCATTGTAAGACCCGAAGCTGTGCTGATCACTTCTTCTTCATCGTTCGAAGAGACTATGATTTTATCCGTGCGGGGAGGTTAGCCGACTACAACCATGGTCTAACGTCGGGGAGAGCCCACCAACAACGGCGATGACGGGCGGACCGAACATCGTCTGCGAACGGAACAAGTGGAAAAGCTCGGTGGAATCGCCAAAAGCGGCGCCTTAACGGGGATCGTTAGAGGATCGTCGATCGGCACCGATCCCTGAGCCCTATAATCCCCAAAATTCAGACTTGATCATGGAGCCTCCTGATCTGCTCCAATCCAATCCAATACCTGCAGCACCCACTTAGCGGCGGTTATTCCAGATGCGTCCACATTCCCCTTATTGAGACAACAGTAAAAGGCCTCGTGGTGTATACTTTTCTCCACAACATCTCGCTTGGTCCAGGCAAGGCCATCTTCTTTCGTCTAACTCGCTATGCCGTTGTAAGTGGACCTATTACTCTGAAACGTTGAACTTGAAGTCAACTCATGCCTATCAATAGCCAATACACGGAGACTATTGCTTGTTTCATATGAAGCATGTCCTCATGAACCACACTTGTCCCCAGGGGGAACTTTTTAAGTGGAGCATCTAATTTACAGTTCGTCACTTTTTCCTTGCTTTCCTGGATATTCGTGGCCTACAATTCCCTTCCCATTGGAATCTGCCGATGTTGAAGACAGCCGATGGATCAGTTCAGGATGTGTCCATTCAAGTTTGTGTCCAAGGATCAGGGGAGAATACGTCCCCGCCACTCGCTCTAAGCAGCGGCGATGTGGAGGCTGCACTTGAGATCACTTTCTCCACGAGGCTTTACTCCGGCTCCTTCAAGACTGGTGTAGATCGTCGATTCTGATGAAATGGCAAGCCAGAAAAGATATAAAAACCCCCTCGAATCCGCGACGAGGTTTCTCGTCATCAATCAGGACCAAGAATCTGTTTGTGTACATTGATATTCTCACAATCTCTCGACTTAAAACTTTTCTTCGAAATCCATCATCCACAATGAAGTCCTCCGTTGCTACCATGATGCTCGCTCTCTCGAGCTCTGTCATAGCTGCACCTTTCAGCCTCAATGGAACCGAGGTCTATCCGACTTCATCAGCTCGTCCAACTCCTTCAACAACTGGATTAAGCACTCCGTATGCGGGTCCGTCGTCAGTTCCCCCTGGACCTCTACTTGCCAGCCCTGTTGCTACTTCGAGCACCAGCCGTCCAACCGGATCGGGCTCTGAGACAGCTTCATTCTTGCCCAAGCGCAGCGGTCTGCCTTCCATTCCAACCGATCTGCCTTCGTTGATTTCTGACGCGGAGTCCGCTCTTGGGGCACTTGCTTCCGCTGGAGCTCGGAAACGTGACGGATCTTTGTCGATTCCAACTGATCTCCCCTCGCTGGTCTCTTACTTTGAGTCCGCTGGAGCAGCTCTTGCCTCAAGTGGTGCTCAGAAGCGTGATGAACCTCTGTCTCTTCCAACCGACCTCCTATCTCTGATTTCAGACGTTGAACCTGTAGCCGCTGCCGTTGCTTCTAGTGGCGCTCAGAAGCACAAGCGTGCTGATTCTGCTACTTTGCCCACGGACCTGCCCTCTCTGATCTCAGACGCTGAGTTCGCAATCCCTGCACTCGCATCCGCTGGTGCCCAGAAGCGTGATGCATCTTTATCTCTTCCCACGGATCTGCCTTCCTTGGTGTTTAATGCGGAGTCGATCGCTGCTGCTCTGGCTTCCAGTGGTGCTCAGAAGCGTACCATCACCTCTAAGTCTCGACCTACTCCTACTGTTAGTACGAGTGTTTTCCCCTCTGGTGCCCCTAGTGTCATCCCTAGTCCTACCCCTACGGGTTCTGGCCTTGCATTGCCTTCCAGCACTTCATCTAGACCCGCTGGGTCCTCCTCCCCTACGGGCTTCTCTATTCTTGGCTTCCCTATTGCCTAAATGTACATGGACAAAGACCCCTTGAAAGGGAGCAGACAGAACTGCTAGTCCTTCAACATGTTACTGGTTAGTTCGCCGGTCATTCGTTTAGATACTTTAGATTTACTTTCTTCTCGTCCAGTGACTCACTTGGTCTTTGTGGGTATTTTCTGTCGTTGGGTTTTTATTGGCGGAAAGAATCACAGATGCTGATGAGTGCCTCTGGGGAACACTCTCTGCGTTGTTAATTATGATTGGTTTTGAGCCTTCCTTTTAGTGGTATTTTATAGACTTTTTGAGGAATTGAGACTATCTTGGTGTTCAAAGAGCCTGAACACAAGGTTCCTCGATAACATCCTTGTAAATCTCCTACTAAGCCCTCTTCGAATAGTCTTTTGAACCCTTCGTCTTCTGAACCCTGTTTGAAACCCCCGTCCTGGGATATCTCGGTGAATCGCTGCGACAAGGGTGAAGATCTATTTTCGAAGAAATTGACGAGTAGGGCTATTGCCTACGCTGGGATGGGTAGTGTGGCATGGGATACATTGTCACCAGTCTCAGAATTCTAATAGTCTAGTATTGATGCAACGATTTTGAATCAAATTGCCTATATCGGCCTCTGCAACGTGATCTAGTATGCAATTAAGTCGCATTCCCAATTACATGTCCCGGAATCGCTTCATGGGGCCATAGCTCGACGTAAATGCCCTCAGAGACTTTCCACAGAAGTATAAGGGGATAGCGAACAAGATACTGACGACCTGAATTGCAGCCATCTCGCCAAATACTGGCGCCGTACCTTGACGCTCGATCCAGTCCGCTGCGTATAGGGAGAGAAGCATGCCAATCGTATTTCGGATGACAAAAATGCTCACCAGAGCCTCGCCAGTCACCTTTTCAATCATCAGTCACGTAACATGACAGAAGTTCAATTTAGTATACTCACCGGCTTATACATCTCTAGTGAGTAGGTGACTGCGACGTTAGAAATAGCAGCCACACCAAAGGCCTGCATGGCATATCCAACTGCAGGACCAATCCAATGCGTTTTGTGGTCCACACAAAGGCCAAATATCAGAATCCCCGCTGGGCCGACGATGCCTGGGATAATTATGGCAGGTAGACGGTATTCCGGTAGTCGAAGACCACCGTGTCGGGCTGTGCTTCGACTTGAGATGACATCGATCAACCGTCCCCCAAGATAAAAGGCAAACAGAGACCCGATGAAGCCAGATACAGAAAGCAAGCCAATATCCCCCGAGGTCCAGTTATAAGGGGGCCTGGTGAATGTGCGAGTGGAAGTCAACTGCACGACAATGTTCCTAGTCATCGATTTAGCGAAAAGTATAGAAATCTCTCAGTGAAGTACAAACCAGCCAACAGAAATGCCAATGGTAAGCGAACACCAGATCAAAGGAGGATAGGTTGCGTTTCCCAGGATGTCCAAGAATGCTCGGAGGAAAGAGGCCTCTCGATTAAAGCCAAGTGTCAGGGACATCCACTCCCAATGAGATCGCTTCCGTGAAGGCTCTCTGTTATGTCTCTTGATGTACGAGGTTTCTCGGATCGTAAAAACAGCTACCACGAAGACAATACCAACGGCAATTGCGAGGAAATAACACATCCAACGCCAGTTTTCCTCCTGGATGAGGTATGCGTTGATCAAAGGCCCGACAAATAGGCCACTTGTCAATGCCAGATGGAAAATCATCATGTAATGGCCGCGATCCTTTGCAGGGACCATATCTGCAACCACGGCAGGTACAGTGGCATCAGCAGCCGCGGCGGGAAAGCCAGAGCAGATACGGGCAGCGAGTAATTCATTATAACTCTTGGCCTGGCTTGACCAGACATTCATCATACAAAGCCCCATCATTGCCAAAAGGTATACGGGTCGCTTTCCAATGACCCGCATGAGCGGGACCCAAAAGATATTTCCAACGCCGAACATGAAGACATTGAAGCAGACTAACTGACCGGCCTGGGTCTGGGTGACATGGAATTCCTTGACGATCGCCTGGGTTGCCACCGAGAAGTTACTGGAATTGACATTGGCCAAGAAGGTGAAGAAGCAAATGGTGAGATAGGTAGATAACCTGGCGGAGAGGGACCAATTCTATATGGGTTTTCAATATTAGGGCTCGCCTTGCAAGAAGAGTTTCGGGAGTTGTGACGGACCTGGGGGTTGTTCACGTCCTGTTCCTCTATAGACAGTTTCAACCCCGGCACCGAGGCGGCGCCACGCTCATCAGCCTCTGCCATGTTTTCAAAATGGCTGGAACTGCTGTGCAGGTGAAGATCTTCCTTGGTGTCTTGCATATTTCGGTAATTCTCGGGCCTCGATCCTTGATATCGATGGACCAGAAAAATCAGAAGCGACAGACGATCATCGAGGAGAGGGGCGAGAATGGATCTTGAAATAGTCCCCCCCACAATCAATCCTGGTAATCCTTCCCCACAATCAAATATGGGGGAAATACGGCTAGGAAGCAGTTGGTCAGGTCCCATTGGGCCCCGGGGGAAGGGAGAATCCTTTTCAGTGTGTTTATGCATTATTCTGGGAGCAGAGAAGTTGTTCGGAATTTCCGACTACTGTTGACATCTGCTTGGGCTCAACATCTCACCGAGTAGGGATCGTCGGCTATCATTTAATCGCGCGATGTGCATGCTAGGGCCAGGGAGTGCTCATTCGATAGTCCTTGGGCGTCAGCCATCTTGCTAGAACGTGCCCTCAGATGGGAATGTTGCCCGTTGGAAGATCTCCGTTGTACTCGCATTTTGTGACATCTTGTCTTGAGGTCAGGCTAAGCTTCATGGGCTTCTCAGCCTGATCAACAGCAATCGGTCAGCATTCGGGATTCCCGAGTCGATGATCGAATGGTGTGGGGGCATTTTCATGCGGATGTCGGTAACTCGATTCGCTGAAAGGTACATGATTCGTGTCATTTCATAGGGCGTGATGCTTGACAAATCCGCGCAGTCGGTGACTCCAGTTTTGTGGAGGATCAATGTGGGGACCGATGAGGTGGTTGACAAAGAAAGGGAATATTGATGGTGCCCAGAGTGTGGAAATATAACCTGGCGTTCACCCCATGTCCACACAGCCTGGAGCTTTCGTGCCTACTCGCACTCATCAAGCGCTAATGTCCGCTTCATTGTCATTGGGGCAATTCCAGAAATGTCAATTGCCTCTGAAACTTGCTCAGATGTCAAAGCCCACACCGATTGAATGCATAACATTGGTGTTGATAGCTTCGGCTCACCATATCGGGGCAATGGCCGAGCCCTCGTGACGGGGCCCATCTTCGGTCGGCTCTTCTCCGCAGCTTCCAGTTTCTCTTCTCCTCAGCACCTCAGAGCTGACCTCCTCCCCTACTCCTTTCCTCGTTACCCTCCGACCTCTTCTCCATCCACAAAAATGGGCCTCATCAGTCGCGTCCTCAAGGTGACCGCCGCCGGCACCGTCGCCTCGGTCGGTGTGTTCTTCGGAGCCACGCGCAATGACGTCTTCGAGCCCATGGACGCCAACGACCCAATCTTCTCCTCGCCATTCTTCCAAAAGTTCAACCCCGAGCGCAACCCAACCCTGCATGACCTTTGCGTTCGTCGCATGCCATTGGATAAGATCAACCCCTCATTGCTGGAGAAGAAGGGCAAGCTGGTGGAGGCCTTCTGCGCGGGTGTCTGGGGTGGCATGGGTAAGCTTTGGCGCCGCTCTCGTCATGCTCGAGATCTTGTGAGATTCTGTTCTAACCCCACTTCTTTGCTTCCTTCTAGGATACATCCCCCAGCGCGCGTACCTCGCCAACAAGTACCAAGGTCCCGAGACCGCCAGCCATCTCTGGGAACGCAAGGATCTCCTCGCAAGCACCTACGAGGTCGGCACCGTGATCACCGACCACTTTGAAGTCGTCGAGAAGACCGACGAGAAGATTGTTGTCCGCTGTGGTGCCTCTCCACGCGAACAAGGTGTCCGCCCCTCCGACGGTCTGTTTGAAATTGGCGCGGTGGTGAACCAGGAGAAAGGAGAGGCCGAATTCACCTTGAAGAGCTGCTTCTACCAGGGCCTGGGCAAGGCGGAGGGCGCGCCCATGGGCCCGGTCATGGTTTGGTTGCACCAACAATATGCCAAGCTCTGGATGGAGACTGCTATCCTGAAGAACTGTGTTCGGTAGGGGGACTAGAGCTGACAGCAAGCTCTGTCCGTGATAATCTGTATATACGGTTCTCTTTAATGGTCTACGAACAAAGGAGAGCGAGCCCCTGAGAAGGGAGCAAGTGGGAGACATGCCCGGTCTTGTCCATACAAAGATCATTGTGTGCATTTCGAGCTAGCAAGCTCATCATGAATCATCTCATGCCTTTACTTCCAGATCAGATTTCTCCTTCGAGTCAGCAGCATCCCGACCTTCTCCAACTTCAGGATTGGGGTCACTTGTGAGGGTAACAGCCAGGACCGCCGGAATGGCAATGACGAGTGAGCCCATGCAAAGACCCCAGTCCATCGCAAACTGTGTCATGGCCGGCTTCTTCAGGGCGTTTATGCGCCACGCCATGGCACCACCAGTAGCCTGGAACGTTTTATACGCGCCAACCGTGATTGCGGTCTCGGCAGGTGAGTTCGAGCGGGCACCCATAAGCCAGTAGCAGAAGGATTGCCAGAAGGCATCGTATGCACCGTAGAAGATGTAGAGGAAGATTGGACCGACCGAGAGACTGCCCTCGGTGTAATCAATGTCCTGCTTCAAGCCCGCGGCCATCCGACGATCCGACCACTTTTGGAACGCATATCCACCACCCCAGATGGCCATGCCCGTCACGAACAGGAAACCCCATCCGATGCGAGCGCGCATAGGTCGCTTAAAGCCCGGCATATCGAGAATGAGGCCCATGATCAGACCACCCAGCATCTGTGCAATCCAGTAAAGAGCACCGTTGAGCGAGCGCGTCCGGATGTTGAAGGTCATACCGTTGACCACGTTCTGCTGGTACGAGTAGAAGACATTGGCCGAGAAGAACAAAGGCAACATACACAACACGCGCCAGTCGGTCATCGTGTTTAGTGCCTGTCGTGCAGTCTTGCGCCAATTCTTTTCGGATTGTGGTGTGGCTTGCAGCTGCGACACACGAACACTCGAAGGTGGGCAAATGAGCAGGCCCAGCAGCCACCCAATGGCCATGATAATCAACAGAGCGATATAAGTTCCATCCGAAACAGTGCCACTCTTGGAGTGATAGTTGAGGCCAAAGCTTGCGAGAGATCCGACGCCACCACCAAGGTTGAAGATAATCCAGAACGCGGCTATGGCTCGCCCTTTTTGCGATTCCTTCACATAAGTAGTCATGATTGCACCCTGTGCAACCCATAGGAATGAGGCACCTACACCGAGAATAGCACCGGCCGCAATCACAAAGGCTCCATTCTTGGTAGCTATCAAAGAACAATTGATATCAGCATGGCGTCTGGGGGTTTCATAAGAAGATCGGTCGCGATACCATTGAAGCACAGCAAACTGCCGGAGTATAAGGGATATGTCCATCCACCGAGCAGGAGGCAGACTCGAGGACCAACACGGTCAAAGATAGGCCCTACTACAAATAGCGCAGTAGCTGCCGTTGCAGCGAGGAGCGCGACAGTCGCATTGGCAGCGACTGTCTGATCGACTTGACCAGAACCTCCAAGGCCGGCGAGTGCATTGTACATCTACATCGGTCAAAATGTTAATAGGAGTCGAGCCATGCAGAAGTTCAAAAAACCTACTCCAGGGCAGCAGAAACAGATGAAGCTGATGAGGATGATCTGAAACCAGCAGTGTGTGTAGATTTGGTAGAAGATCGAACGCTTGCCATCCTCATTAGCATGCACCACCGCGTCGGCAACATCGCCATGTCTCGTGCCATCCTCCATCGTGTCGAAGAAGTATGACAAGGGACCCAGCCAACACTGATTCACTCTGTGAAGGACTGCACGCTTCTTTAAGCAGTGAACCACGCTGAGACAATCAAACGCAAGGCCGGGGCCCCCTTCCCGAACAAGAGGGTCCTTAGTGTGGTATCTGCAACGCTACTTCGGTCAAATTGCCGATCCCTTCTTGATTGCAACAAGCATTGTAGTATCACGAGTGGAGCAGGCCAATCAAAGCACTGCCATCACTTATCAGCTGCTCGCAAATGCCGATGGACTGTCATCCATCGACTCGTCGGGGAACGGCGGGGAGCACCGCGAAATCCCTCCACATTAGGCAAGTTTCTGGGGAAAGAAGCTCCACCAAGTCGCGTGTTTTGGGGGACCAACCGCGGTTGACATCGCCAAGGGGCGCCGCCTCAATACCACGCAGCCACGCTTAGTCCGCGTTACGACTCTGGCTGTGACGCCCCCACTCGCATGTCGCTGAGCGAGAGCCGATGTAAGACCCTCGTTTATGTTTTGACAGACTGGACGGGATTGATCCGTGACTCCGAGGCGGCCCAGCAACGATGAAGAGACCAAGTCGGCCAACGGGATCCGGCAACACTACGCTTAGACCCTGGCTATTGTCGGGTTCTCATCAATAAACGCTACACAGATAGTCAGTCTCTGTGCCACGGAGAGCGATTCCTAGAAGAATCAGTGCTTCAAGTTCGCCGTTCAAAAGTTCAGAGTTGATCCCTTCATCGACGCATACATCGAGTGCCAACACAATGGATCTGAGCAGCTTGGCCCAGTTGCAGACGGAGGGGGTTAATCCCCGAACAGTACACATCGACCGGATGTCGACACTGGAGATGTGCACAATCATCAACTCCGATGACCACAGAGTAGCGGAGAGTGTCAGTGTCTGTCTACCTGAGATCGCTGGAGCGATTGACGCATTAGCACCGCGCGTTCGTCGAGGTGGTCGAGTTGTGTATGTTGGGGCGGGAACTAGTGGAAGGTGAATGAACCTCTTTCGCCCATGGATATCACCGCGATGGTCAATAACAAAGAGATTTAGACTGGGAATCCTGGATGCTTCAGAGATTCCGCCGACTTTTGCCGCTCCGCACTCCCAGTTCATTGGCATAATTGCTGGCGGAGATGCAGCTATCCGTCGAGCGCAAGAGGGCGCCGAGGACAACGCACAAGCGGGTGAAGATGACCTAAAGCGCCTCAATCTGGACCCGGAACTCGATAGTGTCATTGGAATTGCTAGTTCAGGCCGGACACCGTATGTCATAGGATGTCTGGCCTTTGCCAAACGGCTAGGCTGCGTCACGATTGGCGTGGCTTGTGCTTCACCTTCGGCGATGGGCCGCTCAGGCGATGTGGACTTTCTCATTGCTCCGCTTCCGGGACCAGAGGTTGTGACCGGTAGCACGAGACTCAAGGCCGGCACGGCGACGAAGCTAGTCTTGAACATGCTGAGCACGGGCACCATGATCCGAGTAGGCAAGACGTATGGCAATATGGTATGAACCTCACGCTAGAAACCGATGAGCCACCGAAAACTGACCCGGGACTAGATGGTCGATATGGTGGCATCAAACCTCAAACTGGAGCAGCGATCACGGAACATGCTGCGTCGTCTCAGCCCAAAGTGCAGCTCGATGTCAGATTCGGAGCTAGATGCGCTTCTTGCACAGTCCAACTGCAGCGTTAAGCTTGCGATGCTTGTTGCCGAAACCGGGGAAACGGTAGAGGTTTGCCAGCAGCACTTGGATTCAGCTGGTGGCGTATTGGCTGGCGCATTGGATCAAGCATGCCCGTCCACGCAGCCTCTGTCCCCCAACGACATTATCTCGAAGCAATTCACGTTGTGTATCGATGGGGGCGGTACCAAATGTGCTGCGGCCATTGCTGACGGCTCTGGTAGCACGAGTCATGGTTATGCTGGCCCATGTAACTTGTATGCGGTCATTCTTTTCCTCCTATAATGGCATGAATGTGGACTGACCGCGCTGCTAGGACCGACAGTATTGGGAACGTCCCGGGAGTAGTTGCTACCTTGATTGAGGCCACCAAGAGTGCGCTTAAGGAACATCTGCCAAGTAGCGCGGAGCCTAGTGACGCCGAGTGGAAGCAATATTTGAAATCCTGCTTCAGCTCCGTTTGGGTGGGTCTTGCAGGCCTAGACCGCGCTGGATTGCATGAAACATTGGCTCCAACGCTGGCAGAGATCTTCGGAGTTGATCATACGACATCTAGCTTCAAACTGACAAGTGATGTTGACCTGCTACCCGCGTCAATCTCAGTCGACCAAACTCCTTCTTCTGTACTCGTTCTCATTGCGGGGACAGGCAGCGTTGCTATGCGGTACGCGTGGACCGAGGGTCAGGGCTATGTTCGCGTGGCTCGCTCCGGCGGTTGGGGCCATATGTTGGGAGATGAGGCCGGGGGGCATTCCATCGGACTAGAGGCCATCAAGCACACGCTGCTCATTCTGGAAGAGCAGACTCTTGGTCTTCGACCACAGGCGTTGGGCAAATTGGAGCATGCAGTGATCAACCAGCTGGGCTGTGCAGCCTCCAAAGATGGCAGGATCGACATTTTGAGCGGCCTTTTGTCAGGGCGTCACCAAGAAACTGTTAAGACTCGCATTTCCCAGCTGGCCGAGACTGTGTTGAAATTGGCATCTCACGACGAGAGTGCCCAGGTAATTGTGGAGGGTCAAACAACGCACCTTGTCACCAAGACGCTGGGACGACTGACGGACCCCAAGAGTACGGGCTACGCAGCCCCTCAGGAAACTGTATTAGTGCTCGCGGGTGGGCTGATGAAGAATGAGGGATATCAGCGGGCTTTGAGAGAGCAGTTGGACCAGCGAGGGTTACACTTTGAGGGAGTTCGTGTGGTGGACGACGTTGCTGCGGCTGGTGCCACTTTCTTGTTAAAGAGGAAAGAGTGAGGAGGTGAAGGAGTTGACAACATGTGACTCCCAGAAAAAGACCCGAATATAACGAAAGTTCCCCAAGTGCGCCATAGTTAGACCAATACGGTGCAGCCGGTAGTTTGGCAGTGTTTGGATCACCAGTGCGGATAAAGGACGAGAGGTATGCCCGAAACTCCGAAGCAACAGACAACTCGAAATCTCTCATAGATGCCAGAGGACGTTGAAGGTAGCTATTATCTGAACTATGAGTGGCAAGGCAAGGGCGTAGGTTCCACTGTAATTCAAACCAACAGCTAATGTTTTGATTAAGCTCCATGAACCTCAGCTTGTTCCACGGAGATGGGATGTCTACCAAGTGCATTGAACCGGTGTTGAGAATCTTGTGCTGCCCCCGAACCGAAACCAACACTGACCATCTCAACAGCTGTAGTGATTAACTATTGTTTGACTGTATCTGCCAGTTATCTGCAAAGAATACGGCTGTATAGCAAATTCAGCTATCCAATCTCTAACTGCTTATATCTTCCTCATTCCCAGCTGACTGAGTAGCACACAGCGTAGGTGGCTGGCGAGCAAAGCGGATTGTGATTCATTATGATTCATCGTTTTTACTATTTACTTAGCGTAGTGCTACCATTGCGCTATATAACCTCCTCCAGGATCTACTTTTTGTATGAGCTGGACTAGCGATTGTGCACCTTCGTATCTATTAAAATAACTGTAGTTTCATTGATTCTTTATCTTGTCTGCCAAAACTAGAAAAATACTGAAACGTTTTCTGGAATTCACCTCCGCTGGGATAATCTAAGCGGTAATCTTCCTCCATGATTCCCTCGCCTTCAAGCTGGTCCACCACTTTTGGAAAGCAGGATACTTAGCATAAAGCTCCGCGACACCAAATGGCTCAACAAAAACACCATAAGGTAGGTGGTAGAGATCTGCCAGTGACAGCTTATCGCCTGCTAGGTAGGGCTGCTTGGAGAGAACGCGCTCGTAACCTTCCAAGACAGTGTTGAGTTGACCCAGGAGAGCCTGGACTCGGGCTTCATCAGTGGCACCAAGACCCTTTCGGGACTTGAAAACCTTCTCGAATGCAATTTGCGAGACGATGGGGTCGAAATAGGCCTGCTCGATGGAGACAGCCTTGTTGTAGTTTTCCAGTCAGTAGGCATTGCAGTCGATTACGGGCAAGGGTAAGCCTCATACCTGTTGGAAGAGAGCGAATGCTTTCAAATCAGTCTCATTGGGATACAGATCAGTTCCCTGAGAACGGTATTTCGTAGCGATGTATTGCGCAATGGCTCTGCTCTCTGTGTGATTTAGCACGTAGATCACGTGGATACTATGCATCAAATATCCCAAGGGTAGGCATGAAGCTTACCAAAAACTTGCACACCAGTTTCGGTATCCTCGAGAACGGGGACCTTGCCAAATGGATGCAGCTTGCTGAGGTATGCCTCAGACTTTTGCTCGCCTTTGCTCAGATCAACAGGGATAAACTCGACCTCCACACCCTTCTCCAAGAGAACGGTGCGGACCCGGTTGGTGCATGTAGAGAGGGGAAATCCGTGCAGCTTGAGAACCATTTTGATTGATCGGGGACTGTTATTGAACTGATGGATTATTACCTAGCTCCTGGGATATTGTTGCAAGATCTTAAATAGTCATGGTGCAAGCAATGTCCATTATGTCATCAATCATAATAAGGAAACATTCCTTTCGTAATCGGGACGGAATGATTCCGCCGTATGAAGAGAGAGGAGTTGGTGTGGATATCACGTGAGGCAAGCCTGGCAAGAGCCGCAAGACTACAACAGCCTTGATGCATGATCCTTGCCTGCTTCTCGCTGCCTGACAGTTGCCTCGTTCGGGTGATCGGGCACGGATACTGCGGCTGAACACATGTACACGTGATGTGACAAGGTGCTACAAACTGCGGTCTCGAATCGCGCTTTGTCCGTGAGTGGCCTCTAGACATTTGTGTTCCCCGGCTTGAAATACTATCTATCAGTCACAGTGCTTAAGATGGGGCGAATTATGAACTGCTCCTTCAGTAATAGCACGTTTGATGCGGATCTGGACGTTGTGAGTAAGAGTTCACGAGTTCCCGGACTTTTAACACTTTTCTGACTGAGTTCATCTTTTCTGTAGGCTGGAGAAGGAGTTAGTATCCTCGATCTCTTAGTCTTGATTCATGATCGCTGACAACACAAAAGGTAGTTATCGCGTTCTTAGCAACAGCATGGTGTACCTTCGTTGTGGCAATGATTAGCTACTTCACACGAGATTGCCTGCCCTCCGACGAACTTAGCGGCGCCGACTGGGTCTTTTCCCCGATTCTGGACAAGATCCCGACCCACTTTCATCGCCCGAAGATGGTACAGAATGTCATGCTGATTCTGGGGGACCTGCAACTTGTCACGGGTACTTCGATATACCTGGTTGCGTACAGCAAACATTCCAGCATCACACAATATCACTTCAATATT
Organism: Penicillium ochrochloron; assembly: GCA_022985105.1. Taxonomy (NCBI): domain Eukaryota; kingdom Fungi; phylum Ascomycota; class Eurotiomycetes; order Eurotiales; family Aspergillaceae; genus Penicillium; species Penicillium ochrochloron. Next base: position 143,858 of record JAAVMA010000040.1, read on the forward strand.
GCAGTCTTACAGGCCCAGATAGCGCTCGCGATGTACACGACTATTGCACTCGCGACCCGAGATATTCTTCGCACAAGCCGGTTTAAACGCTTCTGGAGATGGCCATGGGTCATCACTATCTGCATCGCAGACATTATCAGCAGTTTCATAATATGGGATGACGGCTTTTTAAAAAGCCTGAACTGGGGACTGCCTATGCAGTGTGCTTGGAGAAATATTGGTCACTATAGCGGCGCTGCCCTCTTCATGCTCATTCTGGACGTATTCTCGTCACTGACGGATATTTCGTACGCCACTGCTCTTTTTTTCACGTCTTTGGAACGCTTCAGCATTCTGCAACGACTTCCGGGCTTGATCCTGGAGCTTTCTCTCTTCATTTTCAAAGCCGCGTGCAGACTTGACCAGCAGCGCATGGCAAAACAGAGCTCTCTGCTACGGGCCACGATGACGTCTATCACAAAACCTTTGCTCTTTCTTGCCGGTCTGATTTTCATTATCGCTCTCTGTGTTACGGATATTATGACTTCACAAAGTTTCCAGATCCTCATGTCTTACATAAAACTAACGTCAAATTCCGCCCTCCTCATAACCCTGAGGCAAAATGCCCGAAAGAATGGGATGGAAGGCGACGAAAATTTGTGGGGATTTGGGCAAATCTTGCCTCTCTTACTCCTAACCTTACCCTTTTTTCAAACAATAGAAATGATACTAGGTAATTGCCCACACAGTCTGTCCTTTCTATTTCAGAGCAAAAGATATCTAATATCTAATGAATGATATAGATCGCAAGGACACGGGCCTAAGCAAGTCTGGACGCTCAGCATTATGTCCATCGGAAAAGGATCCCTCAGAGCCTAACACCAACGAGGAATCATCGGCGCAAAATCAGCAGCGTAATGAAGAGACGGAGCAATCGCCTGCGCGTGAGTCTCAAGAAACATTGCTCGTCCCTTCAGAAGTTGACTTGACTCTATCCGCTCCCCTGTCTCGTCAGAGTACACTGGATGCGGTGGGTCAAATTGCGCTCCAGAGGGGTCGCCAACAGAGAGTGGACACCGAAATGGGCCGCTCAATTTTTTCTATCAATACTCGAGCCCAGCAACCAGCTTACGGGGGCTCTTTGAACCTGTTCAACATTGCACGAGACAAGTCACTGGAGGCAGTTCAAGATTACCAAAATCCAAACTACAGGAGGCTTAGCGTGGTTTCCGTCGGGATAGTTTATTTAATGCTACTCATCTTGTACCATTATGCATTGGGGACTGGCCAAATCACTTCCGCAGTGACAGACAATCCGGTCGTTTCCAATGCATAGGCGTCATTTTGGGGAGGCAGGCTATGCACGATCAGATCGGGAGTCAATGAACCACACGAACAACTCTGTTCACTGACCTGGTATATAAGGCGCAGAGCAGTCTCCATCGGCGTTTCCACTGCCAATTTAAATTGGTCGATCATCTGAAGGAGCTGAAGTGGGAATGTGGTGACGATTTTAAGGCGTCTTTCAATATCAGCTGTCAGAGGCGATGAACCATCGCATACAGAGGCGTAACCACCCTCATGGCTGCGGCTGAGGAGAAGGAAACAGAGACAGGATGAGCGGTGCGGGATGAGGGCGTTGATAATAGGTAGCACGGGCAAGCGAGACTCCCTTCTGTCGCTGGTTGTCTAGGGCGCTTTATACACCCTGCAATGACCTCTTCAAACCATTTTACATAACCAGGATTTATACGCTGTGAGACCTGGGCGGCATCCCCTACCTGTTCGCCTACCGGCAGAGGTTTCTTTCAATGGTGGTCCATTGCCAAACGCTGTCTCTGGTAACTTGTTAGGGAGGAGCAGTCCTGTGTTTGATCATAAGAAGCCGGTCATACGGGCTGCAACGGTCCCTAGACGCGATACAGGTGACCCTTGGTGAGGAGTGACGAAGAATACGATGCTACAAGTACTATTAACGATATCTCGCGCGGCATCCTTGGGATTGCACAAGGTCTGCACGTGGGGGAATTAAGTCGCGACACACCTCTTTTGTAATAATGCCCCAAAGCTGTGGCCGATGAAGACGATCGGATCGTACTGTAGCCTCTTGTTAGCCATGTGATCTTCGGATTTTGTAGACCTCCCCACATACATGTTATGACTGATGCTTCACAAACTGGTCCAACAATCGGTGACTGATCTGCTGCGCGGATTTCTACCTAGGTAAGGCTGATTATCACAGCATTGTCTCACTTGAGGCCTCCGGGAGCCAGATCGAGAGGCTGGAAGATTCGAGACCAGCGAGGTAGGATACTGGCCAATGCCACGGGTATGCTTAAGACTAGCTCACTTACTTAGGCGATGAATATTCAACAATTCGGGCTAGACTAGTAATATTTATGCATTATTTAACTTTTGTTATAACCCGAGGTACCGTAGAAGGATAGAATAGTGTAGATATAGGGAGCTTTTTAAGCCGTTTTAATTTACGAAGTTATTATTAAGTGTTCCAATTGAGTAGTGTGTTAAAGTTTTTGACTACCATTTGATATTCTAATAATAATCCAAAAGCTGCACGGCATCTATGGACGTAATAATAGGCCTATTATACATGGCAACGAGAGAAAACAGGTGATATCCTCCAAATTGAGCCCAGGGTGCGAAGAAAAGGAAAGAGGATCAGGCTATGAAACGAAAAGCAAGATTTTAAGCCATCAGAGCGACCACAAAGGCGACAATAATTGTCGAGAACTTCACAGATGCCCTTTCAGCAGCACCGGTGAAGACAGGACTGACAGCGCTGCTGGTGCTTCCCTGGAACGCGCTACCCGAGACACTCGAGGCGCCGGTAGCTACGGCAATGGAGGACTTAGTTTGTGAGGCCTTGTAAGTGGGCATGGAACTGGCCCCAGGAGCGAGAATAATGGTCGGCAGAGGCCGATCCGTGGAGGCCGCGTTCTCTGGCACACCGCTGGATACAGCATCAGCACCAGTCTGTTGGCTGGATGTCTGACTGCTGACAACCGGAGATGCAGAAGCGGCAGCAGGGGTAGATACGGCCGTAATCTCGGCTGCAGGCTGGGTTTGGACCTCCTTGACAGAGTTTGTAGCAGACGAGGCCGCAGATTGAACGGACTCTATAGTCGCAGGAACATTTGCGACGTTAGAGCTCTGCGCAGACGTAAAAGCGATTGCCTTGCTCTCAGCAGCAACCGCGGAAGATGAGGAGGCCTCAGCAACTGGGCAAAGAGTGGTGGTCGAAGTCACAAACTTGGTGACGTATCGCGTAGAGGAGCTCTTCGTAGACTGTTCAGTGGCGGAGGAGACATCACCACCCAGCTCGCCAACAGTGCCAGCAGTGACGGCAGCAGCACGGGTTTCGGTGGAGGCAGAAGCGGCGGAGGCAGTGCTCCATCCTTGGCTAGCAGGAGTCTCGACTACGGCAGCTGAAGTCTGAGCAGTGGTTTCTGGGGCAGCCTGAGTAACTTGAGTGGCTTGAGTAGCAGAAGCCTCGGTCACAGCCTGGGCAGCGGCAGTGTGGGTGGTGGCTGAAGAATGCGTAGTAGAGGCAACCGTCTCGGCAGCCACACCGGTCTGGTAAATCTTGACGGAGTTGATCTCCCAGTAGGTCTGCTCGAATGCGGTAGGGTTCTTGGCGACGTAGTTGATGCAGCTCTGGGAGGAATCAGAGCCGGACATGGGGCATCCGGACTTGCCGTAAACACCACCAGCCCAGTCACCGCAGAAGGTAACATCAAAGATAAACGATTGAGCCTTGAAGCTGTTGGCGACATCACAGCTGTCCTCCACAAGAGCCATGGGAGTGCCGAACTGGGAAACATCGGGCGCACCCTTGGTGATTGAAGTCGGAATAGAAGCGCGGGGGAAGAACCAGATCTTAACGAACTGCTCAGTCCACTGCATGGCATAAACACCACCACCCTGCTTGTTGAACGAAGTGCCGTAACTGCCCTGCTGGCCCTCGATAACACAGCCGACGGTACCCAGATCCTCACCACAACCGGTGGCATTGACAGATCCGGTCATACCTGCGTCCGTGATGCTGCAGGTACCAGCGGTGTGCATAACAATCTCGTTGTGGTCCTGCAGATTGACACCCTCAATGATATCGATTTCACCGTCCGCAGGCCAGTTCTTGCCCACCGACCAGAAGGCAGGCCAGCTACCGCAGATACTTCCCGGCATGTGCGCAATGTCAGCAATCACCAAGGACTGGTCGTAATACTTCTTGCTGCCGATGCGCACGGAGTCACGGCCCTTGCCACTTGTGGATAGGGTTGTCTTGTGGTCGACACCAATATAGACGCTGCCGCCATCATTGACCTTCACCAGACCAGCACTCTCTGCGCTGCTTTTGTCGAGATATGTGACGAAGCCATTGGTGGGATCGGACCCGGTGTGGAAGTTGAAGTAATCCAAGAAACCTTCGCCGTGCCAATTCTCAACCAGTTGATAATTTTCAGAAGTCGCCGCGGCTGGCGCGGCGAGCAAAGCGAGGAACAGCGAACCAGCGCTGAGGGAAAGCGACGAGGAAAACATGGTTCCCGTCGAAGGTATGAAAAGTGTTAAAAAGTGAAAGGGGACGCAAATGCTCAGGCCAGATGCTTGTTCGATAAACACACTATCGAGTGGCACAACAGCGAGTGAGCAGAAAGAGCGAAAGGTAGCGAGGAAAGGGATATGAGGATAAAAAGAACGAAAGATCTAATCAGAAAAAAAATGGATGAAAGAAAGGCAGACAATCCCAGATCGTCAACGAAAAGAATGAAGAAAGGAATGTGCAATGAGCGCGTGGAAGAGGAGGAGATGGACGGAAGCGCGAGGCAGCAGCATCCCAAGTATTTAGAGCCTTCGATTGTTTGGAATTATTTCTTCCATACTCCTCACTTGTCTGCCTCCTGGAGGCAGGCACTCCACTTGCAAGCTCTTTTTCAGGCACTTGCCTTCGCTCCACCACTCATCAGCCAGAACGACTCTGGATGCCACCAACCCCTGGACGATGGCTTTGTATGTGACGGCGGAGTGCCTTGTCCAAAGACTCCAAACTCGCCACGGACGGTCCAACGGGCATCGTTCAGCGGTCTCGGCCAGGGGGGGTAAATGCACCGAGGTGCGCGATCGACCATTCTTCACTGTGGGTGGATCCCAGCGATTCACCAAGATAATGGAAGGACGCGCGGTGACTGGCTCTGGACATGGCGGCTAAGTTGCTAAGAGGTGGACTGGGGGTCAACTTGAAACACCATTTGCTCGGCAAGGATACACTCCAAACACCCGGCGAAACAGAAGACTGCCAGGGGCGTTAAAAGGGGAAGTGGTGTCCGACATGGCGGTCGCGCTTTGGAGAGATGTCTCTGAATCATTCTTTTAGTAGAGATACAGGATTATTGTTGTCTCGTGGAAGACATGACCTCATCTCACATTCCTCATTCTCGCGGCCATGTTTATGGTTGCGTAGTGCGACCGAGCCGTTGATCCGGAGATGGCGGGCGATCCCTCGGGGTGGCCCGAGTCCAAAGTGTGATTGCATGAATCAGCACATACATCAGCTGGGATGAATGAAGCCAAGCAACAGAGGCTAAATGGGACGGGTGAAAGGGGAAATGATGATGATTGGAGGAAGGAGAAGAAAGAAAAGATGAAACCGAATCAGCCAAAGGGGGGGAGAGAGGCTTGGCATTGAACCCCACCAACAAAGAGAACTGTCCATACTCTCTGTTGTATACTGGATGAACTGAATGGTTCATGGTCACTTATTGCCTTGTTGTTCGTCGAATTCTGCCTACTTTTCAGCGAGTGCCAATTGTAGAGCTAGAGATGCGCCCGCGCCTACATTACGATGATGCCGCTTGGGAGAAGAGCGAGGAGATCATTGATGCCTGGGTACAACAGCTTCTTGATCCCGAAGTCCTTGCGCCCGTTGGCAATTTTCTTGTCAAACACCACCGTCCAGATGATCCGATCCTTTTCGATGTCCTCGCCAAAGGGGCCTTTAATATCCTCTTCAAGATGACATACAAGAACACGAGCGCTGCTGTTATACGCTTCCCACAGCCGGGTGCTATCATGTTCCCGGAAGAGAAACTCCGTAACGAGGTCGCTATAATGCGATATATTCGAGATAAAACTTCAATTCCAATACCTTTTATCTACCACTGGGGAAATAGAGACCACAGTCCACTGAAAGTGGGGCCCTTTATCATCATGGACTGCATTGAGTATGCCACCGATATGTACGATCTTCTTAACACGCCAGGATGCCCCAATGATCAACGGGGAGTTCTAGACCCCAATATCAACGAGGCAACGCTACAAACTCTCTATGGAGAGGCAGCAAGCGTACTTCTCCAGCTTTCTCAGTTATCTCAACCCCAGATCGGATCGCTACACCAGATTGACGATTTCACCTGGCAGGTAGCATCTCGACGGCTATCCAGGCCTATGAACGATCTCATTCGACTAGGATCTTTACCACAGTCGAAACTACCAAAAGAACCATTCCACACAACGCCCTCCTACTTTGAAGCGTTAGCAGAACTACATCTTGAACATCTCATTCATCAGCGAAACGATGCAATTCTTTCAGCCGAAGACTGTCGCCGCAAGTTCGTTGCCAGATATCTCTTCCGCAAACTTGCCAGAGAGAGGAAGTTGACAAAGACGTGGTCATCATTTGATAACGGTCCATTCAAGATTTGGTGTGACGACCTCCGACCGACTAACTTTCTCATGGATGAGAACTTAAAGCTCGCAGGCGTTATTGACTGGGAATTCACCTATGCGGCCCCAGTTGAGTTCTCCTATGCACCGCCTTGGTGGCTTCTTATCGAAAAGCCCGAGTACTGGCCTCGAGGCTTGGATGATTGGTGTATGCAATATGATCGGCGCCTTCAGCCCTTCCTCAAAGCACTGATTCGTCGCGAAGACGATGAGATCCAGAATGGTAGACTGATGAGTGATAAGCGACTTTCTGGTCCCATGGAAGCAAGCTGGAGAAGTGGAGATTTCTGGGTGGTGTACGCTGCCATGAATAACTTTGCTTTTGACTCGATATACTGGCAAAAGATTGATCAGCGATTCTTCGGATCAGAAACTTGTCCATTCGAAGATGTCTGGCAGCAAAGATTGGATCTCTTAGGGCCGGAAGAACGAGAGGAAATGGAGAAATACGTTGCTCTCAAAGTCGAAGAGCTGGAAAGCAAAGTCTTGGCCTGGGATCCCGATGAGTACGCTTTGGAGTTTGCGAAGGTCAGACTTGAGAGCCAGACCACTAAGGAGGGTGGCGACGACCATCGGTCTTAGAAATGGATCATCCTTAATGCTGATGCCAGAAAGACAAAAACATGCCCATACACTCACTAGGTTGCAATAGGGGATTTCCGTATAGAAGCACTATACATGCACTTGGCGTTATCCTATCAACAGCGACACTGACACCCCCAAGACACCATCGTTAAAACGATTCATATACATAGCACTCTGGGATGAGTATTGAAGGCATCGCTACTGTGCGGCGTGGCGCTCCGGCTTTTAGTTTGAATGTACATCATGCTATCGTAAGATAGAGATAGACCCAATGCTCTAAGTGGCGAAACACATCAACGGGAGATAAATGGTCTAATACCATTCAGTGGCCAAATTGGCTTGGGAAGTTATCAAGCCGTGACAAATATTTCAATTATGTCCGATCAAGTCAATCGAATGTCCAAAGTGCAAATGCTTATTTTGGACGATATCAAGGGAATGGCAGACTGTCAAATTTTGTGCATGTACCAGCCACATGGTTGACAGCTTACAGCTACAGCCTAAATGGTCCTAATGGCCAAAAAATAGCATTCTCATGCAGCAGCACCAACCAACTAGGCTGAATATCCATGATTGATGTCAGAGTTGCCTCCGGTGGCTAGCAGGTAAGACGGGGGCATTCGAGTATAAATACTCTGGCCCCGGCGCAGCATCCCGCGCGATTGTTTTCCGGCAGCTCATGATCGCATCACATTAGCTTCCCTTACCAAGCTTCACGATTTCGGTCTTGCGATACTTCCGAGCGTTCGGAGTTTTGAGCCGCAAGTCATCATCGTCATGAAGACACCTCTTGTAACGGAAGTGGAGATTATTTACGACCGTGAGAGCGAGTCGCCTCTTCCTACGAGTGTCATTGATATTACATTCACCAAGGAAGGAAGGAGGGCCCGTAGTGCGCCGGAGGCTCTTATGCTAGGGGATGGTCTCGATCTTGAGGATCCCATGGTCTCGCACTATGCTGATACTGGGAGCCAACTTGGTATGTTTGCGAGAAGATTATCAAGATTGTCGGACTTGACCTCCCGAAGTCGTGCTGATTGTTCTTTTGAATAGCCCAGGATGAGAAAGCAGCGATGGACCCTTTTAACATTTTGAACGGGGCAGATCGGTTACGCCATCACAAGCCTTTTAACTCGGAGAGATGCGAGGATGAAAGGTCTATTGAGGTCGCTGGCACAAACTTTCAAGGACATTTGCGCCACATCCAGGTGCAACCTTATATGAACCTCCGACTATAATTTTGCAATATAAATAGCTTAATCTACACAAACATGCGGTGTATAGGGGGGAATAGCTGCATAGAGACCTGGTGTCAATATATCGAGCATGATTTCCACATCGAGCATCCACTATAGGTATGAGGAACTCAGAATCAAACTAGGAGTTGATTGTTCTTTCTTAAACAAAAAAGAAATGTCATTTCATACGGTCGCGACAACTGATCTTCTACCCATTCTATATTCCCTATGCGATTTACATGATCTAATCCAACTGCGGAAGATCCTCTGGATCCGGCCATTTGCGAAATAGATCCTGCAAGTAATCCTTCGGCGCCGCCATCAATCCCACCACCGTTTGATAAGGAGGGTCAGGGAGATCAGGGTGAGCTCGAGTGGGTGCAAACCACTTGGTCCGGCCAAATGACTTGGCGAGGCGTTTACTCTCTTCGGCCGTGATTGCGTTTTCCAATTTGACGAGGTCCTTGGTTTCTTCGATTTGGGCGTGGGAAGCCAGATCATCCATGAGAATTGTAAGCGTCGGGACAAATCGAGGGTCGGAGGCTTTGAGATCTTGGAAGACCTGGAGCTTTTCTTTGATCTAATAAGGGGAATGTCAGTTTGCGCTTGATCTATGATAACCGCAAAGATGCAAAGCCTAGTATACGTGCAATAAAATGCAGGTCCAACTTACTATCTGATTTTGTCGCCGATCCTGGGTAGCTTCCCCAGGCCCTAAGTATCGGTCGAGTGCGGGGAAGAGGACCAGTTCCTCGCCCACGATATGCCTTGCCAGACCCCAGGTCAACTGATTCTGGAAGCGAGTCTGCTCGTCTGGGTCATCGTTGTCAACCAGGCGATCATAGTAGGCCTGTAACTCGCGATGATCGGTGCTAATCACATCGGTGATGCGACTCATCTTCAGCTTGAACCTCAGCAGGGAGTTAAGTTGATTGTCTGGTCAGGTAATGGTGTATGGATATATTTCTCTTGTCGCTTGGCATTTTCAAGCTTCTTTTTTTTTTCTCCTCGGCCATTCCCACCCTGCAGTGATTTTCTCTGAGGTGACTATGACGTGCAGATATATATGTCGTGGTTTGTTCACGCATAAATTCTCCGAGGAATCAAGATCCGGTGCAACACTCAAGATCACCTGGCAGAGTCCGATGATCCACGTCCAGTCCTGCTGGTCAGGTCCGGGCCCTTGGAATGCTTACCTTTACCACATACGCGCAACCTACCAGACAGGTCAACGATTGAAAAGTGGACTCATCGACAACGAGCGCTGTCAAGCGCGCGATTTAAGGATTGGTCGCTGTTCGTGTTCTGTGGGGGTCTGAGAGCCTGGTGGATGTTGTTGGCGTGTGGACAACCCCAAATTGGAAGCAACGTTGTTTGCTTGTGCTTTTTGAGGGTCAAGTCTATTCAAAAATCCCCATCTGCTCTTTCTGAATCCCTTCTCTCTTTCTTCGAGTTGTCCTCCCACCATCCCGTTCCTAATAGTCCTGATTCCGCGACCGTCGCGGCATCACCACTATATCCTACCTAAACCATGACCAGCCAAGCGTTAGGGTACGTGACCCGAATATCATCGCTAATATATCTCTGTCAAGCACTAACCAGAGACCCCCTCGCGTGCCCTAACAGGAATTCCACACGATCCCAAGATGACTCGCTCGGTTACCAGTCCCCAGCACTTGTTCGGAACAAAGCTGTTGCCCAACCCACAAGAGACGGAGCTACAAGGGGCCCAAGAGTAAAGACAGCCGTCACGGCCCAGCCGCCCGCGATCTCGCGGGGAATCTGTGCCTGCATCGCTCAGTGGCTGTGGCCTGCTGGCGGGTGGGGCCCTTCATGCGAGTCCACCGGACTTGGATCTGCTCAGTGTGTTGGCCCTGGGACAAGTTCCCGTCAATCAGCATCAGCATCAGCATCGCGTCCGCAGCTTCACATCCAGCCCGCCGCGAGCGCCTCGCTGGACTGCAAGGCGTGTCGTGAGTGGAATGTGGTATGCGACCATGCCAGGCCGCAGTGTGAACACTGCTATGAACAGCAAATCCTCTGCTTCTATGTCAGTCCCAGCCAGAATCCCAAGCGCAAGGCGAGGAGGCGTGCGGAAAACATAGCCGGGGACGGGGAGGTGGCGGGCATCTCAGAGGGGCGTGCGCATCCGATCTCTGATGTGCAGGCAACGAGGATTGGTTGAATATATTTGAGGTGCCTGTTGCAGTTTTGATATGAAAAGCAGCCCAGACCTGTTTGTCTGAACAATAATACTCCAGAGAAAGTCTGGACAGTCTTCTCTATTCTCTACCTCGGTAGCATTATGATGCACTCCACATGGAATGCACCGAAGGACTGTTGTCCGTGGAGTATATCCGTGAAGAGATAATCGGTCCATAATCACAGTCCGGTGATGAAAACATGGACCGGACCGGTTGTCTTTTTTTAATAAGAAAGGTTCTCTGTGCTGATCACTACAATTGATATAGATAATCCCCATGTACGAAGTACTTCAGTGTGAAAGGACTCGGAGCAGAGTCGTCCTGTCCTCGGTCGGACGAGCCAACTGCGGCGGTTGCCAGAAAAGGCTTGTTACAGCAGTCCATTCCACTTTTTTCGATTTTTGGAGCAGAAATTGATTCAGAGCATTCCCGTTTCCATATATTGTTGACATCTACATATATTGTCTGAGAGAAGCGGTGAATTGACTGGATTGGGAAAAAAGCGTCTTAGTGGTAGTCCGCCACAGTTGCTCAATCTCCGCCCACACCGCCGGACAGACTCCTCCGCACTGTTGAATATCCGCAAAGACTCGAATCGATCGTCTTCCCCGTTGAGAAACATCGGACAGCCGAGTCCGGTCGCCTCCACAAACTTGACAGTCGGAGCACCGTGACCCGAGACCGCTCCACCTTCCTGTATATAGCAACCAGATGCCCTGGTGAAAAAGATAGGACCAGTACCAATATAATCTCTATCGATTTCAATTGTATGCGCATATTATACTTGGTTCAGTCCATTGACATTTGGCGCCTGATTGCGTTAAGCCTATATTCTTTTCGATACCCGATTTAACGACGTCTACGACATACAAGTATAATAAAATCAAACAAGGTAAGTAACCTCTTCAGATTGTTATCTCTTTTACTTTCACTATACAACAAATTCTAACATTTACCTAGATGGACTCCGAATACAGCCGTCTAGCAGACACAATCCGCCAGCAAGCCAGCAAGCACTCGAAGCCGCGCTATCTTGTCGCCATCGCCGGCGTACCAGGCTCCGGCAAAACTACCACGGCTCAGGCGGTCGTCCAACAATTAAACAAAGACCTGAATATACAGGCAGCCCTCCTCTCAATGGACGGCTTCCACCTCCCACGGTCCGCACTAGACCAACTACCGAATTCTCAAGAAGCCTATATCCGACGCGGCGCACCCTGGACCTTCGACGTTACCCGCTTCGTCACATTTATGCACGACCTTCGGATCTGGTCTGATAAGACGCCGCTAGCAGCGCCATCATCCCAAATCATCCAAGCCCCCGGATTCGACCACGAGGCTAAAGATCCCGTCGAGGACAAGATAGTTATCACGCCTAATACGAACATCATTATCGTAGAGGGCAACTATCTCCTCCTCGACGAGCCTGGGTGGCGCGATCTTGCCGATTTAGTAGATTACCGTGTCTTTGTGGATACGGATTTACAGGAGGCAAGGGACCGGACGGCGAAGAGGCATGTCTTGGCTGGCATTGAGAAGACATTGGAGGATGGGTATCGACGCGTTGATAGTAATGATTATCTGAATGGGGTATCGATTCGGGAGAAGTTGATAGGGCCGGATTTAGTGGTGAAGAGTGTGAGTGTGAATGTCAATGGAGCGGGCTAACGAATTGGTCATGGATATAAGTTATATGATTTATGATACACGATTTCATTCTTTGATTTCTTGTTTATGGAACACATCTGCCTTTGTTAGATCATCTACTAGAGGCCTTGAGATAATTATGTTGCAAAAAGACTCACCTGAAATCTCTGGCATCCAACTCGCTCGAGCCTTGCAGAAGAATTCTCCCTTGGGTGGCAAAGCCTCGGGGTCATCGAGTGATCCCACACAGATATAGCGGAAGTGATCCTTCGCGTTCTCCTGTTTTTTCCTGTTAGCATTGATCTCATTATTGGAATGTGGGAGAACCCACCCCAAACTCAAGAATAAAACTTCCACAGGTATCACAGAAATGTCGATAAATTGTGACCCCTGACCCGTTGCCTCCTGCATGTTCCTTTGGCTGTCCCTTGGTTAAATGGAAGACATCTTTAGCGACCTTGGCTGTAAGGCCATAGTTTGTTCCAAATGCTTTCTGGTCATTCAACCCCCAAATTAGCGCATGGACTGGTGTCGAACTTTTCTGGGCATACTTTGCAGTTCCGACAATGACAGAGGGTTGTGCGGGCATCCTCTGCCGATTCCAACCTCAACTCATACTCGATATTGCGGCAAAAGCAGGATCCGGTGAGAACTGGCATGCTGGTATTGAAGTCAAATTTTGAGTTCACAGCGGTGTTCTTTCTGAAATCAATGTGCCATGTGAAGGGTATATAGATCTTGATAGACAGGTGAATGATATATGACGTCATTTGCACTTCGTGGCCCTGGGGAAAGATGATATCAATTATGGTTAAGCGAAAACAGGATCAAAGATGAATGGATCTAAGAAATTAGAATATTTGGTGTGTACCAAATAGAAAGAACAATCATCGAGATTATGTCCTTAGTCAGGATACTGCAACGAGGCAGTTCGGATTTTTCTGCAACGCACATAAAGGTGATAGGTACCATTTGGAAAGAAATTTTGATCGTGTGCAATATCAATGGAATATGAGCAGTGGCTATTATGCTAGATTGCATCCAAATGTCAACCAATGTGGGGATCTTCATATTTGCCAACCAAACAACTCGTAGATTTGCCGCTACCCCGCGGTGATGCGATTATGACACGGGGCGAGCGCCAACTCTCCAAACTTTCTTTTCTCCTCATACTGATGATACCCAACTCAAATTCCGGATTACCTGATTTGATTCAAACCCTGGATTGCAGGCCAAAGTCATGTCGGACCCGAAGGCAGAATCTCACACAATCCTACAGCCGAGATCAGTTGTCTCGTCGTTCATCTTCTCCATTGCGAACGAAAGATCCCAGGTTGCCCTGTTCAAGCGCAGCGATAAGGTTAATACCTATCAGTATGTATTCTCATTCAGCCCCGTACTTCATAGCTAAATCTCAAAGAGGAGACTGACTGGACAAAGACATCATCTCGCCCCCATCTCGGGAAGTATAGAGCCCCAGGAATCGCCTATCACAGCCGCCTGGCGTGAGATCAACGAAGAAACCAGCTTGACGCCACAAGATATCGAATTTTGGCGCCAAGGCAAACCATACAGCTTCAGCGACCCATCAATAGGACGCCAATGGACCATCCATCCCTTTGCATTCCGACTCAAAGGTCGTCAAGAGGGTGGCAAAGGCGAAGCAGCCATCAAGATCGATTGGGAACATGAAGAATGGGAATGGTATGACCCGAAGGAAGTGGTGGATGATGAACAGTTCGGTGGCGTACCCCGTCTAGCAGAGAGCTTGCGGCGGGTCTACTTCGAATTGGACATGAACGACAAAGCCAGCAGCGCACTACAATCGTGTCTCGAGCAGCTAAAAACGGATCATTCGAGCGGTTCGCATGAATTAACAACCCTCGCCCTGAAGGCTTTCCGGGATATTCTCGTGCATCTACAAGGCGACACACATAGGTGGGAGACTACACGCATGGCTGCATGGCATCTTTGGAAGAATGGACGAGAGAGCATGGGATCGGCAACTCTAAATGCTTTCCTCGGGGTTCTGGCCGATATCGATAATATCAGGACGCGGAAGCCCGAAAATCAATGGGATCGCATTCTCACGGCGGTTGATCACCACTTGGAACGTCGCCGGGAGACGGCTTCGCATATCAAGGAAGCATTAAATGCCTACTTACATTCAGATTTCCTACCAAATATCCAGTCGCAGAGGAAGGACAAAATCACTCTTCTCACTCTGTCGGCCAGCTCAACTATCCGAGATAGTATCTTGGATGCCTTCATATCACTACCCGTGTCCCATTTGGATCTCCGAATACTCGAGTCAAGACCACTCTTCGAAGGAGCAAGCATGGCGTCATCGTTGCTATTGGAATTTGAATCCAAGTTTCCTCCTTCATCCGGCCAGCATCTACGAATAAGCGTTTATACCGACGCTTCAGCTGCGCTTGCTTCCAAAGATGTGGACTTCGTTCTACTGGGAGCGGATCGCATTTCCAGTTCAGGGTCCGTCAGCAACAAGACTGGATCCCTTCCAGCTGTTCTTTGTACCAAACACATAAGCCCGAAGGCAAAGGTCCTTGTCTTCAGTGGATTGGAGAAAGTGGCAGAGCCTGGTGCTGAAGATGATCACCAACCCGAGGAGAATGATCCAATGGAGGTCATCAGTCCATGGGTGGACACGGGGGTCAAAGGTGTGGGGAAATTGCAGGAACGAGTTCAAGGCACAAAGGAAGAGACTTCCAATTGTATTGTGGAAGTGAAGAATGTCTACTTCGAATGGGTCGATGCTAACATGATCGATGCGTTCATCACGGAAGAAGGAGCGATGGGAGCAACTGACATTCACAACAAGGCGCTGGAAGTACAGCAGAAAGCGGACAAATACTTCGGCTCTTTATAGTGAGAGAAAGAACAGTCTTCTCAGTCCGCGACTTCCATTTTCGCGCCTATTGTCATAAACAGGAAGGTGCGCCACCCTGTGGGAGTCACGATAAATACACCACCTACGTTATTTCCTGTCTTCACTTCTTCTACTCTTGTCTTCACTCTCATCCAACAACAAATCATCCCATGCAGTCTATCGCGATGTCATCCAGCTCCTTCGATCCTGGAGCCCATCGGTTCATGTCTCCAGCAACAGGCATGGTACTTGAGTATGTCGTCCACCGTCCCGCTGGAATCAGCAACGACAATGTCCGTCGCAAGTTCATCATGGCCCAGTGTCCTGGATGGGGTATAGGCTCTGGCTATCTCCAACGCGGTCTTTCCGACCTCTGGGCACCATCATCCAAAAGCGACAACGATACCGAAGCTACTGCGTACACGGTCGTCTTCCTGCATCCGCGAGGCACAGGAGGCTCATCCCAACCCGTCGGGGCCGACAGGATGACCACTATGCCAGACATGGCCGCAGACATTGAGGAACTTCGCAAGCACCTCGACGTGGCACAGTTCCCCATCCTACTCGGTCACTCCAACGGCGGTGCCATCGCCCTCGGCTACGCGGAGTTGTTCCCAGACCGAGTGCAGAAACTGATCCTCGTCGACCACCAAATCATCGGCCTGCAAGACCGCAAGACCGAGAAGCTGGTCGCAACAAAGGACAACCCTGCGTATCGTGGAGCCTGGGATAACCTCGTGAATCGACGCACCGATACGGACGACGAACTCACCGAGGCGGTGAACTCAATCTGGCCTCTGTATTTCTACGAGCCGGCAAAGTACACGGACGAACTGCTGCATGCGATCGGGGACCATATCATGCCTGTGTGGACGTACCGCTGGCAAGCCCATTGTGATCGACACCTCCTGAATCCGACGCAGATGCCGGATGGTTTGAAGTATGTGCGGGCCAAGACGTTGGTTATCTTCGGACAGGAAGACATGATCGTTGGCCTGAAGATTGCCGTTCGGACGATGGATATTCCCGGTGCGGAACTGATCACCTACAAGGAATGTGGACACTTCCCGTGGATTGAGCAAAAGGAACAGTTCATGAGGGATGTTCGGCGATTCATCGAAGGGCGCAAGAGCTGAGAACAGAGAGGAGAGTGTTCCATAGTACTCAAGCAGAACAGGAAACAGACGCGTATGTATTGATAGTTGTCATCAAAACTGTTACTGTGCATTGAATAATCAGATTCATCATGTCCGTACAAAAAGGAGAAGTAAATGACACGCCAAAGTAGGGCTGATCCTAGCATTCACAGACCCTGTAACCTCCAACAAAAGAAACAACAAGAGAGAAAAAAAACCCAAACGCCGAGGCAGACAGAGGACAGGATCATTAAAGACCTCTGCCTCCAGGAAAGACTGAAACTCGCAAACAGGTATATGCAAAGAAGGAACGAAGAGGTATCATGATATTCAAGAGTCGCGGACACGCGCCTGGCGCTTGGCGGTACCGATGTGTGTGTTATGCACCTTCGTGGCGAACTTCAAGCTCGTCAAGGTCTCGGAAAGATGCGCCTTCAATGGGCTGACCATGACGAACATGAGGGTTTTGGAGTTACCACCCAGAGAGAATTGGAGGAGGTAAGTCAGCTAGAGACGAGTTAGCATTCAGAAGTACCAACAGGGCGAATTGTCAGATTAAGATGAAACAAACCTTGCTGTTCCGGTACGGGATATGTCCACCATCTTTGCCCTGGCCAAGGGCGGCAATCACATCACCGAGTGAGCTGAGACTGCGGTTGATATTCTGAGTCTCCTTGAGGCGCTCTCCCGTAGCACCACTGTGGCTCAGGCGTTCGCTTCCGGCCAAGTCGACCAGGTTGAGGGTGCCTTCGCTTCGCTCTCCGGTGATGTGGTTCTCGCCGATCAGCTTGAGAATGAACACGGAGTGAGACCGCGAGGAGCGCTCGTTAGCCTTGGTAGCAGCGACTGAGCGGTTCGCAGCCGCGCTCTTGAGAATCGACTCGACCATCTCGGGTGAATCCAGTCGGACAGTATTGATATCAGTAATAGTGGTCTTGCCTCGCTGCATGTCATGGCGGATTTCATGCTTCTTCTTGTCCAGCTCATCTGGGTTGCCGAGCAGATCGTTCAGGTTCTCGTTGTAGACCTCGACAAAGTTACCCTCCATCGTGTATCGCCAGCCCTTCTCCTCGAGACTTTGAGCAGTCTCATAGATTTGGTGCACAGCGAGAGGAATCATACCGTCCTGTGAGGACATGGTATGGGTCTTACCGCTACCCGTCTGGCCGTAACAGAAGATGCACACGTTGTAACCATCCAATGCACTCTGGACCAATTGGCTGATCTCATCAAAGACCTCGTTGTTTTGCGCCGAGGGGCCAAACACCCGATCAAAGGCGAAATTGTTGTTCTTGCGAGAGACTGTACCCAGGCTGCTCTTTTCCTCGGGGCCCAAGATGTTAATTTCCTTGGCGTCTTCCAGCTCATCGGGATACTGCATCAGAGCAATGGCAGAGGAGGGTTCACTGAGTGGTGGTCGGACACGGCAGAAGACACGAATGTTTCCTTTGAGCTCCTGCACTTGATTGTGGAGTTTTCGGCGCAGCGTTTCTTCCCTACGCAGCTTTTCCTTGGTGGCCTCGGTCTCTGCGAGTGCGTCCATCATTCTCTGGTTGCATTGCTCAAACGCTTGGGATTGCTCTTCTCGGCCACCCTCCAAAAATTCGATACGAGCCTTCAATGCGCGGATGGTCGACTCCAGGGTAACACTGTTGGTGCTGACAGTGTCCAAGTTATGTCGGAGGTCGTAAGTCATCTTTCTTTCACGTTCCAATTCGGCCTTCATGGCCTGGATCTGAGCCAGCGCATCGCTGATTTCACGGGTCTTGTTACCCAACTCAATCTCGGATTTTTGAATGTCCATTGCCGATTGCGATGTGAGTTGGCTTAGTTCTCGGGTTCGCGCGGCTTTTTCATCCGCGAGTTCGCTTTCGAATTTCCGTTTCAGGCTGCGAATCTCATCCTTGTGACGAGTATTCAACGCTTCGACGTCTTTCTTGCCCTCTTGTCTGATCGATTCCATTTCTATTCGTTGGCGTCGGTCCAGATCGTCCATTGCGATTTCCTGATCTCGTAGGGCTTCTTTCAGTGCGTCTTCGGCTGCGCTTAGTTGCTGGTTCAGTGATTCCATTTCGACCCGCAGCTTCATGTTAGTTTCGTTGAGCCCGTCACGGGAAGCCTCAAGCTCGTGGACTAAAGCTATTCGTTAGAAAGAAAAGGACATTGGCAATATCAATTCCACTCACTTCTAGCTTTGTACACCTCCACAGCCTCTTTCAGGCCTTGGCTTTCCTGCCCAGACTGGTTGACGCGCGAGAAGACACGGGCCATGATTTCCTCCATCGTCTTCTCCTTCATCTCTTGGTCCCATTCGGAATCTAGAAGGTGGTTAAAATTGGTTACTCTGGATTCCTTGGAAAGAAACAATGGAGTGGGAGCCCTTTTAGACTTTCTGTGGGGGGACACGGAGGACGGTTCAATAGGCTTGGATGGGGTAAGAATGGGGACTTTGGACCGTTTGCCAGGTCTCACTGGTGTAGACTCCTTGGGACCAGCATCACTTGGATTCCTTTGGGTGGGTAGGGCATAATAAATGGGTTGGGGGTATTTTTGCACATGCATCATTGGGGCCGCGAACCCCGAGAGGTTGCTGTCCAGGCCAGAGGTTGACACTGAACGAGACCCCTCGGGGTGGGAAGCATGCAGTGGCAAATCTAGGGATCCATTGGGGCAGGAAATAGTGCGAGTGGAAGAGAAGATAGATGGTGGCATACCCTTGCGTTTTCCGAGTACACTTCCTGCATTATCATCCGGGTGGAGATCTAACGAAGTAGCGGGTCGAGACATCGACATCGAGGAACCGTTGAGTTTGCGAGTACCGAGGGATGTCTGTGGGCGAGACATAGCGGATGCAGGGCGCGCACCGTACCCCATGGTGTTCGAGAAGGTACCGTTATTCGGTCGGGTGGTGGTCGAACCGGTTCGCGACGTCGTGGGGGATGCGTAGGAGTTGCCGCGAGTGCGCGCCTGGGGTGCGCCGACCATTGATCGGGTCAGAGGCGCCTGTCTTTTCGTTTCGGCAACACTGGATGGCTTCGTTCGTGTCGCTATATAGCATGTCAGTTTATCGCGCAACTTGGGTGTCGGAGGGCGCAGAAAGGGCTTGTACGGGAAATGGCTTTGTTCGCAATGGTTCCCGGTGGCAGGATACCAGACATGCCAGACCGAGCATTCGTGGTCGCAGAATTCATCTCTCGAAGGCCAGCTTGGGGGATGCGCGACCGAGTCGACGCTCGAGGCTGCATCTCCAACGGGAGTCAGTAAACAGAGTTGCGACGAGATCTGGGCGGGGTTGTTTACCATGTTCTCGTCGTCCATCGTGTGGGTAGTGGCTCGCCAGGTCACCGGCGAGTATATTATCCGGGCGAGAAGGGAGAACTCTCGTCCAGCCACGGTCTCTGCTGTTCAATTGGCGATATGGCGGTCCAAGGTGAAGGTGTAAAAGGTGAGCATGCCAGCGGAGAGTATTGAAGCTCCGGTTTCTGGAGAGACGACGGGTAAACAAACGCTGAGTCAGCTGATCCGGTGTTTCCGATTTTGGACTAGCCCGAGGATGTCCAGATCACGTGATACAGCCTTCAATACCACACGTGAGCCAATGGGGATCAAAACAAATATGGTGTGTTGTCAAATCAAGCAACCCTGGTAATTGAGTCAATTGTAACTCCCAATCTCAGTACTTGTCAATTTTTGAAATTAGTGTCCAAAGTGACGACATCCTATTGTTGTGGGTGGCAGCCATTTGAAGCATCCCAGTTGCAGCGCGGACTCCACTCGGCCCGCTCGAAACACCCCCAAGGCCCCAGTTCCCGCATTCCCTGGTTGTTCGCGGGCAAATTGGCTGGGTCTTCTCTCTCACCTTCACTCCCTAGTTCTTTGTACTCCCTTTCGGTCTCTTGCGGTCCTCGGCATCGATCATGTCCGGCCGGTTTGTGCGTTCCTCGAAGTATCGTGAGTATACTGTGATCTGCATCCTAATAGCTTCCCCGCTGACCGTTGCGAAACCTGACTAGGCCACGTCTTCGGGCGTGGGACGAGAAAGGTACTCCTTGAACCCCATTCCTCCCGAGCACGACCACAATACTAACACCCTCTGCAGGAGCAATGCTATGACAACCTTCGAATCTCGCGAAATGCGTGGGACACCAACCTGATCAAGGTGCGTCCCTCCCATCCCATGCCACCGCCCCTGACCTTTCGCCGCAACACCCGATCTGACATAGGACGAAACAGGTCAACCCGAAGCATCTTGCTGTCAATTGGGAAGCCGGTGGTGGCGGTGCTTTCGCCGTCGTCCCTCTCGAGGAGCGAGGCAAGCTTCCAGAGCGCATCCCTCTGTTCCGTGGCCACACCGCAGTGGTTCTGGACACCGACTGGTAAGGGACATGCATTCGGGGTACTGAGCTCATAAAAACTGACTGGCTCCACCCGACAGGAACCCTTTCGACGATGATCTGATTGCCTCTGGTTCCGACGACGGAAAGGTAAATTTTATCATGACGATCGCGGGGAACTATAGCTGACCCAGCACCAGGTCTTCCTCTGGCGGGTTCCGGAGAACTTCACTGTCCGTCCCGATGCCGATGCGGACGACATTCAGGACATTGCCCCTGTTGGAAAGCTCGCCGGTCACCCGAAGTACGAAATCCCCGCCCAATTTTGCGACACTGCGGCGCACTACTAATACCTTATTTCACCCCCTGCAGGAAGGTCGGCCACGTGCTCTTCAACCCCGCGGCGGAAAACGTGCTGGCAACGGCCTCGGGAGACTACACTGTGAAAATTTGGGATATTGAGGCTGGTGCGGCGAAGCTCACGCTGAATGTTGGTGACATTGTTCAGTCCCAGGCGTGGAGCGCCAATGGCTCTCTGCTGGTGACCACCTCCCGCGACAAGAAGCTGCGCATCTGGGATGTCCGTCAGGAACGGCCCGCGCATGAGACTAATGGCCACTCGGGAGCCAAGAACAGCCGTACCGTTTGGCTGGGCGAGCGCGACCGGATCGCGACCACCGGTTTCTCTAAGATGAGTGATCGCCAGCTGGCTCTCTGGGATATTCGCGCCGTCCGGGAACCCATCAATGGTTTCAAGACCCTAGACTCGATCTCTGGTGTCTGCATGCCCTTCTGGGATGACGGTACTAGCTGTCTTTACCTGGCGGGACGAGGGTGAGTGTTTTACCGGTATGCTTCCTTATTAACTTACTAACAGTTTCCTGCAGCGACGGAAACATTCGTTACTTCGAATTGGAAAACGATAAGTTCGAGTTCCTGTCTGAGTACAAGTCCGCCGACCCCCAGCGAGGTGTCGCATTCATGCCCAAGCGTGGCGTCAACATGCACGAAAACGAGGTGACTCGCGCCTTCAAGACCGTCAACGACGGTTACGTCGAGCCCGTCTCTTTCATCGTCCCACGTCGGTCGGAGAACTTCCAGGATGATATCTACCCGCCCACGTTCGGTCTCACCCCCGCTATGAGCCCCTCTGAGTGGTTTGCAGGCAAGGAGGCTATTCCTCCCAAGATTTCCATGGCCAGTCTCTTCGATGGTGAGGGCCTGAAGGAAATTTCTGGTGTCCAGGAAAAGCCCACCGGTACTATTGATGCCCCTGCTCCTAAGCCAGCTCAGTCCGAGCCCGTTGTTCCCAAGGCTGCCCCCAAGGCTGCCCCAGAACCTGCCCCTGAGCCGGCCCCCGTCGCTCGTCCTGCCCCGTCCATGAAGGAGCAAGGTGCCTCGATGGCCGCCATGGTCAACAAGTTCGCCGACGATGAGGAAGTTGAGGAGCCTGCGGATGATGACTCCAGCTTTGAAGAGGTCCCCAAGCCCGTCGAGCGCTCCGCTCGCTCGCCTGTTGCCGAGTCTTCTTCTCCACGGGTTAGCAGCCCGCTGCGACCAAAGGAGCCTGAGCCTGAGGTCAAGCCGCAATCTCCTGTTGCTGTAAGTGAAGATTCTCCCTCATAATTTTCCGCTTTCCGCAGGCCACGTATTAATTGCCCTTCTTATCTGAAAAGACTGCCACTGCTCCCTCGCCTGTGAGCGAGCCCACCGCCCCTGCCAGCCACAAGGAAATCGAAGAGATTAAGAACTTGATCGCTCAGCAGACCAAGATCATTGCCGACCAAGCCTCGCAGATGCAGAAGCTGACCTCCGAGGTTGAAGCTCTGAAGAGCAAGCTGAACTGAGGCCGGTAAATTATGAGATCGACTAAATATGTGCCAATGGGGAGGTTTTAGTGTCCATTTGGTGCTTGGACATATTGAAGCTGTGGGCATCGGTACCTAAACATACATGCATGTGTACATGCTCGGTGTCTCGGGGATGACAAGGATGGATACGCTACGGCCAGTGGATAGGTAGTCTTGTTTTTTTTTAGCGGATTTGTCAATACATCGGTTGCCAAAAGCGGATTTTGTCGAGCTTTTTGTAAAATTTTACTTTGCTTTATGTTCCTTGTGGTACACCTCCAGCTGTGCCGGGCCTGTCTAGCGACATAGATCCATGGAATCTCCAGATACTCCTTCGGGTAGGAGGCAGGATATATATGTGAGTCCCAGTGGTCTTCACCGAAGGACCAAGAGCCTATCCATTTGATTCGAGATTGTCCATGGACACTTGCTCCACTTAGCACTTAACTTGGAGGTCACCTCAATCAGACCAGAAACAAAAAGCATCCATTATTACATCTTGCTAGCAGCCTTTACCTCCGAGCGTCAAGTGACCTCCGTGGCTACGTGCCAGGACTCCGGGGTCACGTGGTAGTGAGGTCTAGACCTTAGAGACTTTGCAGCTTCTTGACCGATGCTAATAAATCGATTCGTCATCAGCAACTGTGGCATCACTGACTACCGTATGTGGTCGCTCGAGCCATCCACCGGAGTCCGTCTTCTTCTACCTACGGATACTTACACTTGGATCGGCGATGCACTACGGGGACCACTCTCCATTCGAGTCGGGCTCTCGGCCAGACTTTGGTCCCCACAATCCGAATTAAGGTTGACTGACCTGATGATGTTGTAGCCTGATGGCGAGTTCAACATGCGAATTTCCACATTTCCGGGGTGGTGCCCGGGATTGAAAGGCGATCAGGGGGTTTGGATCGCCACATCATTTTTCACACATCTCTTTCAATAACCGCTACCCCGGTATAAAACCCAGCGTCTTGGAAGTTGCCTCGAAAATTAACTATTACTCCTTGAATTATACGGAGCTATACTTGCCACCCACACCCAACATGGAGCCCATTGTACATCCGATCTTCGAAAATCAGACCGGAACATGGCAGTATATCGTGGCCTGCCCCAACACTCGCCAAGCAGTCATCATCGACCCGGTTCTCAACTTGAATCTAACCGAATTCAAGATCGAAACCACATCCGCGGACGAGCTCCTAGCTGTCGCAGAAGCCAACAATTACACCGTCACACGGCTTCTCGAAACACACGCCCATGCAGACCACCCTACCGCAGCATTCTACCTGCAGCAACAATTGCTCGCCATAAATCAACCCAAAGCCCCCATCAGCACGGGCCGACGCATCCGACAAGTCCAGGAGACGTTCGCCGCAAAATACGGAGTCCCGCAGGCGGAATTAGACCAAGCCTTTGACTACCTCTTTGAGGATGATGAGACATTCAGCGTGGGCGATATCACCGTTCAAGTCCTTCATTTACCCGGCCATACCCCCGATCACAGCGGGTACAAGATCGGCAGCAATGTCTTCACGGGCGATTCCATCTTTAATCCCGACGTCGGCAGCGCCCGATGTGATTTCCCCGACGGCGACGCAAAAGCCCTATACAATTCGATGCAGATCTTACTAGCGCTGCCACCTCACTACAAGTTGTATACGGGTCATGACTATCCCCCCGCAGATTCAGGCCGTGAGCCACTGCCCTTCGTGACGGTGGCGGATCAACTGAAAAGCAACAAGCATGTGAAGCAAGGGACCAGTGAAGAGCAGTTTGTCGACTGGCGACGAAAGCGCGACTCGAGTTTGAAGGAACCAAGACTGTTGCATCCGGCGTTGCAGGTTAATATTCGAGGGGGTCGGTTGCCGGCGAGTCCGGATGGGACGCAAAGGACGTTTCTTCAGGTGCCTTTTCATATCCCGCAGCTTTGATGAAATGCAGGGGCAAAATTCCAAGTCGAGAATTTAGTTTGGTAGAGTCTGGAAGATTTGGCTTTGCTTTTACCTATGGATTTTGTTGATCAATACATGGAAAGTGGGAAGTTTCCCGCGAAATCTTTCTCTGAATGCAGTGGTTTACTTGAGATGCACCATTGATCCGAAAATTTGCCTGAATGGATATCATTGTTCATTTACTGAGCTTACCCCAAGTTCTTAAAGTAATTCAAACCAGAGGGATTCAAAAAAATGAGAGCTCATTGAACATCCAAATTTTTAAATCCTAGTCTAAAAAGAATCTCCCAATCAAGGGTCTATGTACAGTCCCTCAAAAGCATTACTCATTAACCATCATACCCTCCTTATCAGCCTTCTTACTCCACTCACTCCAACTCCCATCATAAAGCCTCGTCCTAGTATTCAACCCACTCGCCCTCAACGCCAAATCCAATCCCGCCGCAGTAACACCCGTATTGCAATACAGCACAGTCGGCACATCCTCTTTCACACCAGCTTTATTAAAAAGCTCTGTGAGCTCTGCCGGCGATAACACCTTCTTATCCGATCCCAGCAGAGATGAGAAAGGTACATTAATAGCGGATGGGATATGGCCCACCGGTAGAGTCGACCCCTCTGTATCAGGGGGACCAGAGAAGCGGGCGCTGGGTCTTGAATCGATGATTTGGTATTTTTGTGATTGAGCGGGCTCGGTGATGATATCGCGCAATTCTTCGAAGGAAATGACATTCCTCGCGGCGGACACCTCCTGTTCTGGATATGACACTTCCGTTAAGGCGCTGGTAGGTACTGACACCTTGCCTGTAGCAACGGGGAACCCCTCTTCGACGTAACGGGGGAAGGTATTCAAGACATGAACAGCCTTGTGCCCGAAATGCTGGCACATCCATGCAACTCGTGGCGATGAGTAGAATGCCGGTTCCATAGGGTCATAGATGACTAGGACATCATTTGGTGTGATTTGGAGTTCTGTCATGTAGCTCGCAAATTGGGATGGTGTGGGTAGCATCATTGGATACTGGGAGTTGGTGTCTCTGATTATATCCATGTTGAGGAATCTGGTCAAAAAGTTAGGATGCAATCACACTTGATTAGGGGATTGTGTACTTACACAGAACCAGGTATATGTTGTGATTCAAAGGATTGCAGTGACGAGTTTCTCCCCGCAGTAAGGGGAATCACCCGGGAAGCACTCGAAGCATCCGACAAGGCATCGTGCAATTCCTCTGGTGAGATGAAGAGAGATGAAAATGGGGTAGATGAACTCATGATGAATCTTGAGAATGTGTTGATCGTGTATCTCAGCAGACTAGGTGAGATCAAGGATAAATACACCAAAAGTACAGTTCCCCGGAGTCAAAAGAATTCGGCGTTTATTTGTGGGCCCGCGAATCGCCGTTTAACGGACCTCATGAAGGGGACCCACTTGGTCGCCGCGATCATAGAGTAAGAACAACAAGAACAAGAACAAGAGTAGAAAATTAATAATCAAATATATTGATACAATAATAAGCAACCACTAACTAATGCCCTTCTATGGATGTGGCCTAATCTCGGGAGTGAATTGCAAGTCAGGGTACATCGCCGACTCGATGTCACTCATTCCATCCATCAAGCCCCGAGGAGTTCTATTTTCGCTCGCAGATAAATATTAATACATGAAGACATCTCTAGCTTCAAAATCATGAGCTCAAAACCACCTTTACGCAATGCAACGATCAAACAAAAATCCCGTCCTATCCAGGTGATACCCAAGGTCACAGAAAAGACACACCACAAGTTGGATCAATAAACTCCGACAGAAGCCTGGAGGAAAATTGATCATTGATGGAATCATCATCCATGGGGAGATACATGGCAGTCTCATCGAGACTCGCATAAGCTCGAGAATCACCCTGTGGCTGAGTAGGTTTCCTCTCAAAGGGCGAGTATTCCGACGAAGAAGTCATCACTTGCGCAGCTGCACTTCTCAGATGGGCATGAGCCGTTTGTGCCAAAGACCACTTTGCTCGCAGCAACTTGAGACAGCCAAGAACAAGAACGATTCGATTTTGATGATGATCCGCGCAGACGGGTCCATGGATCTCGGTGGCTGCCAGCTGAACTAGACCGCATAATATCGCGATAAAAACGATCGTAGGACTATAGCCCCGGCCACCCGAGCGGACGGCAAGTAGATTGGAGAAATTCTTGGAAGCTTCCATGGTCTTCACATCATGCACATGGCGTGTCAGAGAAGGGGAGAGACGGAATGGTGTCACAGGACAGATGGAAAACATCGAGTCCGGGAATCGGGGCCGGATATTACTGCGCGGCAAATGAAGAAGCATCGCCGCGTATTGTATCGTGCAATGAGCTTGGAATAGCATCTCATCTATCGTCCCGTACATATCCACGATCTCAATCTTCTGAGGCGGAAGGTGGTGGCTCCAACTCACAAGCGTGTTTGCCACGGCTTGCAAGTGATCGTGATGTGTTTCGGGTAGGCCGTTGAGGACAACGACCCGGGCCAGAATACGAGCCGCTTCAATGCAATAGGCGAATGAAGAGTAGCAACTTGTATCCTCATCCTCACTGTAGACTCGCGATCTGAAGGCAGCGAGGGACCGGGGCGGTGGTATCGTCTCGAGAGAGGAGTAAGTTGACTCTTCGCAGGGCAGTTGAACATCGGAGTAAACATCACTGCATCTGAGATGCATCTTTTCATGTAACGTTCCCCCGTAAATCTCCCAGATGAACAGGGTCCACCAAGTGCGCCGCAAGCTTTCCGCCTCGTGTTCTCTCCCAGCCGCGGCTGTAATTACGAATTCCTCTCGATGCATCCCCAGCTCCAGCGCAAGATCGATTGCTTGCGTCAGGGATGATTCGGCCTGGGAAGTCTCATTGCGGGCGCGCATAATGATTGAGTATAACAGCAGCGCCTGCACCATATGAGGCGTTCGTTCCACCGTGCCGTTGAGGATAAGCCATGTTGATTCTTGCAAGGTATCATTATCGAGGATCACAGAGTAGTGGCTGCCAATGAACTTGACCACCTGCTGCAGATACCGAGGGTATTCCCACCCCTCAAACAGTGGCGCCGGGACGAGGATCGGATGTGCGGCATGAAAGTTCTCATAAAAGAGGCGCACGAGCCGAGCTTCCGGCACGATGGATTCGGGCGTACGATCTTGAACCGCAAGTTTCTCTGCATGATCTGCGCCCGGAAGATGGGGAATAGTACCTTCGTTTCGCGCCTGATCGCCCGCTATGTTTGATGCAGGGAATTGACTCTTTGCGCTTGCGCGGAGATTCGCGACAGGCATTGCGGGCGAGACCTTCCTCCGCCTACCGCCTCGACGAGATGGGAGGAAGACACAATTGATCTGGGCAGCCGCGCATCGCGAGCAAATCGGCCTGCGGGCGTCACACTTGATGTGATGTTTGCGACATTCGACACAAGCGAGCGACGAGGGGCGTGATTTAGTAGAGGTGGAATTGGAGGGAGATGGTGGAGTCGGCATGACGCCAGACCCTTGAACCGGGGGTGGGAGCGATCAATGGTCAATGGATTGAGTCAGAGATGGACGTAGATCTCACGTTCACAGCGCAGACGTTAAATCAACATATGGACTTCGAGAAGCTGGAATTTGAAAAGTATAAAGGAAAAGAAGCGTTGTCGGCATCACTATCGAGTATGTAGGTCATGTCGGGGACCACTGAATCACTGGTGGCGCTCTAAGCTATGTAGGGTACTCGATGCCCGATTTTGCACGCAGAAAGACCGACAGCATCCCGGATACTGTACTATAAAGGGAGGGCGGTCTCCTAAGCGGTCAACGGGATAGTGGAGATCCCCGAATCATGCGGGGACATGGGGTCCTTGTCGGCGACCCACTTACTCTTTATAAGGTTGAGATAAGCCACGAAGACCGTGGCATGAATTGTACGCTTTAATTATATACACAACAGCTAGATGCTCAGCATTGAGTGATTCGTAGTACCATCACACCCTCAGGCTCGAATAGAATGCTCCGCTGAAAAGAAAACAACACAGTTGACGCCTTTTGTTTGCCATGAGAGGCTAAGTAGGATTTCCACCTTCCATTTTCAACAGATCACCGCGGTAACCTAGTGGTAAATCACTTCGTTATCGCGCCCCTCCGGCGGGGGGTGTGGGTTCGGACCCGAGTGGTATCAATGCCTCTTCGCTATGGGGCTCGGATCCTCCCTCTGTCCATTCAATGACTTTGCGAGGAGAGTCGGCCACGCACCGAGGCTCTGCAACCTTAAGGCGATTCAAAAGAAGATGCATGCAAGCAGAAGCAGCGTAGCAGATAATGCACCGCTATCCTGACAGCTTCTCGTACGGATCCCAACGAAGGCTGCGCAGGGAGAGAAAGCGGCACGGTTGATGGTTTGTCAGTGCTAGCTAGTAGCCTTAGGACGCTTGGGACAGTAAATGAAGATCCATCCAATTCGAGCTGTACGACATTGCGAAACTCGGCCTGTAGCCCGTAGGAGGTGATCGGACAGTTCTTCATCACCCGTTCAGTGATTGTCTTGTAGTATTCGCCAACTTGATCCGCGCGGGCGGACGTTCTGAGAAAGATATCCAAGCTCGCAAAGTCAAGACAAAATTCAAGGATTGTCAGGATTATCTCCGCGGGGAGTGTCGAGAAAGGATCCATGGTGACTCTGAGATGCAAAATCCGCAAGAGGCATGCCTGTGTGAGCGATTGAGGAGGAATCGGGGGAGAAAAAAGCTCCTGGTCCGTCGTGATAGAGGTTGCAGAGATGACAAACGTGTGTAATTGTATTGACCTGGCCTGGGAATTTCCATGTATTGGGACGTCCTTGCTATACGACAAACGCAGGAAACACCACCTCACGAGTTTATCTCGTCCAAGGCTCTCAGATCGCTAAAGAATAATAAATCAGCCGGAATTTGGCAATCGTTTATGAGACCGGTGTTCGGCTTGGGAATCAACGCAGTGGCCACAGTCCTAAAGACCAGCCGCCTTGGGTAGATCTGATGGAGCAATGAGTGTATCTCTGATCATCCCACTGCCAGGCGAATTTCAATGGCAACTCTTCCATTTTGTTGTAGAGGCGTAAACATGGCCCCATCCTGCATAGAAGCATGTTGGTATGGGAAAAAGGCAGGGAAAGTTACAAGTGTGATGACAGGCCAGGACTAGAAAGATCACCGCGAAGGTATGTCGAGTATCTCTACCACAATTTATATTTAATAGCGCCCATAGGGAAAAGAGGGAGACCGAGTCAATTGGTCTATCTAGAACAGGAGACCAAGACGACTAGAAGAAGAAGAAGAAGCAGAAGAAGAAGCAGAAGAAGAAGCAGAAGGAAACAGAAGAGGGCCTATACGCCCACCAGCACAAAGCAAAGGAAAGGCCTAGTCCTGGCTGGCAAACCCTGGGCAACATCCTGCATGGCCAAAGAAGACAAGCAAACCCTGCAAACCTATCGAGGTCAAAAGGATCGAGTCATCAATACAATATTTGATCGGATTGGCTGATTAGGGAATCTTACCTACGGAGTACAGTATGCAGCCTAAATTCGATCGCGGTGCCTCTTGGCACGTGGTTCGGCTATTGTCACTGCACGTTTTGGTTCCTGCACCGCTTCCATTCCCTTGTTCTTCTTGCATTTGCCCGAATCGTCGAAATTCGCCTTCCCAGTTTGGTGATGAGCGAAGATATCTCGCCAAGATACGCGTACTACTCATCCAACAAATCCCCCACGTGGGATGCAACACCCACTTTCATTGGTTTTCGGCCCGCAGCTGGGGGGTCGCTCAGGGTCTGGTGGAGTGGGACTCGTGGAGATTACATCGCCCGAGCGCACACCACAACAACCACACAACATTCGCGGCAACGGCGGAGCTTTCTTGACCACAAGGGCTCGGCACGACATCTCATTAGCTGCAAGAGAAGAGCTAAGCTTTTCTAGAAGGTGAAATAAGCTTTGGTCGTATTCGTCTGCCTGCCTGACAAGCCGGATTTGACGGAAGCAAAACACAGGAATCATGGCTCCGTTTCGCGAGACCTGTCGCGGCCTCGCGGCGACATTCCACTTTTGGGAGCTTGCCCTGATCCTGGACAGTATATATACGGGTCAAGGAAGCTGATTGATCAACAGAGACGGAAAGCTGTTTTGAGTATTCACATTCACTCTTTTTCTACCTTCGTTTTTCGCCAACATGCCTGCCATGTCTCGTATCGCCATCACCCTGGGCCTGGCTCTGGGTGCTTCTGCCGCCCCGAACTCAATTGTCGCACCCACTGGCGCCGAGAAGCTTACTGTCGGTCTTTTGGGAGGTATGTTGATCATATTCTTGGCGATATCCACTGCTATAAACACAAACAACAAAAAAGACTGACGCTTGTTTACTTCACTCAGATTACGGCTGGACTGGCTGGCAGCCTCTGCCTCTGGACTTTTGCAACACTGCCTTGCCCAAACTCCAGGCTGATGGTGTGACCATCCCTCGCGATCTCCAGAATGACTGTGACCCTGGTGACCGCGCTGCTATCGCCAATGCCAGCATCGAGGAGAGTAAGTGATACACTGGGGAGAGATCGGACGAGGCGGGAATCAAAAGCAAAGACATCGATGCTAACACCCTGCACAGCTCGCACCGCCAAGTACATCGAAAAGGTCTGCCTCAAGAAGAACTGCTCGGCCTTCATGTCCGTCGGCGACAACTTCTACGACAGCGGTGTCGACTTCACCTCCGAGGGAATCCAGCGTTTCTACGAAGGCTGGGCCAACATGTACGTCGGCAAAGCCTTCGACGGCAAGCCCTGGTACCAAGCCCTGGGCAACCACGACATCGTGGCCGGCAAGGCCGGTGTCGACTTCCAGACCCGCATCGCCCCTCTGATGGAGGACCGGTGGTACTTTGGCAACGACAACCTGCCCTACTATACCTACGACCTGAAGGGCTCCAACTGGACCGCGACCTTTGCCGTCGTCGACTCGGACTGCTTCATCAACAAGTACCAACAGAGCACCTCGGTCTACAACACCGACTACGTCATTGAATGCCACAAGACCACCCAGAAGCAAGTCGAGTTCCTGCGCAATGCCTTCGCCGAGTCCGATGCTACCTGGAAGATCCTCCAGATCCACCACGGCTTCATCTCCTCGTCGACCAACTACACCGAGCTGGCGCCGTTGATGGACATTGTCCGCGAGAACAACGGTGTGGTCATCAACGGTCACGACCACTGCATGGCCCACTACCAGTTCAACGGTACCAACTTTGTTCTCACCGGTGGAGCCGGCTACGCCGAGGCCGGTGACTGCAACTACGGTGTTCCTATGGGACCCTTCACCAAGTGGCTCGGTGCTGATGCTCAGCAGGCCGCTAATGGCTTTGTCACTCTTGACATTAGCTACAATGCGCTGCACTTTGAGTACTATGCTCGTGATATGCAGCTCAAGGGTGCGGATTATTACCCCGTTGCTAACGACATGCTGCCTTCGTATAGCTTCGATGTCACTCAGCATGCTACCAAGGCTTAGCATCGAGTACAGTGCTCGGGGGTAGTACAATAGGGAAAGAAAGGTGCTGGATAATGTATAGTGAAGTGCTTAGACTTAGGGTGTACAAGTGTAAAAAGACAAACAGCACACAGACATGAAATGAGATACCCTTTGATTTCATTTCTCAGAGTAAACTATCTACCGAGGGCACTTTTGCCTCTCATATCCCATATCTACCTGGGCAACCAGAACCAGATGCAATGCCCATCCACCCAGATCCACTGAGGGAACATCATGAAAAGAATAAAGACATGCAAGAAGTGGTAAGTAAAAAAGGAGAGGGAAAACCAAACCAAAAACGACGAAGAGGAAAGCAGCAAAAAAAAAAAAAAAGAGACGATGCCTGACGCCATTCCCGTGCCATGGAAACTTTTTTGTATCGTCATCAAGATATGCCGTGAAATATCTGTCGTGTTCAGATCTCGCCGAGTCTAGTGCGGTCTGGTCTGAAGTGACCTGGCCCGATTGATCTAGACTCAAAAGATCTTCATCTAGAGCTCGTCCTCGTATTTGTAATTGATGCGCCGGCCACCAACAAGGCGTTCCTGACGACTGTCGCGGCGGTGGCTAGATTTGGAGGTGCTCGACTTGACGCTGCCTCGATTCTGCTGTTCACGCAAGAGGCGTTCGCGGTTGCGGGCTTCCCGTTCAAGAGTGTAGGGGTCTTTTTCCGATTCCGATTTCGCTGCTTGAGCTCGTGGTTGGTCGCGGGTGCGCTCTTCCCCGTTGGTTTTGACGCGGCGAGCTTGAGGCTGGGAGGAGCGATCGTTAGTGTTGGCGTTGGCGTTGGGAGATTCTGATCGGTCGCGACGACGCTTGCGCGCTCTTTCACGATCACCACCACGTTCACGACCACGATCGCGTTCCCGTTCTCCTCCTCGATCACGTTCACGATCCCGCTCTCGCTCTCGATCTCGGTTTTGACGGCGATCTCGCTCCGAGTCCCGGTCACGATCCCGTCGATCCTGCTCCCGATCTTTATCACGACGACGGCCATCTCGAGCGCGGTCACGATCACGGTCTCGTTCCCGGTCTTCCTCACGTCGACCGTGTCCGTCCTTGCCAGATCGATGACCGTTACTGATACGACTGGCGAGATCACCACGATCACCAGTATCAGATGAGACCTTGCTGAGACCATTCGGTTCCTTCTCCTCGGCAATCTGCTTCAGACGATCGGCATGGCGAGAGTCTCCATTCCGCGTGGGACTGCGGCTGCGGCTGCCGCCTCGGCTGTGATGGCGGCGAGACCGATATGAGCGGTGTCCACTCCTTCGCTCTCGATCCTCGTCACGATCCCTGCGTCGTGATGATCGACGGGATGACATCCTTGACGGGGAGCGCGAGCGGCGGTCAGCTAGCTGGGGCTGCCGCGTGGTATCTGGTCGTTGTGAGTCTGTCTCTCTCTGACTGCCCCGATTCTCATCAGGTGAACGAGCTCGAGAAGCCCGACCCTGAGATGGTGAGCGGGATCGGGATCCTGGCCCTTCGGCTTGAGATGGAGCTTTCGAGGGAGATCGAGTGCGTGTGGCGTCCTGGGGAGCTTCAGAGTTTCCCCTGCATACAAGTCAGTACGGCAATTCATCTCTGGGTGAACACTAAAGTCTCGGCTTACCTTTGAGAGTGTGTCGGTGTATTACTGCTAACTGATGCTTTTCCATGCGCATGGAATCCGCGTTGCCGCAGTACACTCGTATTTGGGAGACCTTGTCGCATTGCACGTGGTGCAGCAGGCGCGCCCTCAACGCCGGGATTTTGAGGCGGCACCTGAGGTTGATACGAGTTAGGCATTCCGCCCCAGTATCCACCCCCACGACCTCCAGGCATAGGACCTCGCATGTATCCGCCACGGCCATATCCATGGCCCATGTGGTTTTGATAGCCGTTTGGCTCCATCGGGCCAGAGGCTTGATCCAGGCTGTCAATAGTAGGGATTCCTTGTAATTGCGGGCCCTCATTATCTGTCTCTGCGGTGCCATCCGCAGTTTGTGCATTTCCATTCGATACGGGGTCTGTACCGGCATTCTCATTCATCTGAGAGGGATCTTCAATGTTGCCAGCAGTACCATCAGTTCCGGCTAGGCCGCCACCGGGGGCCGGCTGACCGTTAGGAAGCCCAGAGTTACCAGTAGGAGGGAAATGACCCTGTCCAGAGCCTCCGTATCCACCTCGACCAGGACCACCATGATAATAGCCACGACCACGACCCCGGTACCCACCTCCACGGCCGTATCCGGGCCCGTAGTAACCAGACTGATAGTCCGAGTTAGAAGGGTAAGACATATTAGACCCGCCAAATGCTCCTCCTCCATAGGGAGGGCCCGTGCCATTTGCGAAAGCATTTGGATTGAATTTATCTTGGCCGGCTTGCCACATGTTTTGCTGAGAGCCATCCCATCCTGAAGATCCATACATGCCCTGCCCGTTGAAGTTCATTCCCATGTTCATACCCATACCAGCCATGTTCATTCCGTACATCCCCTGATTTGCGGCCATTTGGTCCATCGTCATGGGCATTCCTAGAGATGGTAGAAGGGTTAGCAAATCGGAAGTCCAAAGAAAGGCAGCACCGAGAAGGTCATATAACATACCCATGCCGTTGGGGAAATTGAACATGGGATTTGCCATGTAAGGATTCATCCCGTTGAAGTTGGTATTTCCATTCCAACCTCCCATGCCGGGAAAGCCCGCGGGGCCCGCGTTCATCATGTTGGCATCGGCCTGTTCAGACGGATCCTTCGGGGCCGATTCATCTTCAGCTGGTTCGTCGCCATTGGTTGTAGGCTGGGCATCTGCGTCGGTAGCAGGGGCGGCGCTGGCATCGGGAGCCTGGTCACCTTCGGGTTCGGCGGGGCCATTTATTTCAGACTGAGAAGGTTAGAAAATTGAACATGTAATCCCATGGATGAAGCGCCATACCTCATTCGCCGGGGCAGTTGACTCGAGCGCATCCGTATCTACTACCGCATCGACAACCGGGGCTTCATTTCTGGCCTCCACATCTTTCGACTCCGCGGGCGCAGCAGTCTCTGAAATCTCAATCGGAGCCTCGTCGGATTGCTTCTGTTCGAAAACAGGCTCCGTAGGAGTCGCGTCGTTTTCCGCGGGAGTGGTGATCACGGGAGTGACCGGTGCCGCTGACTGTCGTTCCTTTTCCCGTTTCTTCTCCTCCGTGCGCAAAAAGGCCTTGAGGGTGGTGCGCAGTGCCTTATTCGGTTTGCACAGATCTGGCGAGAGTGGGGTATGCGCGCATACGGAGCAGGTATCGGGGAGAGATGTTTGGCCTGGGTAGCGCAGAAAAATCATGTCAGCTAGAATTTCGAAGCAAAAAAAAGCATTGGCTTGGGCGCGCAACTTACAAGACTCGCAGATCGACTGGTCACAGCAAGGGAGACGAAAGGCATTCACCGCCAACTTGTTGCAGATGGCACATCGCAGCTTGAATGGAATTTCATCCTGGGACAGAGCGCTAGATGCGGCGGAGGATTAGCACGAGCAGCCTTGGAAGACCGAGGATGAAGGTAGGCCTACCTGGCGATGTCCATAAGACCTGCCGGCGGATCCGCCGCCGCCATGGCTGGATCGAGGGAAATTCGGAGTATGGGACCGTCGCAGAGGAAGTTGGCGAAAGAGGAAGAAGTCTGAGTATCACATCACTGCTTGGGCTCTTCAATTTGGCCGGACAAACATTTCGCCGAAGTACTACAAGACACGCAAGACATGGGTTTCATACTTTGCACACCCTTTTCTCTATGATGGAAACCACGAAAAGAAATGAAAAGAGATCAATCAGATTTAGAACATTTTATTATGACTATAGTCTACTCCTGAGCTGAAGATCTTGTTGAGAGTATGCCCGCCGTCGGATTAGATCAAGTAATTTTGGGGTCCATCACCAGGGAGCAGCGATACCATCGTTGGGTGGTGTCTTCTGTCCGCCTCCGGACAGCCTTTTATCGTCATCGGCGGGGCATTCCAAACAACAAAGATCAAATCAAAAGCCACGAAAAAAAAAGATCGGAGGAAATGGGGGCAAAAAGAGAGATTAGGCAGATCAATATTGAGTTATTGAGATACCTATGGATATGTACATCAGCAGAGTCTAGGCTGCCATAGAAGGGAACGAGAATAAGAAGGATCCAAAAGAATAAGGGTGGAGGTAGAAATAAAGTAGGGAAAGGATGAAAGGGGAAAGTCTGCAGAGTCAAGAAAGCCGTGATGAGATGAGAGGAGAGGATTTAAGTAAGCAGGGAAGAAAAAGGGAAAAGAAAAAAAAAAGATCAGCAGCTCCACCCGAGCGGAATTTAAAAAGGACGCGACCGCCCCGTAAGTTTGATGGGATCAGATCAGTCATACTCCTACAATACTACAATACTACGACAGTACTACGGACATCACAGTTTAGTGGTCCTATGCAGAGGAGCTTGGGCCATCTGTACCCAAACCTCGAATGAATCTCTTTCTTGGAGATCAGATCATTATTATTTGAATCACTGATTATTTTCGGATGTTTTGATTCAACCCCACTCTTCCTCTTCCTTTTTTCTGCCCTTTCTATTTCAAGAAGACTAGGCCCCCCCACAGCATGACCGAAGAGAATTATCGTCCACGATCGCCCGACTTCTCCTCTCCTTCTCACTCCGACCCCATCGCCAACCTCAACCCCAACTCCAACTTCACCTTTAACCCCACTCCTTCCTACGCGCCGCAGAGTCCCGTCCACCAGCGCGCGTCCTACGACGCCTCCCCCTTCTTCGCTTCCTCTTTTCAACGCCCCACTTCGAGTCGCGTTCCCCAACAGTACGTGCCTCCTTTCCACGACTTCGACGGCATGGCCCGTCGCTCATCGCGTTTGCAGTCCGCGGACGCGCCCGTCCCCGCTGCTCCCGAAACAATGCCCGCCGTCGCGCCTTTGCAAGAGGAACCTCTCCAGACTCGCCCCGGGGCTGGCATCGAGGTGAAGACCAAGTTCCCTGTCGCGCGTATCAAGCGCATCATGCAAGCCGATGAGGATGTGGGCAAGGTGGCCCAAGTCACTCCCATTGCTGTCTGTAAGTAACAAAGACTCTTTCTCTTTCGTCGCGTACTTTCATCCTTTGATCAACGATCACCAATGACCATGAACCGACATGATCTAAACTTCTCTCTACAGCTAAAGCACTGGAGCTCTTCATGATCTCCCTCGTCACCAAAGCCGCCCAAGAAGCCAAGGAGCGCAACTCGAAGCGCGTCACCGCCACCCATCTCAAACACGCGGTCGCCAAGGACGAAGTGCTTGATTTCTTGGCCGATATTATCGCCAAGGTTCCAGATGCTCCTGCCGGCCGGAAACACGAAGATGATGGCAGCGACCAAAACGAGGGTCGTCGGAAGCGCGGTGGCCGGCGACCCAAGGAGGAGAGTGATTGATGAAAGATCACCGCGCTATTGGACACGATTGACGACGTGCTAGATGGGATCGGCACCCGGCGCATTGATGATCTGGAAGACATATTTTTTTTCTTTTCTTCCTTATAGCTGTATTTCTGGGAAGGCGTTCTGGGTGGGTTGGGATTCTTCGATTTTTCTTTCTGGAGGGGCAGCGCATATTGTTTTCTGTGAATAGTTCGGGGCAGCGCTACGCTTGGTATACTCGAGTCCGGTTCTAAACAAACAAGAAATTGGACCGCAACTAAACTGTCATAATTGCATTTGTGGACGTAGAACGAAACTTATCTAATCTTCTTCTTCACTATTTAAAATCTTGGTCGCGGGCTTGATAGTTGGGCTTCAAAGCTGAACGTGGTGATGTCCTTCGTCTCGTGCGGTAGATGATCGACGCGCGACACACGCAGTTCCCACCGGCTCCACTCGACTCTCGACTCCGTCAACTCCTCCTCCCCCTTCTCCAGGTCGTGAGACCATGCTGCCACAGAATGGACTTTGTGAGTGACCTCTAGCGATTCGACTTTGATACTGCGCCCGTGCTAATCACGCTGTAGTGGTCTCGTCTCATCGGCGGTTCACGCGCGCCGTCCAAGCCCTCGCGGGTCACATCCCCAACTGAACGACTGACGGCCTTCAAACGCTCCTGCAATGCCCTCCAGGTACGATCATTGCCAGGCACTCGCGCTGCCCTGACTGACTGAAGCTAAATGGCAACTGTTTAGCAAATATGGCGCTCCACCAATACCCCCTCCGCTGAGCAGTCGACCGCCCACGCGCGCACCTACATCGAACGACTCAACTCCATCCTCAGCGATGAGTCCCGCGGCCCAGCGCCGCACCCCTGTGTCGCCTACGCAGCATCCTCTCAGATCTTTGTGACGGTCACGAAACTTGCTCTATCATACTATGACGATAACGTGCTGCGGTCGGCGACGGTGTTCTTCAACACGCTCATCGATGCCGAGGTCGACGGTGTAGTGGATAACAGGCTCTTTGCCCGCGCGCTGGTTGATCTCGTTCGTCGTGCGGACAAGGCCTCTGGTGAAATCGAAGGTCGGTTGGTGGAATTGCTCTTTGGTATCGCCAATAATATTCGTCTACAACCTACTATCTTGCCGGCGTGGTTCGTGCCTCGGGCGACACCTACGGGTCAGGACAACGGGTCCCCAGCTCCGAGTGGTACGGAGTTTGCCGGCGCGACACGCAAGGACGAGTTCCCGTTGTTCTACCTTCTGGTTGAATATGTCCATAATGAGGGGCGCGCGGGTGACTTTGCTCGCACGGGGTTGCTGTATCTTATTGAAACCGCGTCGCGCTCGAAGAATTTGGAGAAGTGGTTGATCGAGAGTGACTTGGCTACACTGATGGCCACAGGTCTGGGTGCGTTGTATAGCCAGTTGGGCGGGTAAGTCTATCATTTTCTTGGAAAGCAGGGCAGTGCTAACTAGATACAGCTTGACATTCACGCCCACCGATGAGAACGTACCTCGTATCATTGCACTCTCAGATCATGCCAGAGAAGAGACGGCATTGCATCCTGCGCTGAACGAGGCAATGGACGCCTTCATGTCCTATCTACTGTTCTGGCAAGATACGATTGATCATTGCAAGTCCACTGAAGTAAACGACACGCTCTTGGATCATTTCCAGGTTCTTTTCCTCGAGCAACTTTTGTAAGTGTGATACCCATTTTGCCAAAACCCACACCTGCTGATTACCATAGATACCCTTCGTTGTTGGAATCCTCGGATGTAGCTGGCGGTTCCACTGCGGCTGTCTTGACCTACCTCTGCCGAATCCTGGACTCAATTGATCAAGGGGAACTAGTCCACCGAATCTTACATTTCTTGCTGGCCTCTTCTCCCCCACCAGAGGAACCAATGTCCATGTCTGTCATGTCTGCCAGTCGCCGGAAATCGCTCGACGTTCTGGCTGCGCTGGCATCGGAGGCAGCCCAGCCTTCCCCTTCACTTTTCAACTTGCGTGATCTGGCTCTACTTGGACTTCGTTCTTCAAACCGACAGACTGTGCTGGCCACACTGCGGCTGTTGAATGTCGTCTTGCAGCGTCATCACCCCTTCGCGCGTGCTCTCATCCACACCGTCCCCAGTCAGCCGGCACGGCAGCGATCTGTTGGAGCTTTCAATGCCGAACTTGAACATCTATTGGGTCTAGGCACGTCACTCATCGTTGAGCCTACCCTGAATGAATCTTTCGAGAATTACGTTGCAGACGCAGTCTGGGTCCTTGAGTCTCGGTTGTGCCTCCCGGTCTCCATGGATGAGACTGAGGATGAAATCCCTCTTCCGCTGCAGCTTCAGCAGGACGATCCTATCATCCAGGCTCTTCTCGTGTGTGTCGAGAATTTCTTCACCAACAGCGTGATCGTCAACCTTGCACTGACCGGTGTTCTCATGAGTCTGGCCTCGTCGCATCTGTTCTCACTGGATGGCTGGATCTTGGTCGACCCAGTCCAGTACGCCCAAGAAGAGTCTTCTGACGACACCGATCATATCCACCGGTCTTATCAAACGCCCACCTGGCCTACGAGTGCAAACCCGACCTTGACGTCAGCACTCGAAAAGCTGGTAACCCAGGTCCGGCAATGGCAGCGGGAACTGCCAGACTTTGATGTGTTAGTCGCGGCCCGACGAGAACTTCTGCACCAAGAAGATCGCCCACAAACGCCCGATCGCTCACGAGAACCATCCGAGCCTCCAGTGCCAGCTTCCGGGGATCGATCTCGTCCGTCGTACCCTGGTTCTCCAGATCCTTCTGCCCCAGTATCGCGGGGCCGGTCACCGCAGTCGCAGGCCATTAGCTCCCCACCGATGGCTCCTAGCTTGATGGGAGGTGAATTATCCGTCCGACCATTAGAATCACGGGGCTCATCCACCTCTCGCATCGCCGCGATGGAAGCCCTCCGCCAACGACTAGCTACGCCTTTCCCTACAGCAGCTACGGAGCAACCAGTCACAGAGTCACCGGACGAGACCACTACGACAGAGGATGCCGAGGTTGAAGATCCTCCGGTCGCTACGTTGGGCCACGTCCTGACAAACGTGGTGATTCTGTACGAGTTCCTGCTGGAACTCTCGGCCGTGGTGCAAGCCCGAGGCAGTCTCTTTGAAGAAGCGGGATATTTGTAATTAGTACCTTCACTGTTGTATATTCATTATAGACACACATATTATCTTGATCAAACTAGCGATGCGAGTATTTATTCATTTGGTGATGTTGAGATTAATAGGATGTTCCCCTATTACCTGGTTACTCGGCATGCACAATCTACAGTTAACAGGAGATGAAGTTGATTGGTAGTAATTAGTTAGTGCGGGCGGGCCCCTCATTGCCGAACGTGAAGAAGGTCGGGATCGACAGAGCATAACCTTAGTAGCACACCTCGTGGGTCCTCGAGTAGTGGTCTTGAGAGAGCAACATGAATGGGCTCTAGTGTGGCAGTGTTTGGGATAATGAAATTCCAAATAGTACTATCTTTCAAGTTAGGTGATCTGGCCTCTACCGGATGTGGAATGATGGAATCCCTTTAACGCAGGTAAGCAGATGAGCCACGCGCTTTGTTACTCGAAGGGGCTTAGGATCGACTCAGCTGACGGCATTAAAGTGAATGCCTGGAGAGACCGGGGTGGGGGTTATTAGTGGAAGATTTAGCGATGCTGGTTTAATAGCTGATACTTGATACATTAGTCTGCAATATGTAGGAATCTTTTTCACCAATATATTGTAGACTAATAGCCATAGTAAAAAGGAGCTCAAGGATGGTCTTAATTAGACAGATAAAGTATGATAGTTCTTCAGAAGGACAGATACGAGAGACTCTATTTCTGGAATAATACATGGGATGGTTTCAAATAGCAATAAGCATACTTGTATAGACCCTTTGTCCCTTTGGGCCTGTCGAATACAAAGCAAATTGAATCCAATCATTGCAGTCATTATTTCAATAAATGCTTTGTTCTCTCGATTGACTATCATCTCTATAACTCAACACCCCTGAACCCAAGTGGGGCCGTGTCCCCATCGGGTTCAAGGGGGGCGTGACGGCTACGCGGGCGACGATTGGACTTCTCCTTTTAACTCCGTCAGACTTATCCCCAGTCTGAGTCTCTGGTTTCATCGATTCAGCCCCAGTCCCTCTTTCTCCTCTCTCTCTCTCTCTCGCCATGCCACGATAACTCTCTTTCTCTCGACTCTCACTCTCGTTTCACTTTCTTATAATCTTCTTTTCCCTTCTCCCATCCACCCCCTTCAATCTACAGAGTATATAATATACCCACGGGATGCCCGGCCGCCATGCCCGCGGAACCCGACTTTGACCGCGAGGATCGCGAAGACGCCCCATTCCTACCCTCCGAATCCAATGCCTCCGGTAGCGCCAATACCCACGACCATGACCACCATGACCATGACCATGCGAAGCCCACACGGCCAGTCCCGGCGACGGCCGCCGCTCCCACATCCGCCAGCAAGATCACTTTCCGGCTGAAACTCATTCTCTTCGCCATGGTGCTGGCCGTGGAGATTGGCTTTGCATTCCTCGAAGGCCCGATGGTCCGCGTTATGGAATCGATTGCTTGTCGCCAGTATTATTCCGAGGCCGATCCGACGAAGATTGGCGCAAATGGCCAGGTTCCGGAGGAATTGTGTAAATTGGCGGAGATTCAGGCTGAATTGGCGGCGGTGAAGGGATATCATATGTTCTTTGATGGGTTGTTAAGTAGGTCGCCTATGCTGCGGGCTGGGTTGAACTCCAATGGTTGAGGATATCATGCGACACTCATGCTAACTGCTTCGTTCGTGTAGGCGCGCTCATGGCATTTCCCTATGGTCTGCTGGCAGACCGCCGGGGTCGCAAATCGACCCTCGTCCTCGGTGTCCCCGGATTCTTTCTCAACTCGATTATCACAATCGCTGTCCTGTGGTTCTCGGATGTACTTCCGCTGCGGGCGGTTTGGCTATCTTCGCTGGCTTGGTTGATCGGTGGTGGGCCAGTAGTGGCGTTTGCGATCATCTGGACGATGATGGCTGATGTGACCAGCGAGGCGGAGAGGTAAGCATGCAATTCCCCCAACACTGTTAGACTCAGAACTGACTGTGTTTTACCAGGGCTGGACTATTCTTCCAATTCGCCATTGTCTCCATGGGAGCCGACTTTGTGTCCAGCGCTCTCGCTTCATGGCTCATGACGATGGACCCCTGGGCTCCGCTGCTAATCGGATACGCGATTGTGACCGGCGGTTTGCTATTTATATTCGTACTCCCCGAAACGAAACACGCGATCCCGTCTATCAACGTGGAACCGCCCAATGTCGAGCTCTCCGATCTCACAGAATCCGATCCAAAACACGCCTATCACAAGCCTGAGGAGGCGGGCATATACCACGATGAGAGCGATGTCGATGTAGGCGACGGCCACGAAGCGCACATGTCGTGGAGTTACCCCACGCAACAGCCCCAGTCATTCTGGGGGAAATGCCGCGCCAATTACCGATTCTACATGAAACCCTACCTTTTCATTCTAAACCGGAAACCGGTGCTTCTTCTTTTGACAGCCTTTCTGGTATACCGCCTAAGCCGGGGCTCATCCTGGTTTTTGACACAGTATATCTCCACGCGATACCACTGGACACTCGCGCAGGCCAACATGCTCGTGGCATCCCGACCAACAGTCTCTATCCCCGTCTTCCTCTGGGGCCTACCATACCTCAAGAAATACGTCCTAAACCCGCGACGCACCTCCACCGAAAAAGACCTCTGGCTAGCCCGCGCCAGTATCCTCTGCCTCACCCTCGGCACACTCGGAATCGGCCTCTCCCCCTCTGTCGCCACCCTAATCCCAAGCATGATCATTCAAACCTCCGGATCAGGCTTCGTATTCCTTACCCGCTCCATCATCACCACCCTCGTCGAGCGCGACGAAACCGCCCGGCTATACACGGTGATTGAAATTATCCAGTCCTTTGGCAACGTCGTGGCCAGTCTGTCTATCACGACGGTCTTCCAGATTGGTTTGCGCCTGGGAGGATTCTGGATTGGATTGGCGTGGATGATGACTAGTTCGTTATTTTGCATGGTGGCGGCTGCTATATGGTTCTTCCGGCTGCCACCCACACCACAGACGCCGGAGTTTGTGGTTGGGGAGTTTGATGAGGGGGAGTGATTTGCATGGTGTATAGATTTTTGTATAGTATAGAGATCAGATCATTGATAGGGCGTTGGGGGTGAATTTACTGCATCTTTCACGCATAATTTACAATTCGAATACTTTCCACTTGTAGTTATTCTCTGGAGAGTACCTCGGTCTGGACTAGATAGCGAGAACATCGTTTATTAATGCTTACTTCGTTCTTATCTGTCGCGTGGGTTGTTCCATCTTGTTTATACTGGAGATGCCGAGCTGCCAGTCACGTGCATCTCACATGCCAAAGCCCCAGAAATTCCATGACAACAACCACTTTCCCCTCCAAGCCACCGCGGACGTTGCAATGGAGAAGTTCTCCCAGTTTCGGGATCGAGGCAAGTCAAATCTCCTGTCTGACCGAGGATCTTTCTTCCAAATCTAACTGATTCCCCACAGGCTCGGGCATCGCGCCCTTCCTCCCCATTCCAGCCGAACCACTGGGTCTCCAAGCACCCCTCCGACTGTTCCTCTTCTGCTTTCGACTTCCAATCTTCATTTTCGTGACCGTGTCA
The DNA here is from genome assembly GCA_022985105.1 of Penicillium ochrochloron. Taxonomy (NCBI): domain Eukaryota; kingdom Fungi; phylum Ascomycota; class Eurotiomycetes; order Eurotiales; family Aspergillaceae; genus Penicillium; species Penicillium ochrochloron. The sequence goes on from JAAVMA010000040.1 coordinate 188,112, forward strand.
TATTTCTTGGTTCTACAATGGCTTCCTATCGGATCCCTAGGCAAGAAAGCGGCTCTGTGGTGTATATTGGGGGTTCCCAGTATCTGGTGGATTGACCTGCAAGTTGACGGAGTGAGGAAAGGGTAAGTGTAGCTGCTTCTGGATCTGACCGTAGTGCAAGTCGCTAACCCTATCTGATAGATCCCTCTCCAAGCAACAACAAGCTCGTCTGCCGCAACCCGGCTCCATCATCGCGTCCTCGTTCACCTCTCCAATTGACGCGGTTTACTTGGCCGCTATCTTCGATCCAATCTTTACAGCATCTTACCCCAATACCCGGCAGGTCGAGCACATCTCTCTGCTCCAGGCCATTCTACGCGCCTTCGCACAGCCCGTGGCCGACCCTGACCCCGCGACAAAGCTCGTCGATGTGTCTACGTTGGTGGAGAAATACCCCTACCGACCCATCGTCATCTTCCCGGAATGCACCACCACCAACAGCCGGGGTATTCTACCCCTGAGCCACTCGCTGCTAGGCGTGCCATCCAAGACCAAAATCTTCCCCCTCAGCCTCAAGTACACACCCGTCGACGTTGTCACCCCACTACCGGGTAGCTACATCAGTTTCCTGTGGACACTACTGAGTCGACCCACGCATTGTATCCGGGTGCGCATCGCAGAGTGCATCATGATTGGACGGAGTTCCTTTGACGCACCACCGGCGCGATCAACCCGAAAGTCCACCTTCAACACCAACTATCTCGACACCCTGGACGAGGATACCGCAACTGGCGAAGCGACCGCCAGCGAGAAGGCGCTGCTTGATCAAGTTGGTGAGTCTTTGGCACGGCTGGGTCGGGTTAAACGTGTTGGACTGGGTGTGGAGGAGAAGCAGGAGTTCGTGCGGATGTGGAATAAGACGCGGCGGACCTGGTGATACCGATAGGCACCGGGGGTTTTCTTGCTAGAGCACTATTCTGTTTACCCTTCTCAGCGTCATATTATATAGAGTTGTATTGATTAGGGACATGAACCCTTACTGTTGTCATCATGAATTCCATTGATAAGATAGATCCAAGTGTGTAGATAACACAATGCCTCGGTAAATACAATGAAGTATAAGTTCAAACCTACAACTCACGAAAACAAGCATGCTAGATTCAAGGCCATCATTGCCTCTCAAAGACAATACAGTCAACAAAGGCAGTATCCAAACAAAGCAGAACACAATGCCTTTGTCATTTCCCCATTCCACAACCTCTATAAAACGGCCATTTCCCACCACATCACACGAGAACCAATTCCCGAAAACCCAACCCTTCACCATCAGCCTAAAAGAACACACTGTTGCACACGCTATTCCTAATTTCGACCCAAGTACGATATCATAATGTGCCACCAAAACTACACAACATATACCACCTGCACACATACCTACCCGAGCCACAAAACGCCCTGTCCCGAAGCAAATATGCCCACAAAATACCGCGAACACTGTAAACCATTTCTCACACCCCGAAGTACAAGCTCAGGCTCGGGTAAAGTCGACGCTGTAGATGCTGAATGGAGTAAATTCCGTATTCCTGATGAGCGGCGGCATGAACGGGAGGGGATTTGTCCGGATTGTGCGGTTCGGTTGGCGGGGGAGATAGGGGGGTTGTTTAGACGGAGGGAGGTGGATGATCTTCAAGAGAGGGAGAGGGAGAGGGAGAGGGAGGATAATGAAGGGAAGAATGGGGGTGGTAAGGGGAAGGGGAAGGGGAGTGGATGGGGTGAATGGGGTGCGTTTTTTAGATAGTCTGTTTTGACTATCTGATGTTGATGGATGGTTTGCTTGATTGAGAATCAACTCTTGAATGAACACATATAGATCGTATTGAAATGATATTATATAGCACAAGACAAGCCCAGACAAATACATCGCTTTTATGCTCGGGGCAGACACAGAAACACCACCGAATCATTTACTCTACAGCATCAGTGATGCAGCCCTGGCTGGCATCCTTGACGTTCCTGGCATACTTGCCCAAAGTACCACGCATAGTCAGACCAGTCTCGGGCAACTTGCCAGCGGCCTTGCGGGCCTCCCAGTCCTTGCGACGCTCGGCCAGCTCAGTCTCGGGGACGTCCAGGTCAAGCACGCGGTTGTCGGCGTCGATGGTGATAACGTCACCGTCGTTGACGAGACCGATGGGACCGCCGACGGCGGCTTCGGGGACGATGTGGCCGATCAGGAAACCGTGGGAACCGCCGGAGAAACGGCCGTCGGTGATCAGGGCGCAGGACGAGCCGAGACCGTAGCCCATCAGGGCGGAAGAGGGCTTGAGCATTTCTGAAGGGAATATGTTAGTGATGGACAAGGAGGGAGGGATATAAAAGAGACGACAGGAGTCACGTACCAGGCATGCCGGGACCACCCTTAGGACCGCAGTAGCGGATGACAACAACAGTCTTCTCCTCCTTCTTAATCTCGTTGCGTTCCAGCGCAGCGATGAAATCATCCTCGGTATCGAACACACGGGCCTTGCCAGTGAAGCAGGTACCCTCCTTACCAGTGATCTTACCAACACTGCCGCCAGGAGCGAGAGAACCGCGCAGAATCTGAATGTGACCAGTGGACTTGATAGGGTTGGAGAAGGGACGGATGATCTTCTGGTCCTCAGGGAAATCGGCAACCTTCTCCAAGTTCTTGGCGAGGGTCTCACCAGTAACGGTCATGCCAGAACCGTCAATGAGACCCTCCTTGAGGAGCAGCTTCAGCAGAGCGGGGGTACCGCCAATGGCGAACATGTCGGCCATGACGTACTTGCCGGAGGGCTTGAGGTCAGCCAGGAAGGGGATACGGTCAGAGACGGCCTGGAAGTCGTCAATGGTGAGCTTGACGCCGACGGAGTCGGCGATGGCGATCAAGTGCAGAACGGCGTTGGTGGATCCACCGGTGATGTTGACGACGACCATGGCGTTCTCAAAGGCCTGGCGGGTCAGGATATCGCGGGGACGAATGTCCTCGGCCAGCAGCTTCTTAATAGCACCACCGGCAGCCAGACACTCCAGATACTTGGCCTGGGAGTTGGCCGGGTTGGAAGAAGAGCCGGGCAAGGTCATACCCATGGTCTCGATAGCGGTAGCCATGGTGTTGGCAGTGTACATACCACCGCAGGCACCCTCACCAGGGCAAGCGTGACGAATGACATCGAAGCGCTGGGGCTCGGTGATCTCCTTGGCGATGAATTGACCGTAGGCCTGGAACGCAGAAACGATATCGATATCGGCGTTGTTCTGAGTCACGGCGCAACCGGGCTTGATGGTACCACCGTAGACCATGATACTGGGACGGTTGACACGACCCATAGCCATCAGGACACCGGGCATGTTCTTGTCACAGCCGGGAATACTGATGTTGGCATCGTACCACTGACCACCCATGACAGTCTCGACGGAGTCGGCAATCAGATCACGACTCTGCAGAGAGTAGCGCATACCGGTGGTACCCATACTGATGGCGTCACTGACACCGACAGTGTTGAACTGGAAGCCAATGAGGCCCTGGTCCTGGACACCCTGGCGCACCTTGTTGTTCAAGTCGAGCAAGTGCATGTTGCAAGGGTTACCATTGAACCAGACGGAGGAAATGCCGACCTGGGCCTTGTTCATGTCCTCCTCCTTGAGGCCGACAGCGTACAGCATGGCCTGCGAGGCACCCTGGGACTTGGGCTGGGTGATGTTGCGGGAGACCTTGTTAAGGGCCTTGTCCTCATTCTGGAAGCGGGGGAGGGTAGTCGAGAGAGTCCGGCTATGAAGGGTAGAGTCAATGGTTAGCTAGGAGAGCACAGCATAGCACAGTACAGCCCCCGAGCAATTGCACAGGACGGAGAACATACACAGTCGCATTGGACCGGGACAAGCTCCGCAGAGCAGCGGGCATGCGCGCCCGAGATTGAGGCAGCATTGTGATGGATGAGGGTTGGAGTAAGGAAAGCAACCCGAGGAACCACGACAATGATAGAAGAAGACGGTGGGGGGGAGGAAATGCCGGGGTCAGAAAGCAAAAATGGGCGGAAGCTCAGGAAGTCGGAGTTGGGGCGTTTCTCCCCGGCTCCACCTCCACTACTGACTGGTTCCGTCCAATCTCGGGCCCGCAATTGTCATCGACCGAGGATATGTTATGTGTGTTGAGTTGATTAAGGGCTAGATGCACCACATAATGTATAATTCGAGATTGGCCACTAACTACATGAATCATCCAGTGATAAAGGGTAATATCCAGGGATGGTACTCGGAGAGATCACCGAACTACTGAGGCTCCGCCAGTGCATGAGTCATTGTGGTCCTGCATGGAAGGATCGAGGAATTGAGTTTCGTAAAGTAGTAGCCAAGCATCGCATGTTGCGCATAAAAGCCTTCGTTTCTTGCATCTATCTCTGTGAACTCTACCTTGAATGGCAAGGCGTGTGTGTTTATGTAGTAATATGGGTATAACAGCTGGTCTAGCCACAAGCAGAAAAGTAACAATGGAAAGAAATCCTGAATCCCAGTAGACCCCAGTGGTCAAGTCAATATGCCTCGTGAAATGGACTGCGTTAAATAAAATGGAAAAAAAAGGAGGGGTGGAGAAAGGAAGAATGAAGGAGAAATATATGCAAATGCAAAGTGGAAAAGGGTTGTGATAATGAAACAAAAGGTAAGAAGAGAAGAGAAGAAGAATGTGGAGAAATGAAGAAGAAAGAATGAAAGGAAGAAAAGGAAAGAAAGTAAAAAAGGCTCAAAGAGGTGAATGAGTCCTGCTCTATGGCACCTCTTTGTCACCTCGTTTCAGCCCAGCAGGGACATCGATGGCATCTCGCACCCACGGAATGGCGGCAATCTCATCCAGCGTCTTCCGCTTGGTGTTGCGCTTCAGTAGGCCCTCAACACAAAGCTGAGCACCGTCCAGGCCTTCAGCCTTCTCGGGGTCCCACTCCTCATCCTCATTGGCATATCGATACCAGCTCCACTCGCAGCGGGCAATCCGGTGAGGAGTGCGCGCGCGGAGCTTCGCGGGATCACCACGAGTGCCAGGGAGGACGTCAAATGGCAGACGGTTCTCCATGATGGCATAGAGGAGCACACCGAGGGCCCATGCATCAGTTGCACGGCCATCATAAGGCTGACCCATTAGGATTTCAGGAGCAGCATAGTCCTCGCTGCCGCAGCGGGTCTGCAGTAGCGGACTCTCGGGTGGCTCTGGGATACGTCGAGACAGGCCGAGGTCACTGAGGGTAACCACGGCTCGATCATATGTGCGCCAGTCCGTCACCGATTCCATGGCGGGAATTGGCATGGTCAGAAGCACGTCTAGCAGGTGTTAGTAGAGTCCGGAAGTAGGGACCCGGGTCTAAACTTACTCTCGAGTTTGATATCCCGATGAACAATATAGTTAGAATGCAGATAACGCACTGCATCCATCAACTCGGCAAAGATTCGACGAATCAGACCTGGTGACATGGGACGATGGCCCGAAGTGGCGAATTCAAAGAGATCACCGCCCGGGCAATAGTCCAGCACGAGCAGAGCGCGCTTTTCATCACTCCCGAATGCCTTCAACTGTACCAGGGAAGGGTGGTTCACTGATTTCAAGATTTCGACTTCACGCTTGAGAGAAACCTCAAGACGCTCCTCGTCGGCACCACCAGCAGGGCCATGCTCGATGATCTTCACCGCAACCAACTTCTGATTTATCGCGATGGGTGTGATTTCGCCAGCACCACCGTCCGTGTCCGGAGAGAGGGGAGCTTCGGTTAATTGCTCCACTCGCGCCGCGAGGCTGACCTGGCTGAAGGTGCCCTGGCCCAATACTCGGATTTTGCGATACAGTCTGGCTTGCTGAGTGCGAACCGACTTGACCGAGTATAGTTCCTCCAACTTGGACAGCGGTGTCGGGTGGTGAATGATAAGCTCCGTGTCACTATCCCCGTAACCACTTCCACTGCTGCGAGGAGGGCTGGGAGGGCGCACGGTTGGCAAGGCGATGCCGCGATGAACAGCTAGGTACTGCTCGCGATGCAGGCCCGTCGATTTGGAATCGGTGCTCGACGAAGGCGCAATGCTTGGACCGGCGCCAGAGACCGCAACCGGGCGCGGCACAGACATCCGGCCCGGGGGCGCATAGTCACTGAGACTGCGATTGCGCGAATGATGTTTCGTGTGCGAGGAGTCGCGACGGACGCGATTCGACGGCGATTCTTGTCCCAGGTTGTCCAATCCATTATAAGACTTGTTGTTCCGCGGTCGCATTGCTGGAGGCCCAAGCATCTGGGATGAGTCACTCAATCGCAAACTCGAACCGCTTCGTGACGCGGTAGACGAGGTGCGCGATAAGGACGGCACATCCCCACGGCGCCAGGGTGCTGCGCCGCCGATAGGTGATGGTAACGGGGTAATGTCTCCCATGGCGTTGAGTTGGGGCGAGGACATGATCGAGGCTGGAGACAGAGAACCGGCGTTGGACATGGAAGGCGCGACAAGCGCGCGCAAACTCGGGGTGCGTTGCGGGAAGCTGCCGGAGGAGAAACTGGTCGAAGCCAAATAATCGGAGTCGCGATGCGAGCTGGTAGGACGGACGTTGGGTAAATCGGTGCGAATCTGGAGCGAGGGCAGGCCTGGTATAGACGGGTTGAACACGGAAGGCACGTCTACCGGGGCAGAGCGAGGCGCAGAAGAGGCCGACGACTCTTCCGGGTGTTGGTCAGGATCGGACCCATGATTGCTGGAAACGGCCTCGTGTGAGGCTGGGAGAGGTTGCGGGCAAATGATAGCCAGGCCTGACCTCGCGGTCGGTCCGGACTCGGGGGTCACCATGGACGTGAGGGCGTGAAAAGGGAAAAAGGTCGAACAGAGGAGAGAAAAGAAAGAGAGAAAGGCGAATCGAGACTGTAGGACTAGGGCAAGGCAACCCGGTAGATAAGGTGTCTCAGCCTCCAGACCTAAAGGGGTCTTAGCGTGGGGAGGAAGACCCGTTGAGGGTCAACGGTCTAATGTTTGAGGCTTTGGAGGGAGCGCATGTACTGTGACGAGGGGAGTAGAGAAAGAAGAACAAGCGATTCAACAACGCGATGCCACGAGAATGAACCAGGATGCAGGCAGAAGTCCTTCGACAGGGAAATTGAGCGATGACGATCCAACAGGGAAAACCGGCCGGTCAGCTGACGGAGTCACGTACAAAAAGAAGTTTTCCCCGCATTCGGAAGTGCCAAATTGGGTAAATTATTAGTATGACTGAAGAGTATACTTAATACTGTAATAATAATAATAATAGATGGATTATTCTTAGTATCATTATTATTCGCTTCTATATCTTCCATCCAACTTCTCGATTCTTTTCCTTCGCTCATGCTGAATTGACCCAACTCTGCGAAATCTCCAGTAATAAGAATATCCCCACCAGGGCAAACAACAAATCTCCCGGTCGGGACTGTAATCTTAGTGTCCTCCGAAGAAACCCGTCCTCATACAAACAACCTACAAAGTAGTCTCTCCTAGCATACAGTTCATTGATCCCTCAGACATCCAACTATGAATAGCTCAATACGAGCTCACATTTCTCCCTTTTTCTCGGAAACCATATGCACTCACCAGCCACTTCTCTGCCAAGACTGGAACCAACACGATGGCTTTTTTCATTTTTTGCGGAGGGACCCCCCCGTTTCCAGTTCCACCATCCACCCTGCAGATGCAGGGGCCAAGTCGCAATGCGCCACGAGAAAAAAAGGCTGACGACGAGGTGGACGCCAAGGAATTCGAGATTGATTCTACGCTGTAGTTGGAATTCTACTATTAACTCGATTTTATTAGTTAGCCATGTTAGCACTGAATAATATATGAAAATAAACAACAACCATCCTGAGTAATGACATCAGCCGTAGCAGGGACCACAAATATATCCACCATCCAGAGCTTAGCTTAGCCTAGCCCTGACCATAGCTAGTAGTCTATACGAACCGGTTCATACAATGCGGGATTTACCGAGTCCATCGGGCCAATCATCAAGATATCCGATCGCAAGGACAGTAGAGAATATCCAAAGCATGACGTAGGGGTTGGGAATAAAGATGGCTGGAGAGATTGACATTCCATTGGTCGATCCACAAGAAACAGAAATATATCGTATGCAGCCTTGCGGCTACGGAGTATATATCCTCTACAGTACCCATTCCTGTCTACCGATGTTGAATTCTAGGGCTCGACTTGGAATTATTCGAGCCTTGCATTCAACGTACCGCTTACGGTCGCTTACGATCGGAACCTTTATGCAATCGAATAACCCTCGTTACCTAAATGAAGAATAGCCTCGAATAGCGCCAAAGGAAATCAATGCCAAGATTATTTGTACTGACTGCCAATTCATTCCCCCTCTCTGCCTGAGGATAGGTGCATATTGACATCCATTCAATTTCCACCCCATCCATCCCTACCTCCAAACTTCCCCCTAAAACCGATTCTCCGGCACAATCAATCTCCCCGCCAACTCCCCATACGCCCCCTCAACTTCACTAATCATCTGTCCCTGGATCCAATATCCCTTGCCATTGCCCTGTTCCGCAGTCGCAGCAACAATAATCGCCCACGCCGCATCCTCAGGCGAGCTTTTCAGGGTATCCGGATGGGTCGTTGCCTGAAGACCCTCGACCATGGGAGTCAACGTCAACCAGGGAGCGATCCATGAGATAGACACGCCTGCCTCGATGACTTCACTGATCTGTGCGGTACTACGGGCAAGCCCAAGAACCGCATGTTTGCTGGCTGTATACAGTGGCTGCGAAGACACAGGCACGTAAGAGCCTGCAGATCCAACGACGACGATACGCCCTCCGCCGGCTTTTTTCATATAGTGAATACCGAGCTTCAGACCAAAGACTACCGCATTGACATTCACATCAAATAAACTAGTGGAAGGTCGCTGAAGTTGACCTCCACTCTCACTCTCGCCATTGACTTCATCGGCGAGATAATTATAGCGAACCTGTGAAGCCATTTGGGCCTGTTGCTTCGTATCGGAGGTTTGCAAAAGGGCAATCTCGGGATTGACAGCGGCATTGCAAACCAGCAGATAAATAGCACCAAGAGTATTGGTGACGTGCTCAAATAATGCGACCTGCTGATTCCAATCACTCACGTCACAGGTCTGATACGTTGCTCCGTGGCCGATCGTTGCACACGCCGTCTTCAGGTCATCCTCGTGCAAGTCCACCAGCACCACGCGGGCACCATGTTGTGCGAGAAGGGATGCAGTTGCCAAGCCAATACCGCGAGCTGCACCGGTCACGATGGCTACGCGGCCCTTGAGAACGTTGGTGACAGCATCGCTGCTGGGTCTGGGGATGGTCGTCATTGTGGATGGCGGTTGGAGGCCTGAGAATGAAGCGGAGTGGCAGAATGGATGAACTGGGTTAACTATGCACGAGTGGCCACAACCAGTCTTATATGCGTTGGCATCGCGTCCAGGCCCACACGGAGCTCGGCCTATGCGGTTCCCGTCTTCTACTTCTTACTAGTGCCCAGATTTCAAGGGTAAAGTGAATTCGGTTGTAATAAATCCGGTCTCATCATTGGTTGTTACTATGTGCACCTACTTCGTTACTTCCAGTATTTTCCACTTCCATTCCATCCACCCTGTCTCTGCACATGCACCCCTAGTCCCATTTCAAAAGCTCCTCATAGCCCTATCCCGATTCGCAATAACCTGCTGTGTCACACCCGCCAACGGCGCAAAAGCCTCGAATCCATGCGGAAGGCCAGGATAAATATGACACTCAGTAGGGATATTAGCCGCGACAAATCTGCGGGCATATTCCAATCCTTCATGCACAAATATATCCAGCTGCGGACAATCTAGATACAACGCAGGTAGACCTTCGACACTCTCCACCCGTGCGGGTGCAGCATATGCCTCGACTTTGTCCGTTCCTGCATCTGGACCGAGATATGCTGTCCAACCGGTGATATTGTCAATTTCATTCCAGAACGCTAGTTCTCCGGCGTGATTGGTGGTTGTCCGGTCATCCAGCATTGGATATATCAAGATTTGTTTCGCGATTCGTGGAGATAGAGCCTCATCGCGAGCCTTTAGTGTCAAGGCTGCGGCTAAGCCTCCACCTGCACTTTCGCCCATCAACGCAATGCGTGTAGGATCGATGGATAGTGAAGCAGCATTCTCATACACCCAATGCAGGGCAGCCCAGCAATCATTCAATGGAACTGGGTACGGATGTTCGGGCGCAAGTCGATAATCAACCGTCAAAATCTGGACTCCTGTGCGCGAAACGGATGCAATATGAGGAACTGAACATTGCTCAGCACTTAAGGAGATATATCCCCCGCCGTGGATGTGCACAATTGCTGGTTTTGCACCGTCGTGAGCTGCACTTCGCTGGCGGAAGTGATAAACCACTACCTCGTGGCCGTCGGCTGTCGGAATGTGATGAACTAGTCTTTCGATATTTTCTGGTAGTGGAGGTAGATCCGTGATCATTGTCGCTAGCAGGGCTCGTCTGGCTGAAACATCATGGACTGGTGGTTTGGGAACTTGCGCTAGTTGTTGTAGCACTGGGCCAGCCTCCTCGAGGAACTCGGGATGATACTGTAGAGGCATTGCAGTGAGAGTAGAATCAAAGGTATGTGCTTCAGAGAACGATGGAAGCAACAACAAGTTTAACCAACTCTGCAGGTTTCGTCTCTACTCCGCAATTTATCGTGACGCTCTTAGCTCCGGCTTCTCGATCTCCGCATCCGCTCTGTCTAGCCAAATCCCCAACGACTACTCTCCATTTCCAAGTCCCGTTCAACCATTTCGCATATCCTTGGACCATTCTCTCCGCGATCCGAGCGGGAATGAGTCGCTCATTCTCCTCGGAACGCATTAGTTCCCGTCCCCGATATATCCCCACAGCGCCACTTTTGTGGGGTAAAAACCTTTTGGGCAGTTGACAGCGAGGCAAGGATTATCGATCCGCACTCACCCACTTGGGTCGACATGAGACGACAACAACCTCACAGTTAATTACCCATCCTATGAATCCAATGGCAGAAAAAAAACCCGGAGCATGTCAGGGTCCCCCGAGCGCGGTACCGACGGCAGCTCGCCTCTATTGCGTAAAAGACTTAGCCATGCATTGCAGCCTTCGCGTAAACCATCGAAATTGAGTTCAAAATGAGTTTCCAGTTGCGAAAGTTCGATGAACTTCCCCCGGTTGAGGGCATGCCCCAAGGCTGTGCGTGGGGTATCTTCGATAAAGATGGCCGAAAAGACATCTTTGGTACGCTGAACCTGTTGACGCTAGAGGTAGCCAAGGCTGCGACTGCAGAGGTGCGAAAGGGAATTTCTATTTCTCTGAAGTGAGTCTTATTTGATCGTATTTAGTATAGCCTGCTCACATCTGCGTAGCTGGCCCCTCGGAAGTATCAAGAATCCTAATTTCTTCCGTAAGAGCCTTTCTCACAAGGTGGTGAAATTGGAAGATGGAGAGACTGGTTCACACTTTGGATTTGATGACGAGGTACGAAATGAATTACTGGAATTTTGCATGCTCTCTCGCGGGTGACTGACTGTATAACTACAATAGGTTGAGTTCAATACCCAAGCAAGCAGCCAGTGGGATAGTCTTTGTAAGTCTCCGCGAACAAGAACCACACGATCAATTCTGATTTATAATTAGGTCACTTCTTACATCTTTCCACTGAAATGGCATATAACGGAGTGAAGCCTACCGTTAATGAATTGCAGAACCCATGCCCTGCAACCCAAAACCTCCCTACCCTCGACAGTCAGTTCTTCAATTCCACTCTCAGTATAATTACTCCTTAACACTGACAATGACCAGAATGGCATGACCGAGGCTGTATCGTCGGCCGCGGCGTATTGATCGACTATAAATCCTACGCCGACCACAAAGGCATCCAATACTCGCCCTTCAGCAGTCACCGCATCAGTCCCTCCGACATTGAGACCGTAGCCGCCTATCAAGGCACAAATTTCAAACCAGGAGATATCCTCATCATCCGATTCGGCGTCACCGAGGCACTAGGCAAGATGAATGCCGAAGAACAAGCAACAGCCATGTCCAGCCACCATGCATGCGGATTAGAAGGCACCGACGAGATGGCCCGTTGGATATGGAACAACCATTTTGCGGCAGTGGCCAGTGACAACGTCGCCGTGGAAGCTATGCCCCCCATGCTGGATGGCGAAGAGCAACCCTTGACTCATTTGGTCTTGCATCAGTGGTGTTTGAGTATGTTTGGTCTGCCGCTTGGCGAGCTTTGGGATCTTAAGGAATTGGCTGAGCAGTGCCGGGTTGAGCGAAAGTGGACTTTTTTGTTTACTTCGGCGCCGTTGAATGTGCCGGGGGCAGTGGGGAGTCCTGCTAATGCGCTGGCGATTCTTTAGAGAGATTTAGAAATTCGTGATCCTACAATCTCCATGATCATTAGATAGTCAAGTATATGAAGGATCCTCCGCCATTGTAAATTAATACTATCGGTTCAGAAAGAGATAAATCCCGTCCTACTAGAATCAATACTATGCGTTTGCTTCAGCGCAGTCCTTAGCGCATCTAATTTGTTAACGGGAGTCATTTGCAAGATTTGCTAACATGAAATTCATGAATAATTTTCATGTCTAATACATCTAAGAACCGCATATTACACGAGAAATTGAACTCAACCATCCCATCAAGACGAGGTATGGAATCCATCCCACTTCTCCAAAGCCTCTGTACAGCATTTCCACCAGCTTGGCATCCCACCAAGCCAGACAAGCGGCTCACGCCGCTTCCCAGGGATATTTGCGCCCATATACCACGAGTCGGTTTTCGGATACAGTGTACGCTGACTAGCCTCAAAGACCTGCTCTCGCCATTTCTCGGCAGCCTGATGAGTAGGCTCGATCGATTCAATTCCCTCCCTTTGCATTTTCTCAATCGCATTGCAGATCCAATCCACTTCCATCTCAATAAATGGTGGGCCGTTTGCCAGGGATGTTGGCGCCTGCGGACCGTACACCATAAACAGATTTGGAGCATCGGGGATCATGAGCCCGAGGTGAGTCAGAACGCCGCTCTTCCACTTCTCAGTCAGTGGATTCTGGTTCTTGTCTGTAATGCCCAGGTCCATAAGACTGCCAGTGACAGCGTCGTAGCCGGTTGCAAAAATGACCACGTCTAGATCGTGGTGCTTAGCGCTCTCACCATTGCTAGTGACAACTCCAGAAGCGTCGAACTCGACAATCGGAGACTGTTTGAGGTTGTGGAGGGTCACGTTCGAACGATCGATCATTTCGTAGTAATCTTGCTCCAAACTCGGTCTCTTTGTGCCGATGAACATATGCTGTTTGAGCGGAGCCACAAGATCCATCTTCTCGGGGTTCGTCATGCGCTTGCGCACTTGCTGGACCCAATAGTCATAGAAAATCCCATTGGTCTTCTCGTCAAGCAGGAAATCGTAGTAATTGGATACCAAGAAACTGTATCCACCACGAGCCCAGAGTTCGTCAAACAGCAGTTTTCGCTCTTCGGGTGTAGCCTGATGAGCCGATTGGAAGCGGGTGTTGTGGGCGAATCCGGACGCCGATTTGTAACAGCGGTCGAAGATACCGTCGTAGTATCCCTTCATCATTTCGGCTTCTTCGGTCGGAATTGAGCGCTGACGCATGGGAACCGTGAAGCAGGGTGTGCGGATGAAGACATTGAGCTCGCAGTCTTCCTTAGCCAATGTCTGCACGATTTGTAGCCCTGATGCACCGTTTCCGACAACACCAACTCGCTTGCCTTTGACACACAAAGAAGCTGGATAATCCGCTGCGTGGACAAGGGTTCCCTTAAATGCATCCAACCCCTTGAATTGTGGGTAATGCTTCTTGTACGAAGATCCAGTCGCGGCGATAACATATTTGCAAGTAGCCGTCAGACCCGTGTTGGTCTGCAAAGTCCACCGGCGCGAGACAGGATTATACTCCGTTTTGATCACGATAGTATTGAAGAATGTATCCTTGCTTAGACCCAGCACATCATCCACATGTTGGAAATATCGACGTAGTTCTTCGTCACCCGGGAATCGCTCAGAGAAATTCCACCCTTTCCAGACAGCGGGAATATTGAATTGATATGCAGGTGTCTCCGAGTCAACACGCGCTCCAGGGTACCGATTCCAATGCCAAACTCCTCCAAAGGCACTGCCGGCTTCAATCAGCTTCACGGAGAGGCCGAGATTGCGCAGCTTATAGAGGGAATTGCATCCTCCAAAGCCGCCACCAATGACAATGGCGTCGGTTTCAATATGAGGGTTTTCTCGAGTCATGGCTTTTGGATTGTGAATAGAAAAGGTCAATGGAGAAGTCGGAAGTAATGCTCATCCAAGAAAGCTGGGAAGAAGCACCTTTTCATCCATCACGAACAGCTAATCCAGCAGTACCAGCACGGAATTTCCCCATCCGCAGAATCTGAAACGGAGACATGATATCCGAAAGCCGTTACCTTCCCTTTTGCATGTTATCCTGGTCAGTTTTGATTAAAGTAATGCAGTTGTTAGTCGTAAAGATCTAGCCCCCAAAAAAGGAAATCCACCGCGAGAAGGTTTACCACTTCGGCCCACTCCCGCCCCACACGACGCCACAAGCGAAGTACATGGAGCCATGGACGGCACCGCGTGAAATAATCTGAAGAAAGGAAGTCCTTCCTGGAATTGCGGAGGTTTCTCGAAGGCTGTCAACTCGGAATCTGCCAGATCCGTATCCGATCCAGACTGGGCGATATGCGTTGCGACGTTTGTAACACCGGCGGAGGTACACAGGAAGGGGCCGGCGAGTAAATGAAGAATCCCTTGGATGGAAGTAGTTAGCTCGGTGTCAAAGTACTAAGGGTTCGCGTCGGCGATAGGCTTGAGCGGTGGTAGATTGCAGAATCTCGGTGTTTCGATACTGTTTGTCAATAATTATCTTCTCTCACTCACGCTCTCTTTCTCTTTCTCTTGATTTCCCCATCCCCATATCCAAACTCGACTCTTTTACCAAACAACACTCATTAATCTTTCCTCCTCGTCAACGAGACTCTCATTCAAGTCACCGGCATCATGGCGTGCCAAGTCAAAGGAACAGCATTCATCACCGGCGGCGGCTCAGGAATCGGCAAAGCGACCGCCCTATCCTTCGCCCAAAATGGCATCGAATCCATCGCCCTAGTCGACCTAAACCTCCCTCTCCTCGAAAAGACCCGCGATGAGCTCCGAATTCAGTTCCCAACTGTCAACGTGGAGGCATTGCAAGCAAACGTTGCCGACGAAGCATCCGTCGAGAACGCAGTGAGCGAGACAGTCAAGCACTTCGGCGGTATTGATATCGGCATCAACTGCGCTGGAATTAGTGGAACGCCTACTCCAACTGATCGGATGACGCTGGCGGAATGGCAGAAGGTTATCGACGTTAATCAGACTGGTGTATGGCTGTGCCAGAGAGCTTTAATTCGGCAGATGCTGCAACAAGAGTGGGTGATACCTTGATTTAATGGGGTTTGAAATATGGTCTAACTCGAAATAGGTCCCGCGGTGGCCGTGAAGGGCGAGGCGTCATTGTGAATGTCTCGTCCATGTTTGGCGTCAGTGGCCCTCCTGGGCCATTCGATATTCCTCACTACACAGCAGCGAAACATGGTAAGTAGTTATGTTATCTCCCGTGACTCAATCCTTTCATTAACATCAGCAGCGGTGGTTGGTTTGACAAAGATGGTAAGATAGTTCTATCTATCTACCTGGATGTCGTAACATGGCTAACACAAGACAGGACGCGAAAGCATACTCGCGACAAGAAATTCGCATCAATGCCATCTGTCCCGGGTAAGTCCCCAGCCAACTCCCTCTAGTACCAAAATGGAATCTAACAAATATCAACAGCTTTGTCGACACTCCCATCATCAAGCAGCAAATCGAATCCGGATCAATGAACCCCGTGTTTGAAACGACACCCGTCGGACGTCCAGCTCAAGTGGAGGAGATTTCGGACGCGATCCTTTTCTTGTCTTCACCTATGAGCAGCTATATGTGTGGTGCAGCCATGGTAGTAGATGGAGGATTCACTGTCTAGAAACATACTCGAAGGTCATTTGGTACTACATACAAATACATGCTGAAATTGAGAAATATGTACAAGGGGACTGTAATTAAATTCACCCGTATAGGTAGCCAGCATCTATACGAGCATAATATCAAAGTCTGCCTCTTTAGCAATTTCTTGCCAATGAATATCCTTGCCCGGAGCCAGTGCACGTCGCTGCCAGAGCTCTCGGACAATCTCGCCCAGGATGTTGATGTTCTGAATGCCATGGCGAATCTTGCGGTCAAATGAGGCCAGCATCCGGGCTTGAAGATCCTCTCGTTCGCATTCAGCAGCAACCACAAAGCTGGCCCAATTATAGGGACAACCTCCTTTGTCGTTGCTCAACGAGTCAATAGCCTCCAACTCTTGAATGGCTTTCTCGACCAGATCTTGGATCTCGCAGAGTGGTGAATGACGCAGAGTTCGGCGAAAATAGATAATAGTAGCGTAGTAGAAAGAATTGAGAGCGTGTTGGATGATGATTGACCCGGGCGCATCAGGCGTAGACAAGCTCGGGAAATTCAGATAAAGCTGCAACTCGAGACGATCCAGCTCCTCCACCGAGAAGTCGGATCTTGAATCTGCGAGGAACGTGATATGTGCCAGGTATTGAACCAACGGTGCCGTAATACCATGCGAACGCTCCAAATAGTGCCGTAGATCCGACGATCCATTAAGTAACGACATCAGCTGCGACGACATGGGAAGACTGCAGAGCGATGAAAGCGATAAATAGCTTTGTAACAAGCGAGACGCTATCGGCCCCGGAACCCAGCCTCCAAGAATCTCATTTTCTAAAAGGCCAAGACCACCAGCAACGTGTGTTCTCCACCGGCTTCTCCGTCCGGACATGGCTTCGGCGGTAATACAAGTAAGCACAGCGGCTAAGGTGGGCTCATCCAGCCGTTTTGCTTGTTGTAAATTCTGGCGCAAATGACGCAGAGCCAGCTGGTCATGATACATGGCCACGGACTGATATCGTGGGTCTCGGCGCAGGTGGAAAAGACTGAACGCCGAAGAGGCACATATCGCATGGAATATGGAGAGGTAAATATTGGGCTCATGCGGAGCCGCATCAAGTCCTTTGAGGGCCATGGGCATGAATATTGTCCTGCAGGGATTATCGGGGGTGTCGATCAGTAGCATGTTGCCGCTCAGAAAAACCACCCAGTGGTGGATGAGTTCCGTTTCGGGTCTCGGAAGCTGTACAGGATTGAGAGCCATCATTGGAGACGGATTTGTCGATAATGAAGGTATTGACATCAGATCTTTGCGTAGATCCTGATGGAAACGATGCTCCCTGTTAGGATTTTGGCCATCTGCTATCGAGACCACCTCGGACCGATCATTGTCGCTTGAACCGGGAGACTCGGATGGCATAGGCGAGGGCCACTTATCAGGGCTTGATATTGAAGACAATGTACTCGTAGATCTCGAGGCCTCTGAGACTTGTTCCGGAGACGGCTCCATCCTGCATTCATTGCTAGTAGCCGACTGATCTGGCATAAACGGGACTGAGACGCATTCGCCAAAAGGGTCCTCTGCAATCTCCCTATCATATGAAAGAGATGAATATGCGCTATTCCTCTGCAGTGTATCTGCAGACTTGGGTTCATCCGATCCAGGACTAGATGTGGAAAACACCGTAAAAGGCCCTCGTTGCTGGGATGAGCCGTCCCCAGACCAGCCATCCAGCTCCGCTAAGAGCGCCGTCACCGCCGCCGAGGACAAGTCCTGCGTCGATTCTGGAGTAGACAACCATATCTGTCGACGTTGCGATCGAGTCCCTGGCGTTTGGGACCATCCCAGACGCAGGCCATACCCCTGACACTGCCAGCCGCTGCGGGAACAGCGACGACAATGGGGCCGCTCGTCATCGCACTTGACCCTACGGGCCCGGCAGGTCCAACAGCCCGTGAAAGTCTTTGTGCGCGATTTGGGAGCCTTCACATTTGTGGCTTGAGAGCTATTCGGCATCCCCACGAACTCTTTTTGTTAAAGTGAGGGTTGGTGGATGTTCGGGACGTTGGTGAGGACAACCCAAATTAATTCTTTTCTTCACAAATTTGCCTCCCCGCATCGGCACCCGCCGGTCCCGATCTACGTGAGGCATGACCCCTAACTAGCCAACACGGAACACGGATGGCCCTGCTAAATCGGGAGTACTATTTGACCGGAGATTTCACATGTAATTAGATTGACTGAAATACATATCTTGACTTGTCAATTGGTTATATCAGCACGTAAATTAGATATTCTACTGGTAAGCACTTTGGTTTACTGTTTAAGAAGGCCCTCTGGTAGTAGAATATGATAACTTCTTATTTAGCACAAAACACAAGGACTAGATCATTCCAAAGAGGGTGTGGGAATCCTTCATATGCTCTGGACGTATGTATGTCGCACCAGATCCCCTTCATGGCTATGGACTTTCAAGTTACCAATCCCATATGCCTCTGGAGCGCGTCTAACACCGCGGCCACCACCACCCACGATGACATTTCCGGGGCGATAGTTCGAATCCGATTGCATTCGATGAATGGCAGAGCCATGAATTTTGGCATCAAGCGGCATGTCGCGAGGGTAACCACGGTGCAGTGGCCAGTGAACCAGTTCCCACTTGCCACTCTCCATCAGGCTCGCGCGGCGTATGGGAATATACTCCATGAAGCGCCAGGCGAGAACAGAAATAGCTGACAGACCGGTGCCGAAAGCAAGACGATCGTGCAGGGCACCTTTCGCGCTCGAATTCAGAAGGGCGTCGCGGAAGAGTAGCGTCGGGGACGGATCTAGGTGCTCTTCTCCCATACAATTGTATTGCTGCAGCTTCTCCGGATCAAATTCAAGCCCAGCCCGCTGGGCCTCTTGGACCATCCAGACGAGTGGTGCATGGCTTAGCTGCCACGCTTCACCCTCTTCTAGGCTGAACCCGCCACCAATGTCGGCATGGCTGCCGGGGAACCACACCTCCTGTACATCCTGGACCTCGTCATCCTCGTCAGGCGCTTCCGTTTGCGCATTTGCATTCGGGGTCTGTCTAAAAGCCCTGCTAGCTGCGTTGCCAGCGTCTTCACTGTCTTCAGTGCCCCCGTCATCCTTAGGGGAGCTATTGACTGCGGGTACTGCCGTCTTTCGTCCAAATCCCCTGCGAGGCCGTGGTAGTAGCACGGGCTGAAATTTGACTCTGCGCTCATCAATACTAACAGCATGTCGTATCACGCGAGCACTCGAGCTGTCGTCATTGTTGATCTCAAAGTCCGCAACGCTATTGACGGTGTCGAACAAGCCCAAAAATCGAACCCTGGTCATCGGACGACACAGGGTCTCTCGACAATTGAACAAGAACTGCATTGCCCGTCTTTGCTCCCGGCTGCCCTTCTCTGTGTCCCCGTTGAATCGAGTCAATTTCCATCTCGAGAAAGCGTCCCAGATGAACGGAATCATCTCCTCGTTGTCAGGGCCCAGCAGCCCAACGTGGTCCAGCATTTCTGCTAGAAAACGCGCCGTGTAGGCTCCACGAGAAAAGCCAAAAATGTAGATGTTTCCATCTGAGCGGTAGTGTCGCATGAGGAAGCGGTAGCCACCCAGGACATGGCGATCGAATGACTTTCCCAGAGCTTGGCTGAGTGTTTTGCTTCCGCCCAGGCGACTACTCTTCTTCAGAGTCGTGGCTGCCAGGGAGCCTGCCGTGATTTCGGTGCCGATTCCCGCTGTGTACTTGTCAGGATTTATACTTAGATTTGATGGGGCACTGCGAGTATGGGCGCGATCTTACGTTGATAATAGACCACTGGTAGGGGCAGATTGTTAGCCACGAACTTTTAGTAGCCGGGGCAACATGAGAACATCCCAACTCACATTGGTGATCGGACCGTGGTGACATCCGACAAATCTTCAGGATATTGGTGTCTGTGCCATTGACCTCGAATGTGTTCCCCGTTCCATCGAAACAAAGGACGATTTGGACTGGTGGTGATTGAGATGCGCCCGCCATGATGGCACGGTGAGCAAAGAAGTCTCGGTTCGATTGCAGGAGCAGGGAGGAGGAGATGCGCTGGTCTATTATTTATTTGTGATGCAGCGATCATCATCGTTCGTGTCTGCCGTGTCAATCATCTCGGTTTCGGGTTTAGCTTTTGTTGTGATGCGGGCCACACCATTCGCGACTTGGCCAGCTCCAAGACCTGCTGTCCGTCAGTGAAGCTAGTTTTCATTTGAAGATGAGCCCGTGTGGTGGGGCAGCTGAAAGCGCGTGTTGACCCATCTATGATCCATACCTTGTTTGGCGGAGGAAAGGTTGCGATGCGCGATGGTTCTGACAAGATCGCCATGACCACTAACCGGAAAGAACCTGCCGCCCCACAGTTCATCTGCAGAGTTGGATGTTGTCGGGATTAGACAGTGCGCCACCTGCTCTTCTGACCTTCCAAGACGTCATGGTACTAACTCCTACAGTTTTCAGGAGAGGCTAATGCGTTGCCTCCAGCCCTACTACTGACTATATTTTTCTTCCGTGCTGCGGTACTGGTAAGTGGGCAATTGATCGGGATTAACTATTATTATTGTTCAATCAGCGCGAAAGAACGAAATTCAGGTAGCCGTGTATATGCTAAAGTCAATATGACAGGTCTGAGTTCGGCGTGTATAGATAGATATACCTACTTCAGCTTAACTTTGGTAGCCCGCTACTGTTGTCGTTTAGCTATCAGAAAGGACCAGCTATCAGCTGGGGGTCTCCTAAGAAAATTAACAGAGGCTTCGGGAAATAGGGATATGCTCTCTATGCTCGATGGAACTCTTTGGTTCTGCTAGAAGCTCTCTTTGTTCGCTCAACAAAGCAGTATACCCTAGGTATGTAGTAAAATAAAGGACTCGAAGAACAACTGTAGCCATCTATGGAGACCCGCTGTGGCTCCATCTCACGGTCGGATTATTGGCCGTAAGAGCTTGATAGATTTGATGATGCCCATAGCTTCGCTCTCCCACACAGGCACGCCAGAACTTTCAAGGTGAGGAGACATGAAAGTAGTCGCGCACCTTCCACAGAGGACTACATAGACATAGAAAAATGAATTATCGCGTGTATTGAACGGGAAACTTATGGAAACTGAGATTGAAGCGGGTTGGGCGGATACCTACCTAAGCGTCCCTTGTGACAGGAAAATAGCCGAAACTTGAATCACGGATGGAGGTATACCCAGGCATTTCCAGTCACCATAGGTAGCAAGGGAACGACATCGACGAATGGTATTTTCATATTTTACTGACATTCGAGAAAATAAACGTCTGTGCCGAAGAAGTTAGCTATTGCTAGTTTAGTTTCTCTAATGTGTAGGACCCGGGATTTATGTTGATATATATTTTTCCGGGTGGACTAGATCCACCTTGTTCGTTTTATGACCCGATGCACAAGGCTATCGAGGAAAGACATATGCGTAAGTAGGAAATTGAAGACCGATGATTAGTTTGACGAACCGAGAGATGTGATATCCAGGGAATCAACTCACGGAGCGTGGTTCATGGATGTGCTGCCGAAAACTACTATATATGGGAACGGCAAGCCGGTCCAGGACGGCATCCCCACAAAGCCACTATCCCACCTGCATGTTTAACTTGGGTCCCTGATATTTGATCGGTCGGGTAAAGATTAATCGGAATGAGCCGACAACATCTGACAGGATCCCAAGCCAGGAAGGGTTATATTTAGGATGAACTAGTATAGGATGGGCTAGACACAAATGACTGCTTATGTTGACTTGCTTGGACTTAGGTTGGATAAGTTCTTGATCCACAGTAGCTAGAATGATTGAAAAGTCTTGTTGAATGGGAGCTGTCGACTGAAAGTACTGCGCGCGTGGTAGCCGAAGGTCTGCCGCTCTAGATTCACCGAGGCCTGAACTAGATATGATCCTAGCCTTTGAGTATCATTGAGCCGAATAGCCAATTGATAGTCTTCAAAACCCCAGGGTGATCTATCATGGAACCCATTGAAGACGCGTCACTTGGCCCCAAGAAGTGACCTGCAATATAGGTCAGCTAGGACCATCATCTCAATAGCGATGGTGTAAAAAGAGCAGTACTAATTTCTACAAAGGGCGATTGATCCACAACATCCTAACCGAGTGCTCTGAGCTTGAGACATTCCGTCAGCTAAGAGGGTCTTTTGAGTCGCGAATAGTCCACAATATGCAGCAGGTGGATAGAAAGAATATCCACAACAACCTGGATGGCAATCCGGTTGGTCATTTTGAGACCCTCAGGCCCCTTGGGTCTATCAAAGGGTTGAGGCTGAGTGGGAACAGTGAACCGCGATTGAGAGGATATCAGTGAATCGGTACCAAATATTGGGTATATAACATGTTTCTGAAATCGCAGTCTCTTGTCAGCGAAGTCAAGCAACACCTTTCAACTTCATTTGAAGTCTTTCTTTCCATTCCACTTATCTAAATATACTTCCATTCACTCATTTTATCACAAATCAACAACATCATGCCTGTCACTACCACCTCGACTACGACCTCCGCTTCGGCAACATCCAGCTGCCATGCGAAGCTGTACGACATCCCCACGCACGATGCCGCCTGCGCGATGCCAATGAAGAGCAACTACTCAGCAATCATGAGCAGTTGTTGCTCCTCGGCTTCCGTCATCGAGTACGACGGCTGCGATTATTACTGCCTGGCTCAAGGCCAGACCGTCGGTGAACTAGCCGAATGCCTCATCAAGGCATCCGAGCCTGGTCAGGTTTGGTGCAACACCAACACCAATGCCACCGCGACTGCCACTGCCACCGCTACAGGTACTGGAGTTGTCACTCTCAGGGCGACGAGCACCGGTGCTGATTTGACGTCCTCAGCCACTTCAAGCGGTGCCACGGCGAGCTCGACTGCCAACGGTGCTGGGGCTGTTGTGCCTCGCCCTCTGTCCAAGTCTGCCATAGGCATGATTGGTCTTTTGTTTGCTGGTTCAGTAGTGGGCCATTTTATTTGAGGCTGTCACAGAATTGGTTCCCTAGATCGATGCAAAGGTTGGTGGTTTTGCATATATAAGTTTGCCTCGGGATGTTTCGGATGTTTCGGAGTCGAGATTCGGCGATAAGGAGACTCAATATCATAGATGGCTTCCGAAGCGCTTGAATTTTGGATATTCTTCTTTGCTTCTGTCGAAGTTTTGGTTTCGTACTCAAGTTCCCCTCCTAAACTCATTCATCCGATCAACATTCAATGCAAGTTGTACCTGATCTTCACCGGACAGTACTGGAAGTTGGATGCGTAATAAATCTCTATTGTAAGCCCTCGCAGAATTAAGGATACAGGACAAGACACTGAAAACAGGCGTCGTAGTCAATAAGCCCAGAAATGCAAGAGACTTTTCTATGTACACAGACAAAAAGCAATAAAAAGTACAAACCCAGAAACACACCCCATTCCCAACCCACGCAGAAATGCGAAACATGGATGCTTTGAGCGCCGGAGTGAAGAGATCTGCAAGGGAAAAGAGTAAAAAAAGCCGTTGTAATACATTGCAGGTGGAGAAAGAAGCTGGCGGTGATCGTTTACCGCCGAGGTCGTGGATGGTAGGGCAGGAAGGGTATGGTTGTTCGGGTTATCCGGGAGGATGATAGTAAGACAGAGGATGGTCGTGCCAGTATTATTTAAAAGAAGGCCTTTCGTGTCACCTGTAGAAAAACAAATTGTTAGCAACGCTCGTAGATTAATGATGCGTCATATTCGGAAACTTACGGCCCAAGCACCAGCAATTGAAGCTACGATGCCTCCGGAGATCATCATGGGCTTAACACCACGGGTACTCTTGAAAAGCATGCCACTCAGAGCACCAGCCGCCACGCTGTTGGCAGAATCGTGCTTGCCGCGCGCATATCCGATAGCCGAGTTGAAGCCGTTGTAAACCATCGCGACCACACCCGCGGAGTTGCCGAGGAACGGACCCCGACGGGTGATCGAGTTGAGCACACCGTTGAGACGAATCTTAGGAGGAGCAGTGACTGGCGTCTTCCTCAGTCCTTCGGCAAGACCCCATGCGCCACCGACAGTCAGAGCGGCCAAGTATGTGGTGCCGGCACCATAGCAAAGGTCGTCGGACCAGCCGCGAGAAGGCAAAACGGAGCGAGAACCGGGCAAAGAATCAAGAGCAGAATCTTCAAGGGTCAGATAATCAAGAGTGTCCTGGTTCAGGCCGGCCAGGGGATGGAGTCTGGAGGGATCGGGAATGGCGACTTCGGAGAGGAAAGAAGTAGCATCTTGGGCGTTGGAGGAGTCGTAAGGAGAAGGGGCCGCGGTCTCCTTGCGGCCGCTGAGGTTGTCCCAGATAGGCATGATGGCGGAGGAGGTAGGGAGATGAGGTTATTAAAATACACGACGACAGTCAGTCGGAGAAGGAGAACGATGGCCCTTGATCGCAGCTCCACCGACTGTCGGCGACCAGCAAAAACTTCGGTCCCGTGACTGGGACCTGCGGAATATAGTTAGCCCGCCACTAGTCCCCTTTGGGAATCCCACATCCAAAAAATGGCCATGTTAAGGCCTGAGGCATCGCGGGGAGCTTCGGACAATTTCAATATTTCTGTGGAGTTGGAGTACAGACAGATTGCAAAGAAATCGGGTCATGCCGAATTGCATTGGCGATGAATGCTGAAATGTCTCGTGGCGCTCAGCGCGCTACCGCACCCAACATGGATGACATCGCACAGGACGTACAGTCCTTATCAGAAAAGACTCTGCAAGATATTGCCAAAGGTCCACTTGTCAAACTCGCCTTGAATTGTGACGATAACCAGTGAGTTGTAGGAATTTGAAATTCAAGAAATTGATATTCATGCTCACACCTGAACAGAAAAGTGAACCGAGTCTGGCAGTCATTGATCCAGACGGTTTCAACACCATCTTTATCGAACCAGCATACAGCGGCCGCTTGCAATGCAGTCTCGGCTTTTCTGGACGCTGCTGCCACTTCCAAAGTTGAGGGAACAAAGCAATTGGCTCTGTCAACAGAAAACTGGCTCGCCGTTTTTGACGTATTCCTAAGCAGATATGAAGATGCGAAGCCGAAGCCGCTCAAGCAGCTTTTGGGCTCCTTGATCAACCTCTTGGCCAAGTGTATTCACGGGCCCCAGAAGGGAGACATTCAAAAAGCAGTCACAGATGCGATCATTCCCAGTATCGTACTTGGTGAGCCTCGATCGCGACTGAAGGCTTCCCTGGTGTGCTTTGAGCTCGCCATCCGCAAAGGCGCTATCTCTGGCTCTGATTTTATCTCCTTGCTACGGAAATGGCTTGGAGAGAACCAACAAAAATGGGTGCATGTTTTTGAGAATACTCAAGAAGCTCTATCTCCCATCAACACCGAAGACCTTTCCGGTGAACCGTCTAAGGAGTTGGCGGCGAAGATTTTCGTGCTTGGCCTTCTTACCCAGACGAACAGTCGCGATCTTTCCGGGGCATGCGGAAATGTGTTGGGGGCTCTTCTACAGAAATTGAAGTCCGAATCTCCAGAGTGGTCAGTTTCCCCGATTTGGGTCGCCCCTGTTCGGTACATGATGCTTCATATTGTGGACAACTTGGAGGCCATGTCTAGCCAGATCCTTCAGCCTATCTTCTCAGCCGATCCTAGTGGCTTTATGGCTTTCGTGGAGAGCCTGCCTCTCCAGAGTCTCCTCGCAGGTGACATGACTGATGCCGAGGATAAAGAGTATATTCTTCTGTTTGCAGCTTTGCAAATAGGCAAGAAGACCAACCTTGTCCATGAAGATTGTAGGTTGAACAACACCAAAACGCCTGCAAGTGCAGTTGCTGACCTTGACAGATGATGGCTCTAAACCCAGCGAATCTAAGAAGGGTGCTCCGCAGAAACTTGTGCTCAAGAGCGAGGTGCTGGGCAATTTCCTGCTCCACCGTGAACCGAACATTCGCATAGCAGCCTTGTCGCTCTTGGTGACTGCGTTCTCGACTATCAAGCCATTCACATCAGCTGCCACGGATTCAATTCTTCTTGGTCTTCCGTCAATGCATGCCGACTCTGATTCCTACAGCAGAGGTGAAATCATGAGTCTTACCCGCAAGCTCATAGTTCGTCTCAAGAGTGGCATTCTCAGGCAACAAGATTCTGCAGAAGGAGCCGCACAGGCGACTTCTGGCTTGCCCTCTGGCTTGGTCAAGAGTGATGATGAAACGATGGCTTTCTTAAAAAAATACATTGATTTCCTTGCGGGCGATCTCGTTGTGACTGCATCGTACCCACGGCATATCAGTGCCCTGAAAGCTCTCAAGCTTTTGCTGGAGTCTAATCTTGACCCACGTACGAACATTCCTCCAGCGAAGTCCGAAGTTGAAACACGCTGGAAGTCTCATATGAATGTCTTTGAGCCTCGTCTCCTCCGCCTGCTGGTGGACCTACTTCTCGACCCGTTCGAGGAAGTAAGACAGACTTCTCTGTTGATCATCAACTTTTTCCCTCAAGATATTTTGATGGGCGGTTTCGAAACCACGGGCGATCATTCTCCAGCTGTGTGTATGCGCTTGACAGATGCCCTGGCCCGAGCTGAGCTCACTGCTAGCAACACTAGTCGAGCTGACCATGCGGATACGGTGGCACGCCTCTATCACATTCTGTTCTGTGCAGCTCTACCAACTAGTTCTTCTGAGGGAGGTTCAGATTGGTGGTCAACAAAAACGTCAGTTGTCAACACTATTTTGACTAAATTGGAGGAGCGACTGTCGTCCTCAAAGGGCCTGTTCAACTCGACTTTGCGTGAAGCTCCACTTCATGGGTACATGTCTGGACTGCGGTAAGTCGATTCCCAAAAGCGGGAAGTAGTCTATGACTAATTCGTAACGCTTCAGATATATTGTGTTGATGCCCGATTTCCATGCCCTTCTCCTGAATGGACCGGATGTTGGAGCCTGGCGGTCAATCCATGATCGTATTGTATCAATCTGTGACAGGGTTTGGGAAGAGGTAAAGCCAGTCCTGTGCATAGACTCTCCCGAGGGTCATACAGATGATCCGATTGAAGACCTTGCGGTGGGTCCAAAAGACATTCTCTCTTACTCGTGGAGAGCTCTTCGAGAGTCCAGGTATGTGTCCGCTTTCCACTGGGAAGAAGATCATCGCTAATAAAGATAGCTTACTACTTCATGCGACCATGTTCAACACGACCTACGGCCCTGATAGCCCGGATGGTCTTCAACTCGCAGACTTTGAAAAAGTTGGCCGGGCTAGCTTCACACAACTCGCCGAGTTACGGCACCGCGGAGCATTCTCAACCGTCTCCCAGACCTTTGCCACCTGCTGTGAGCGATGCAGTAGTTCAAAGGATGGATCCATTCAAGAACTTCCAAAGGGTTGGTACAAGGAGGCCAGAGCTACGATCTTCGAGTCTGCTTCAAAGCTGACCCGACGGTCGGCCGGTCTACCTGCACTGGTTACGGGTATATTCTGCTCTTTGCACAGGACGGCCTTCTTCAAGGAGGCCATTGATGACCTTCACGAAATTTCTCGTCTGCCCGTCCAATACAATAAGGAACAGCAGTACTTGGAGCTTCCTCAAGTTCACGCCATGAACTGCTTGAAAGATATCTTCACCAACACGAAGCTCGGCCCGTTCACTGAGCCCTTCATTATGCCCGCACTTACGCTGTCTGCTGAACGGCTCGGATCGCCTATGTAAGTTATTGATTTTTCAGTTTCATGGTTCGTACTAACATACTCCTCTCAGTTGGGCGCTTCGCAATTCTGGCCTGATGCTTTTCCGTGCTCTGTTAACCAGAATGTGTCGCATGGTTCCTGGAGCTGTAGCTGGATTCGGCGGCGTGTCGGGATCCGAACCAGGATCCAAGATCTCATTCCCAAAGTACCCCGGCCTACTTGAGCTGCTTTCCAAGCTTCTGGCACCAACCGAAGGCACAACTGCTCAAGAGGGGACTGATATCGTCACCGAACGAATCTTCCCCGCCTTGGAGTTGATTGGAGAGAAGGTCCCCACCATTGGAGATGACTATGACACAAAGCTATGCAGCTTGGTGCTAGCGCACTTTCAGAGCCCAGTGTGGGGCATTCGAGAGCATGCCGCTCGTGTCTATGCATCTTTACTGACCAGGACGAACATCCTCAAAGACGTTGAGTATCTGGTCAATCTTCTCCAGGAGAATGCCTCTGAGAATTACGTCCATGGCATAGCTCTCTGTGTTCGATACTCTCTCCGCCGTTTCGCAGCGTCGACTGATGCATTCTGGACAAGTAAGACTGATCAATCCATCTACATCTGACATCAGTTCCACTAACCTTCTCAGGCCACCTCGATGATCTGCTTGCGACTCTGCGAGATGTGTTGGCAAAGTTGTTCGCCACTGTTAAATCTCCTTCCGTTGCAACTTGCCTTATTGAGACATTGAATGATACCCTTGAGAGGAGCATTGCGGCCCAAGCTGAAGGTAGGTCGCACTTAGATTGACTTGATTCATCAAGCTGATATTTTCACAGACCGAACCACTTCATTCGCGAACGAAATTTACAACCAGCACGACCTTCACGGAGTCCTAGGCTACGTCTTCGATGCCTCCCAAGCAGGATGGAACCTTGCTAGCCGCACCCGAGCATCCGCTCTTCTTCGACGAGCTCTCGCGTGGTGTAAACTGTTGAAAATGCTCATTTCGCAGGAGTGGACTGGAATTCCTACATTCTACCACGGCATTTCACAATTTGATGCTGATGCCGGTAGTTGGATTTTGGAACAATTACCGGAACATCTGGCTGGCATGACCAAATACCGGATGGCCCTGGTGAACTTGTACTCGTCAATCATCCAGGGTGACCACCCAGTTGGTTCAAGGACACTGGCTGCTTCTAACCTGGCCACTGTGCTGGAGGAGATGCTAGCCTCGTCACCAGACGTCATCTCCGAGTTCAACCTTCCGTATGATGAGTTGGCGAAGAGCTTCAATCCCGAATCAGACATTAAGCAATGGAATCGACATGCTACCGATGCAGAACTTCGACTTCTCGGATGTCTTCTTGCCCTTCGGGCTTCTTCGACCCAAGACCAGCCCGTGTCTTCAGTCAAGAACGATATCCAACGTTGGGTTATCAAGCTGCGGTCTGCCCTCAGTGAGGAAACAGTGAGTTGTTTCATGCAAATAATGGAGGCCAATTACTAACAAATAATGCTAGGAATTCACTACTCGCTACGCAGCCGTGGCATCTGTTCACAGCTTTTCTAAGGCTCTACGCCCTCAGGGTGGTTCAGCACGCACAGATGCCTCTCTGCTCGACGTCTATATGGTTCTGTATGACACGCTCAACGATGACGACGAGGAACTTCGGGACATTGCCGCAGCCTCTGCTTCATGGGTGCTCTCCTATTCTTCAGTCTCGCCCACATCAGCACTTGCCCTTGGGCCCTTGAACGCAAGCGGGCTACTTGCTACTTTCATCACCGATCATTATTCAGACTCTGTTTACTTTGCTCGTCGTGTTATTCGGTACCTTACCGGGCAGGAGTCTCGCATCAGTGGGTCTGACAACCAATCGAGCCTTGTTCCAGTTTCGGTTCTCATGACACAGCACTGCCAGGAGAGCACCGTCTTGTTTGTCGAGGAGAAACAGAACCTCTTCGTTGATGAAGTGCGTGAAGTTGACGTCTGGTCTCGTGTGCTTTTGCAGTTGAAGCGCAATGCCTATCCCGAGACTTTGATACGCCAGATCTCGAGCTGGGTGTCTGAGGGTTTGGAACATCTGCTCATGCTTGTGAACCAGGATTCAGGCTCAGATGGGCTACTGGGCTGGACCTCCAAGCCAGAATCCTTCACATTGGGTGTCCGTGTCATCAGCATGGCTGCTGCACTTGCGTCGGAGAGCTTCAATGTGCCAGAGGCTTTGGATGTCCAGCAGGTTACTTTGCGCAGGCAAATACGGAATCTTCTCGATGCTGGCCAGAAGACATATCTACACGATGACTGGCTATCACGAATGCGGGTTGTATTGAAGAGTGGTGATGCAACGGGGCAACAAAAGTAGAGCAGATTAGTATAAACAATACCAATTTTGCTTCTTGGAGGCTGGTTACTTGCTCATATTTGCGCTTGTCGCGTCCCTCTTCACGTGCCTCTTCGCGCGTATCAAAGTCCCTCCCTCCTGCCTGTTTGGTTTGCTTCCTTCTTTCACATTCTCCCATCGAGCATTTCGATACTCCATTGCTTCCTGGGGCTTCTTGTCCATCTCTTCATTTGTCTTGCCGTCGTTTAGTTTACCAACCTTCTATCGATCACTTCGAATCGAGGCGGAGTGGGAGTCTCCCCCACCAGCTTCCATTTCAGATCTCGGAGATTTCCATCAATTGCTGCAGATCGGCCTTGGCCAAGACCTACGAACCCTACGATCTCGCATCTCATTCCTTCGAGCCTACCATCAAGATACTTGACTACGTCGCTACGAATCGCCTACCGGTGACCGATAGCTGGCAGGGCCTCCTCGACATGCAGGGGAGCCAGCTCATTGCCCTTCTCATTGGCATCCTGCTACTCATTGTTACAATTGGATGGCTGGTCTTCTGCTGGTACCGCCGACATGTCAGTATGGGAGTCATGGCCAGCCAAGCCCGAGTGAGGATCATACGGGACCGACGGCGTGCTAATTATGATTTGGAGAGAGGTGACCAGCATGGTGAGCATATTCCGCCTCCCAAATACAGATCAGACGCCTGGCAACGACCGAGTACGAGACCCATCCCCCATGACCCCAGGGAGCCAGACTACGTGATCCTTCGCCGTACGAACGAGGATAATGACCATTACCGCACTCGTGGGTTCAGAAGAGAGTATCTTTCCCCGGAACGGCGACATCCAGACTCACGTGCCGAAAGCGAGCAGCAGCAAGCGCATCGGCAGGATCAAAGACATCAACAGCAACAGCAATCACAGCCGCAGCATCAGCAAAACCAGGGAAAGAAGCAGAAGCAGAAGAAGGGCAACCAAAACAACCAGAACAACTACAAAAACAACCAGAGTGGCCAGAACAACCAAGTGAAGGGGAGCAAGCAAGGAAACAAGAACAACCAAGGAAGCCAAGCGAACAACCCGTCCAAAGGAAAAAAGAAGAAGAAAGGGAAGAACAAGGACAACAACGGAGAGACCCCTCAGCAGTCCCAGGATGATCAACAGGACAACGACAGCTGGGTGAACACCAACTTGGGGCAAGATCAGCAGGAGGACGACTATGGTCAGCAAGATAGCCAAAACAACCATCAGAGCCTGGGCAGCCAGCGCAACGGAAGCAATCGCGATGACAACGGATGGACACTCCCGCAAAATTCAAACCAGAGTTCCAACAGGGGTAGCGAGGGTGGTAGCAATGGTCACCAGCAGGACACGACAGACCTCGACGCCGGTTGGTGAAGCTGATGTTTTGAACCGTTGGGTCGGCCTAGAAAGATTGAAACAGAATATTTGTGTTTGAGTTTGGCTGCCACTATTCTATATCGCTACAAAACCCAGCCAAGCCCGGTGATCTGATTCAGATGGGCGCCGAATTGATTTTGGAGCCATCAATATCACGCAGAGATATACCCATTTGTTATCATAGTTTGAGGAAACGCAATTACCAATTTATCAGTTTAAAACCCATACTTATGCATCGACATCATGAACACACTCGACAGGTTTTACACTCCAGGTTGGGATAAAGTTAAGGTACTGAATGTGAACCGGCGCTTTGATTGTGAAGGCATTGAATATGTTGATTGCGGGATAGGAACTTTCAAATCTACATTTGTAGAGGTAGGCAAAGCTAGAGATAAGACCTTGCGCCTGTCAAACATGCCATGGAATGCATAGCTATAGACAACTGAGTAGTAACGAGTTGATGATGGGGATAGTGAACACCTTTCATATAAATTATGATTAAACTATTTTAAAAAGAGCGATGCCTCAGGCATCAATTGTCGATCGTACTACTGTAGTTAAGCTGCGCCACTTCGTCAGTGGTCTTTTCCGCCCGCCGCAGTCGGTGACGTTGGTTCTCCCCCGCAGATCCCCCAGGCACAACTTTCCTAACTTGAGTTCCGACTTCCACGACTTCTCAAGGCTCCCTTGTACTGGTGCCTGACCTCTTTGGTATTCTCAAGAACATGTGGAACGACGAGGATAACAACCCCTATGGGGCATTCGATCAACACGAGTCCCGCCTGTCCGACTCACTGCACTCCGCCGCCATATCACCCCGTAAGCTATCTCCCATCCTCGGCAGATGGCTCTACCATGGTGCTGACCCAAGACAGCTTCCTTCGAGCATGATTCCACACCCCCGTCCAGCCGCGACTCCAACCTGGATCCGCCAGACTATATCTCCCATCCGGAGGATCTGAGTGATCCCGAGGAAGCCGATTATGGAGCCGCAAGCCAACAGTACCCGCGGAAGAGTGTATACGATAGTCGCATCGAGCAGATCCTCTACGAGAATCCGGAAATGCCCATTCTCATTACGGATGCTGGCAAGAATCATGAAGGTGGTGGAAGCTTTATCGTCTATACTATTCGGACTGCGGTATGTTGACATGTGGAGCAAGCTTTGGACGAGGCTAATGCCTGGGGGAGCTATAGGACCTGGAAGTTCGTCGCCGGTACTCAGAGTTTGCCTCGTTGCGCCAAACGCTTGTGAACCTGCATCCAACACTCATTGTCCCTCCGATCCCCGAGAAGCATAGCATGGCCGACTATGCCGCGAAACCCACCAAGGCGAAGGAAGACACAGCGATCATTGAGCTACGAAAGCGCATGCTCGCAGTATTCCTAAACCGC
The DNA here is from genome assembly GCA_022985105.1 of Penicillium ochrochloron. NCBI lineage: Eukaryota > Fungi > Ascomycota > Eurotiomycetes > Eurotiales > Aspergillaceae > Penicillium > Penicillium ochrochloron. Next base: position 221,016 of record JAAVMA010000040.1, read on the forward strand.
TGTCGGCGCATGAAAGAGATCCGGGAAGATGGAGTATGGTGGCGTTTCTTGGATCCAAACGTTAGCTGGGTAAGTTCGGTCAACCTTTGGTGATTAGGTGAATCATGGCTAACATCGAGCTTACAGAACGAGGTGTTGCACTCCCACCCGGCCTCTTCCGTCCCTAAAAACAACCTCAAGGCTCCTCCTCTCGACCCCGCAAACCCAACGCAAGCTCATGCCTGGCTTCCCGTCCCCTCCTCGTCCGCAAAGCTAAAGCACGGTGGTAGCGGGTCTTCCGCATCTGGAGGACCCCCTTCATCGCCCGGTGATACAAACGAGGGGCCTACGGTGCCTAACCCAGGTCCTGATGTTCTCGGCCGTTTTCCACCCGAGTCGCGCAAGTTGAGCGAACAGGAGCTAGACCCGTACTTTATCAACTTTGAAGCCTCGACTCGAGAATTAGAGCTGCTGTTGCAAGGAAATATTGAGCGGGTGAACCGGCGGACACTTTCACACCTCTCGACTCTTTCTGCTGATTTGATGGAGCTGGGTGCGCGCTACAATGGATTCTCTCTATCTGAACAATCCCCGACAGTGGCTGCTGCAATCGAGCGCATCGGCCAGGCAGCGGATACATCCTACATTGAAACCGAAGAGCTATCCACCGCATTAAGTGCTAGCTTTGCTGAACCGATGCGAGAGAGTGCCCAATTCGCAAGCGTGGTGCGCAATGTACTTCGATACCGGGTGCTCAAGCGCGTCCAAGAAGATATGACCCGAGATGAATTGGCCAAGAAGAAGACGCTTCTCGACTCCCTCGAGCGCAGCGAACTTGAAGCCAAACGGATTGAACAGTATCTCAACCGCACCTCTCCTCAGTCCAATGGCCCTCGATCGCGGCGGTCTCTTTCTGCTTCCTCTGCTGTCAGCAGCGAAGGTGGCAGCATGGCCGACGCCTCGACCGACTCCGAATTCCCACCCACACACGGCGAATCGATTGGCAGCTCCTCCCCACCCCAAAGCCCCGCATACAAGAGACCCGAGCCCTCACAAGCGTCCCCGGTACACCGGAAGACATCCAGTGGTAACTTTGTGACGAACAAGATCTTCGGTCGCATCAGTCACGCTATCCATGGCTTTGCCGATGTCGATCCCGAGCGCACTCGACGGGATCAGATCGGCAAGACCAAAGAAAGTCTCATCCAGGTAGGTTGATCATGTACACCGGGTACTGTCCAGAGTATGACACGTTAACGATTTCATGCAGCTCGAGCAAGCACTCGAGGTATCACAGAAGGATACCAAGGACGCTAGTGCAGGTGTGCTGCAGGATCTGCAACGGTTCCAGAAGGACAAGGAAGCCGATCTCCGACGCTACATGGTATGCAATGTGCACGACGGCTGCTGTTCCCACGCTCCCCACCAGAATCATCCCACTAACTACGGTTTCGTTACTGTTTAGGTCGCATATGCACGCTGTCACCTGGACTGGGCGCGGAAGAATCTCGAGACATGGACCGAAGCCAAGGACGAGGTGGACAAGATCGTTGCGCGGTAGATTGCCTGCTTGGCTGGTTGTTGTGACTTTCTACAAGCTTCAGACTTGGGAGCTTTCGGCGTCGATGGTGTTGGGTTTGCAGGGGGCATTATCTTTCTCGTTTCTTTTCCTCTTCTTGTATTCGGTTCCTTTCTGGCGTAATTACCAATATAGCTGGAACAATCACGCCCTTGATGGCCTCTACAGGTTACATTAGAACACAATGTTTCCCTTCCAACCTGGATCTCGTGTGTACACTGTAACTATAGACAGGATTTGTGGCTTGAGTCTGGACCCCTACACTCAAGTTCCTTGGATCTCTTCTCTTGGCCTTTCTTGGCTCCGCCCGAATACGAACAGTGGGGAACTTTACCCCATTGAAGCTCATGGTGGTTCGGTGCAACCTTCATAACCCTGCTTCAACGACCTCCCAACACGATATTGGGAGGTTGTCTTGGATTTGGACTGACACGGACAAACGAAGGGTTGGGAACACCCTCTCTAGGTACAAACTCAGTCCCTATATTCAGGACTCCAATGTGCGATCTGACCAAAGGAGTAGGACGAGCCCCGCGACGGGAATGGGAAAGGGCACATTCCACAGACGCCAAACATGAAGCACGAGTGGGAATTCAGTGGAGCTCGTGGCGAACGGGACGATCTCGTTGGTCCGTGAGAGTCTTCAGGACGGTGATGATCGACAGGAACCGCAACCGATCGGGTTCAACCTTCGACAAGGCAAAGAAGGACCGCTGGAACTCGCCCTTGCTTGGTGCCAACCGTGCCTGTGGTCTGCGATAACAGGCATACAACTCGAAAAGATCCGAGGTTCGTTCAGTCTGGACATCTCTCCACAGGATGTGTTGACGAGCAGAGATGAAGAACCACATCCGCGCGCATCTCAAAAACATGCCACGGTAAACTTCCGCCTTCATCGCCAGGCAAAGGAGATCCAATTCAACACTCTCCGACTAAGCATCCCACGCAATTGAGCTTCAAGTTGATCTGCAGGACATTCCGTGCCTTGCAGCTAGCTGCTATCCCCCTTTCGATTCCCCTCTCAGTGGATTCCACCTCGAGGGAGAGAGAACCAGTGGACCGCGTTGCACCCCACAGGGCATACCCCTCGAACAGCATCGTTACCCCGTTGAATCCACACCCCCACGGTTGTACCTGTTAGCCACTGGTAGGTGGAAACGCCGTGCGTCCAGACGGAAAACGATGAGTGCCTGGATTCAGCAGCGCCAGGATGATCGGCCGGAGCGGCCACTTATCACGGTCGGCGATGCCGCCCTTGGCCACCGTGGACGATTTTCGCCAGGAGTGGTCTCTGCGGTCTCTTTGGCATCCATCAATTCCTCGACGCTGGGTGAAGATGCTTCTTCTATTGGGACTATTATGTCTCTTCACGGTTGGACTAAGCCGCAGCTTGAATCTGCGGGACGAGGCCGGTTTGCAAAGTGATAACGCAGTTGTCCATTTCCCTCCTCCGCGTCAGACGGGACAGCATACACATGATCCGAATATCATCCGCGTCGGCGATACATATTATCTGTATCATGTTGGCGAGCATATCTTCATTCACACTGCGCCGACCATGGCTGGTCCCTGGCGACACGTTGGTAGTGTGTTAGATGCCAACAGTGTTATTCCGAAGGGTGATCGTGCCGTCCCATGGGCTCCTACAGTCGTCGCCGTCGACGGTACTTACTACTGTTACTACAGTGTGAGCAAGGCAGGATGTCGGGACAGTGCCGTGGGTGTAGCCACTTCTCAGTCCCCAGGTCCGGGCAATTGGCATGATCACGGCGTGGTTGTCCAGACAGGGACGGGCAATGCATCCGATGTGGCACCGTATACCATCTCCAACGCCATTGATCCAGCTACCCTCGTTCTACCCGATGGATCGGCCTACTTGACATTCGGAAGCTATTGGACCGGTATCTACCAAATACCCCTCGGCAAAGACCTCATCTCCCCGATCAGCACAACACAACCGAATGCTCGACACCTTGCCTACGAACCGAATGCCATCAGCGCACCGAACCGAAACGCAAACTCCCTCTGCGGCGACCCAACCGGACCACACGCCATTGAAGGAGCCTTCACCTCATACCACGACGGATATTACTATCTCTGGTTCAGCCACGGGCGATGCTGCGATCTGGATAGAGGCACGTTACCAGCCGCAGGATCAGAATACAGTATCCGCGTGGGACGATCCAAAGATCCCCGCGGTCCATACGTCGACCAGGCAGGAAAGAACCTGGTCGACGGCGGCGGCACCGTTATCTACGGATCCAACGCCGAAACCTATGCCCCTGGCGGGCAAGGCGTGATTCGAGTCGGCGATACCGATATCCTATACTATCACTACCGTGAGTCCGCACCAACAAACCTCAGCCTCACCCTCATCCACAATTACAATTACAGAGACTGATCAAATTTGCATCATTACAGAAAACAAAACTGTGGGCCTCGCATTTTCCGTAAGTCCTCATCTCTCCCGGCACGCTTGTGGATTGAGCAAGATAGTCCAGTCTACCAGCCTACCCGCCGATCCTCCTTCATTCCCCCTTTCGACAACGTCATGAACATCAAGAATATAAGCTAATGATGTGGAATAGGATGCTTTACTTGGTTTTAATCCACTGAAATACGTCAACGGGTGGCCTGTCGCGCAAGCATGAGCGATTTGCAATTGCTCCCTCGCAGTACGACGCAAGCGTATAGACGAAAGTATCGCCTCTTCGTCCATATCTTGATAAATCATTCTACCGACTAGGATATTAATCCAGCGGTCATTTCTATTGCCGATATACATGCCCGGCTTCTTTTTTCGACTACGGCCCACCTCTTCGACTCCGCGATCTACGCCTCTCCCCGTACTATCCTTGACTCGCGGGATGCCGGACTGCAACCTATTGCGCTTTCGCATTTCATGGCATCTGGCTCATGGGAATTGGTCTTTTGCTTCAGTATTGTACATATTATTTTCCCGCCTATACATAGACTTGGAGGCGTTGGAATACATATAGATCAAGTACCACCTTTCTTTGGTCCAAATATTTTACATTTTTCTTTTGTCCTGTCCTCGATATTTAGCTCGTGTCCATCGCTGCCATGCACAGGTGAGCACGTTCCCATTGTATGAATGGTAGATCTTCATTCAATATTCGATTTTCAATTACTTTTTTCACAGCATTATTGCTAGCGTGCGATGCTTTCAATAAATTAGAGGAACGTACAATGATCTTGGTCACAATAAGATGACAATGAATGACGCTATATTTTGCAGGGCTGTAACTCTCTCACTCGGCAGATCTAAAATATTCATGAATAGCTTGCAATAATTTAACCACTTGAACAATCTAGGTGCAGTACTAGATTTGACTCAACCGGGTGTTCGGCCAGTGTTGGTTGGGACCGGAGTATCTATCGGGTGCATCACGTGAGACGAAGCAGCCCTAAAGACTATCTAGTATCCTGTATAGAATTCCGTGAACTACGATGTGCTTCGGCATATTCTAACTAAATGTTTGCTTCATAGATTAAAAGGCTAACTAGTGTATACTGAAGGCACCAGCTGTAAATTTCCGAATAGAAAAGCATCAAATTTTCCATATCCAGCCCATCCCCACTAGAACGACATCGAAGCAAACAATCTGAATCTAGCCTCAGCCCAAGGCAGCACAGTGGAAGGCACCAGCTCGGAGTTTGATATAAAATTCACCGGAAGCATCCTCCCCTCGGAACTTCCTTCTTTCCAATCCTCGAGATTCTTCTTTTCCAAAGAAATCCAGTACCCACCACATCTATCTTCTCATCAATCTCTATTCATCCAACGCGCCTTTTAAAGGCACGATGCCTCCCCCCAACATGTCTTCGATCACCCTTACACCCGAACACCTCAAATTTCTTGACGCACCCGACGTGGACTTTCCTGACTCGGATTTCTTCAAGAAGAGCTTCGAGCTCCCGGGTCCAGAGACGGTGATTAAGCATGCTGAATTGCAACGTCCACCAGGATTTGACCTCCATGATGAAGAGAAGGATGAAGAGCTCTGGGGCTGCGATACCCAGTGGCTCTGGCGGCGTCGCCCACTTGTTTTCCCCGAGCTAAATCTGCTAGTCAAGTGGGGTGGCACAGTCCGACGGGAAGAAGGCCTTACCATGGTCGCGGTCCGCGGGACCTTGCCCGACGTTCCCGTTCCAGAGGTTTACGGCTGGCGCACATATGGCCACAATGTATTTCTTTACATGGAGCTGATCGATGGACGAGCCCTGGATTCGTCTCCCGAAGACATGACCGTTGACGACCGCATGTCAATCATTTTGGACCTACAGACCATTCTCGATGAACTCACTCATCTGAAGCAGGACGTGAACGATCCATTCATCAGTCAGATGTCACTTCCATCTGAGACAAAGCATAGAAGTGAAAGTTCAAACCAATCTAACTTGCCCATCTCAACAGGAAGTATCATGAACACACATGTTTTCGATAAGGTCCTTTCCTCAGCGTCAGGGTTCTATACATCGAGCCATTCCCTTCTGCGCGCGAATTCCATGATTGGATGGCAAAGAAAATCAAATCTATCAATGTATTTTACAACAAGATAAAATATTTCCATAGTTTTTGATGGTGCGAGGCTTCTTGTGTACACTATCATCCGACGGTGGACGGTTAGAACCTTGGTAAGTCAATAATCCAAGTACCAGCTGTCGAATTTGAATGGAAAATATGTGTCGTTTCAGCTTCTTTTGACGTCATTGTAAATACTAACTGAGCTTTATCCAAGGGAGTATGGCGTAGATATTGTTAACAAACTCTTGAAGGATGATTTATAGAAACTGGGATATCACAAGGTGGCAGATATGAATGCAAATGGAAGAATTCCTATGTTGACGATCACGGATAGATAAAGCGAAAGAAGGTTATCTTAGAAGATCTACGTCATCCGGAATAAGCTTAACTCTATTCTAACGACACCATTTTCGTCCCGTACCAAAACAAGGGATCTTTTAAAAATTCTACCATAGCAATATGCAACGCGTATTAAAGGTTGTGTTTAATCATACTTGCTACTCATAAGCACACGAAGATGTTGTCAAAATACAGTTAATATTACACTAGCTTGATTATGGGCAGATCCACTTTTGGCGGTTCCGCCTGACAGCTACATACATACATGATGATGGGCATAACCCAACCCGACGTTCAGTTCTCGAACTCGTCCATGTTCAAGAACTCCTCCATCCACGAATCATCCCCCTCAGGCTCACCAGCCATCTCTGGGTACTGGGTCCTGGCTCCAGCCCTCAAGTGCCTGTCCGCCCTTTCGAAAGCACGGAGGACGTCGCCGTAGGAGCTTGGCTCAACGAGGCCAGCAAGGAGAGCGTCCCGTGCTTCGATAGCAGCCAGGGTATCGCGGAAGCAGCTTGGCTCATCGTCGTCGGCGACATCGTAGCCATAACCGTATCCGTGCTCAGGGAGGACATTGTCGTAGCTAAGCCCATCGCGGGCGGGTGCCGGTTCGTCGGCCTCTTCCTCGGGGGGCGCAGTCTCCTCAACCTGCGCAGTCTCCTCGGCGGAAGCAGTCTCCTCAACCCGGCGCGATGGCGGGAACTCGGGGATAGGCGGGTCTTTACGGAGTGCCCTTCGGAGAAAGAGGCGCTGAGCAAAGTTCACTTGGCGACGCGGAGTAAGGTAGACACGGTTCTCCTTGTCAAACTCCCGGCTTGGGCCATCATTCGAGTCACCGTTGTCGGATTGAGACGAAAGATCCTTTTCGGAGCGCTTCTTAGCGCGACCATTCACATCTCGGAGAGCGGGTTCACTTGTAACACGCTTGGGAGCCTGACGGACGGGGCTTGGGTTGGTGTCAGACATGTGGATGGCCTGGTTGGAGGTTGGATTGGTTTCGGCCATGTTCATGATGCCCTGGTTGGTGGTGGTGTCGGCTTCGGCCATGTTCTTGATGGCCTGGTTGGAGGTTGGATTGGTGTCGGACATGGTGGTGGTTTGGTTAGAGTCACTCTGGAGGTTAGAGTCACTCTGGAGGTTAGAGTCACTCTGGAGGTTAGAGTCACTCTGGAGGTTAGAGTCACTCTGGAGGTTGGCAGCTCTTTCGATGTACCGACGAGCAAGGTCCGGGTCGACGGTGCGGTCTGTCAGACGAGTCGGGGAGATAGCGGGGGCACGAGTGCGAGAGCTCAGAGGTAGAGGCACACGACGGGAGCGACCAGTGGGACGTGATGAAGAGGGACGAGCATCAGAGGAATCGACTTTCTTATCACTTTTGCCGGCTGGGACACTGCTTTTCTCTCCAGAGTCCCCCGCGGAGGTATCTCCTTCAACGACGGGATCGGTCTCTTCTTCCTCAGTTTCGGAATCGATCTCGATGTATTTCTGTTCACCACCTTGGCGACGGCGAAGGTTATGTGGGCTGGACATTTTGGATAGCGAGGCGCACGTGCGACGACGACAGGGAAGCGTTGCACGTGACGTCAACTACGGCTTTCTCCATGAAGCTATCCAACTCTCCTAATCCGGCAGGAGGCGATATGCCGAGAGGTGACCATTTCCGGGTAGCACTTTCCCGTTTCCCCAATTCCTCTAACACGAGAATGCGATAATCAAACACGAAATCATATAGGTGGTAGAAAAGGTATTCGTGTATACAGAATAAGTTAGAAGCGAGCATAATCCTGAGACGCCTCAGGGATCTTCCTATACATCGACACTAGTAAGAAGAATTAGCAAAATACAACATAAGGAAATAATTGCAGGCATCAACACATCTACCGGTTTACTTACTTTGATCCGGTAGGGTGAAACTAAACAAACAGAGAGGTTCCGAAAGAGAAATAGTGAATACATCAGACGAAATACTCGAGAGGAAAGACATTTTCGTTTCCAGGCAGTGAAGCTCTAGCCGTTCTATGTAAGTCCTAATTTCCTCCATATGCAATGCAGATTTCTCTGCTGTGGCCATTTAACAATGCAGGGAAAGAAAAATAAAAAGCAGATTAAAACATACAAACTTCCAGATCATCCCATAACCCCTATCTATTAGGAATTCTCGATGACCAGATAGAAAAAAAAACACAGCAGGAAAAAAAAGGGAAACATCGTCATATCCCCACGACGACTGGAAATTTCATGATCATAACTGTAAAAACATGATCATTAGAAACAGAAGCAGAAAACAAAGGCCACCACTTTTTTGTATTTCCCATGCAGAACGCCGTGCGCCATCATGAACATTGGGAGAGACAAGGCCTGTATGCATGTATCCTCCAGAACAGAACAATGGAAAACAAGAAATGAAAATGTTTGTATGAATGCCATAGAAAAGATAAAAAGGTCCAGGGATCTATCCATCTCTTCAGATGTCGGAATGCATCTTCTCATCGGGATCCACACGCAGCTCCACAACGGGCAACTCCTCATCCGAACCATCATCCAGCAGGGGCGGGACGTCCTCGAAGGAGCCCTCATGCTCCGAAACTGGCCGCGAGTTATCAAGGCCACGGAGACGGGTCTCAACGTCAGAGTCCTCATTCACCGCCACGTTGCTGTCATTATCCCCGAAAAGATCATTGTCTTCATCAGGGGAGGCCGGACGAGCGGAAGTCAACGCACCGAGACCAAGGGAGCCGCCGGCACGGTCAAAAGACCACGAGGGGGCAGAGAACATATCGTCAAGGGGGTTGTGCGACTCCTCCTCGTTCTCATCATCACTCGACTTCGTCTCCGGAGTCGCGGCCCCCGAACCACCACCGCCCGCTCGGCGAGCTACTCCGGCTCCGGCTGATACGCTCGACGACCCATTGGGGAATGAGCCGCCGAGGCGCTTGCCTTCCCCCGACGGAGAGGGAGCCCGCGAGTTCTCGGCCGTGCTGTCCTTATCACCGTTCTTGAACTTGTAAACGATGTTCTGAAGAACGGGGCCACCCAGAGGCTGGTCCGAGCGGCGCCGGTAGAAAAGGAGGTACGCTTGGGACGATTGCATCCGGTTCAGATCCCCAAGCACAGTCGCCGACGAATCTAAAGTGAGGCGTTAGCCAATCAGATCAAACACTGAAGAGAGAGATTTCAGTGACAACACTTACCGTTGAAACTGCACCAGTCGTCGGTGATGAAGTTTTTGGCGTAGGCGGTATAATGGCCGCCCGCCATACTGCCCGAGTGGTTGTCCACGCCGATCAGGTCGTAGACCAGAGACTTGTCCCCTGCGGGACCCGAGACCCAGCTGGACAGGTCGAGATTCTCCACGGGGAACTCGACCTTGGTGCCCAGCTTGGCCCGCGAAAAGCGCGACTGGGTCATAAACCGTTTCAGGTGAATGACCAGGATGTCGGGGGTCGACCACAGCTCGAACTTCTTGCGAGCTTGGCGATGCTCCTTACAGCGTGGGCAGTACCACGCGTCATCCTGCGACAGCGTCTCTTCGCGGCTGAACTCATCGAGGCACTGGTCAAGCGTGACGCCTTGGTTGGCGCGCGCGTCACGCTGGGCGCGACGGTCGATCAAGGCCTGGTCTTGGATGAATGGAATGTCATCGCAAGTGGCCGCGCCACGCAGATCATCCTCGGGCCCTGACTTGCCAAACAGGGCATCCTTGGCGTCCTCATTCCAGTCCAGGAGGATTGCTTCGGACTGCTTGAGCAGTGGCGTCGATGAGTTCAGCTCGATAGTCTCATGGTCGGACTCGTCGGACGCGGAGTCCTCGTTGCTTTCATCATCCGATGCGTTGGATGACTTCTTCGAGACCTACCTGTAATTAGCAAATGAAATATATTTCAGTCGGTTGAACCGATCAAAACGTACCTTCTTCGGAGGCGGCAGCCGGGTCAAGATGTTCTCGTAGTTGTAGCCGGGCATCTGGCGGCCCTTAGGGATCTTGTCGAAGCCAGTCAACACTCTGACGTCAAACAGACTGAGAAGACCGGGAGGGAAAGCACCAGCCAAGGGATGAGCGGGAGTGTCCTCGCTTGTATCCATCCCTTGGAGTGACGATGCACTGGGGGTTTGTGAAGCATCGCCCATAGAGATGTCCACAATGCTGTCATCGCCCTCAACTGAACCGGTCTTGATGCGGGAGTCTGCTGATTGAGCATCCTCTTCATTCATCACCACAGTATCGGAATCTTCAAGAGCCTGTGCGGCATCCTCGGATTCAGCCTTCTGCTTGGTCTTTGATTCCGCCTCTCCCAAGATGTCACGTGTAGTCATGTTAGCGACATGACGTAAGATCTTGCGATAGATGGTGGCCATGTCTTTGGCTTCCTCGCGGGTGAAGGAGAGGATGGTAGGGTGTGCGAATGTCTCAAACTTGACTGGACCTTTCGGGTTCCTGTTCTTGGTTCCGTATCGACTGAAAACGGGCACAAGAATACGATCATTCGCTGGAGCATCCAATTGGATGAAAGTCATAATCTCCTTGTCCTTGAGGCCCAGGTCTTCAAAAGGCTGCTTTTGGCGAGTATAGACATCCCAGAAATGGCCGCCAGACACTTCAGCCGCAATAAGCTGATCTGGCGCGAGACTCAGCTTGGTAGCCACGGTATCCCTCCAAGCTCCGATTGTGCTTGTCTTGTCAACCTCAACCACGAAGCTCTGCGGGCGTTGCTCAAGTCCTTGGAAGACAACATGCCGGTATTCGATTTTCTGCTGCGGAATGGGCAAAGTCAAGCTGCTGAAGGGATCAAAGATGATGCTGACTTTGTCACAAGTAGGGCAAACCAGTGTTGACTTGTACATGCCGGCAAACAGATCGGTGATGACAGAGTCATTGCGCGCCTTGTAGATATCCCAAGATCGGACAGCGAAATCCTCCAAAGCTTGGCGGTCATGGACCATCTCGTCGGTAGAGTCGGGCTTCTCGATGTAGGGCTTCTTGAGAATGCGGTTCAAGTCTTCTGAGAGACCATCGAGAAGGAACATCAAGAACTCTTGGCTGTCCTGCTGATCCCAGCCAGCCATGGTCGGGTTGTTCCGGCCAATTTGGTTTCGGAACTTATGAGGGTTGAAAGAGGATGGAGGCGGGTCGCGGTAGATCCCTTGGATCAGACCAGCGTAGGCCTTGGCGAGGTGTCCAGAGAATCCGAGAGGGTTAGAGGGGTTGAGATCCTTCTTGTGGCGGTTGGCTGCATAACCAAGGTCAGTATCAAAGGAACAGTAGAATAACAAACAATGCACATACCGAGGAAGTAGTATGTCAACTCTTCCACAGCCCGAACGCACTGAGTGGCCGCGTTCTGATAGCAAGTGTTGCCCAAGTTCGAGAGACCCGTGAGGCCCATCCTGTGGCCATGAGGTTTCTTGGCAAACGGGAATTCACTTTGAACCGGGCTGGTCCGGCCACTGGTTGGTTGACTCTTCGATGCAGCAGGAGCCACGGAGGTGATCTCCTTCTTGGGCTTGGTGATGGGAATTCCGAGGCGCTTGAGCTTCTCCGCCGAAACCGCCGACACCCACTCTCCACTCTTTGCTCCAACCTGTTCCTCAAGAACAAAGACATCCGACCCCATCAGACCCGCCATACTCAGGGACATTTTCCCGTTGTAGTTGTCATTCGCGGTCTGGTCCTTGAAGGTCTCCAGAAGCTCTCGCTGAGTGCCCTCGTTGAGATCGATGAACGTGTTCAGATCCACCAAGAGATTTCTGCTTGAGGCCGAGATGAGTGCCGACGGAGGGGCGGGTGAGACAGTGCGGGACACGGCGGGAGTGGTAGCGGTCGACGGGTTGAGGCTGGGCAGTTGGCCGATGATCTTCCAAACTCGAACTTTGGTAGACATGTTGATGCCCGCGAGTTCCTTCGCTCTCTTCAGCCAGCCCTGGACGCCGCTTTGGCGACCAGCCAGCATCTTGGCAGGCGGAAGGGCTTTCTCCTTCAGGGACTGGGGTGTAGTCCCCGCAGCGGGGTTGGCCAACTTGAAGATGGTGAAAATTGGCGGGTTCAGCTCATACATGATGTTTTCGGAGCCATCCAAGCTGGTGTTGTGTGCAAAGCGAACGATAGCGGGCGACTGGTTTGCGAGTCCATATTCCTTCATGATCAAGTCCCAGGCTTCCTGCGGAACAATCTCGTAATCCTCGCCGAGCTGCACATTCGGGCGCAACGGAACGTAGGGCTCTCCATTCTCGTATCTGAAGTTGCTGTTGGCCGGATCGGTGTCGAGCACGATATCGCGGTTGTCCACAGGGCCCAACTCATTGTCCATCGATTCTTTATCAGCTTTGTCGGCATATGAGGTGCTTCGCGCGTACAGCGTCTTCACCCATCTCGACGAAACCACGTAGCCCTTCTGTCCGTCCTTCAAAGGTTGGTTGGTAAGCAAAACCACCTTGGCGATCTGGTCATCAATGGAATCGGTAGCCGGGACATCAACCGTTGTGCTCACACCTCCCTCCGGGTCGGGGTCAGTGATCTCAGAAGCCGGGCGCTTCTCGCCGGGGGACGGAGAGCGACCCTCGCCATTTGCCGGCGGGGTGCCAGCTTTAGGATCGGAGGGCATGTCGGAATGTTCACTGGAGAGGGTCAGGCCGGCGGTCGCAGTCGCGGGGGTAGGCGAGCGAGCACCGGGCTGGGATCGGGTCCCTGGGACTAGGGACTGGAGGTGAGCCGGTACGTAACGAGGAGGGGAGGGCGAGGAGCTTTTGCTCCGTGAATTTGAGGCCGAAGAGGAGCTTCTCGGTGGCAATGGAGGCACCTGCGGAGGTTCGGAGCGGCCGTGACGTCGTGCCTCTCCTGGGCTACTGCGACCTGGCTCGGGGGAAACTTTGCGACGCTTTGTGGGAGACGTCGTGACGGTGAGCTGCGCACGTCGCGTGGCAGCTCGGGGGAAATTGGGGGGGGGAAGGAGTGAAAGAAAGAAAAGGGTTTGGAGAGAATGACAAATGAGGTTTCTCTTTCCCCGCAAGCCCTTCTTCTTTGCACGAAGAGAAGGTAAGGTCGGGGCCAAAGAAATTTATTGGCAGCAAATTAAAATTGTGCTGGCAGAAAATAATCGGAGCCGATTGGAGTTTTTTTTCCGCTCCGGGAAACAACCAGCGAACGGCGAACAACGAACCCTATCAATGATACGCCAGCGGATCACGACGGGAGGAAGGAATGAGAAGAGAACCTGCAGGCCAGCTGCAAAAAATTTGAATCGAAGGAAGGAAGAGATGGGTTGGAGTGAGATCAGAAAGGAGTGAATGTTGTGGCGGTGGGAGAGAAGGAACGGGGTCGACGTGGGAGAAGTATGGGGATATTTATAATTATGGGGAGGACAGGCAGGAGGCTGTTGGCTGAAGGGGGAAATGGAGGCAACGATAGTCACAGAGGCGCTGCCTTGAGAAGACCGTTGGTCATTTGATCTACTCAAATTGTGTGAATAGGGCTGCCTCTGGGATCATTGCATTGGTGTTTGTTTGAGCAAGGCAGCGCTTCCTGGTTTCCCAAACGGGTTTACAACAAGAATTTGATATTGTATTTCATCACACTGGAAATTACATACACGAATAGAATACATACAGGAAGATAATACATACACAAATGGTATTCATACACAAATTAAACACACTTTGTAGCCATCATCTCCATTCGAATTGGCAAACTATCTGAATGACATGGCTGTATCTCTGTGTGAATCCGTAGATCTTGCCCAGTGCCCGCGAGAAGCTTGCAGGAACCTAAATCGTGTAAATCTGGCGCCGCAGGTAGTTCAAGTTCGAATCCTTCAAGATGTAGTCTACATCTGCCCGAAACTCGGTGTTGTTCTGCCGATCCTGCTTCCCCCATGCCACAGCCCTATCGAGATCACCATTGAACCGCTTGACTTGACGAGCGCAGTAATCACAGAGAAAGAGGCCGCATCCAATGTCAATAGGTCCCGTAGCCTGGTATATTCTACCTCCAGCATCTGCGAGGAAAGTCTGGTTGCTGTTGCAAGACCAGAAAGCAGGCTCTTGGCAAAGACTGCACCATTGGTAGTCAGCCTCTTCCAAGGGCTGGCCATAGCACCGTGATGATGGTTCTTGAAGAGCTGCACGAGCTTGAGCCAGATTTTGGAATGCTGCCGATGCACTGAAAGGAGTTGCCGGGTTCATCTCGTGCATCATCGGAGCAATGTCGTAGTGGCAGCACTGCATGATCTGGAGCCGTTCACTGGCGCAGTACCAGCACATACGACTCAGTTCCTTTCCTTCACTTTGGTGCCCGTCTGCGATTTCAATCATTCGCCCTGTACCAAAGTCCAGAATCTCCGTGTCTCGAGGACCGAGCCCGACGATACCATATGCGAAATTAGAGCACCAGTGGCACGATTGACGGCTCTCTCTACCCAGAAGGGTCAGTGGGTGTGGGTAGTATGTTCGGATTCGGTATGCAGTCCCGTATGGATTCGAGGAACTGGATCCAAAGGCAGGGATAGTGGATAGTGGCAGTCTCGAGCCGGCAAGTGTAGCATGGGGAGGAACTAATGTCTCCGACTCTTGGTTTGCAGTGTTCTGACTGTTTTCTTCCACCGGGGCTTGGGGGAAGCCCTCTGATTTCTCTAGCCGCGAATCTCCCGTTGCGTCCCGGTCCGAGGTCTCAGGAGAACTGTCTACAGGGTCATCATCTTGGGCCTCGTATTCAGTCTCGGTATCAGTGCCCTCCGGTTCGTTGGGGCGATACCCACCAGAAGGCGGGCATTTGGCGGGACCAGCGACGCACTGGAAGCCATGCTGGACACATTCGAAGCAAGGCTGGCTATGATCGTAGTCCGGCGAGAGATATGAACACTGAGAGCGACGTCGGCTCTTGCAAGGCTCACACGGTCGTTTCCAGATAGGTGGTGGATCCGGAATGCAGTCACACTCGTCGTCGCGACAGCTATCACAAGGATAGCGAAATCGATCCTCTACCAGCGAGCAGTCGAGCTCCAGTTCCTGGCAAGCCAGACAGCCCTTTGTGGGGGACTTGCCTTCTTCAAACAGTGTCGAGTCCGCGTTTGGGCTGTTGCTGGTGTTGCTGGGAGAACCGGCAGTATCCTTGCGGGCTCGCAGGTGGTAGGCCTTGGTTGGATCTCTCTTGGTTTGAGGCTCCCATAATTCTTCCCATTTGGACTGGCCAGTAGTATCTCCAGGGGTGGCGGTAGAAGATGAGGACGGCGCATCTTCTTCGGTATCTTCCTCGAGCGAAGATCTTGGGTTAGTTGAGTGGCTTTTGGCTTGTCTGTCAGGTCGAGAGCGCTGGCGAGTCTCTCTATCCGAGGCTACTCGGCGCTTTGAACGAGATGGTTGATGAGGGAGGTAATCGTCGTCCTTGTCGTTGTCGATCCAAGAGGATATGGCTGAGGTGGTGTTTTTGGCTCGGCTTCTCAAGTCATAACCCTCCCCGGTCTCGGAGACCGCTGGAGTCTGGCTTGGGAATAGCCGTCGGGCTTTCTCAAGCCTCTCAGGGGAGTATGCCATGATGCTGAGTAGTGTAATGGTGACACGGGGTGGACGAGGTGAGAGGGTTTGAGCGTGAGATGTCGAGGTGGGAGGGTCTTGAGGTGGAACGGTGTCAAGGTGGGAGGCGAGTGAAGTTATGAGGGAGAGTGAAGCTGTGAAGGAGAGTGAAGTTGTGAAAGGGAAGGCGAGATAAAGGAGAGGAAGGCACTTTGATTGATGAAGAATTGTTTGTGTATTTCAGTCTCTGGGGATTAAGAACATGAGCAGCGGACAACAGTTTCAGTCAATAGCAAGGTCCGAGCTCGTTCAACACATAAACATCACAAAACCAGGTCGTCGAGAGTATTCCAAACATCAAAGTAACATTCAAATGAGACAGATGTGACTCGGTTCAACACACGATACGCAACGGTACATCGAATCTTCCAATCTTCCAATCCAGGTTCACGCGGTGAATGGCACGGCGATCATGCTGGGACTCGCCGTCGAGGTAGCAAGATGACCAACATTGGTGACTTCGGTTGGCCAGGCAGACTCGGTCAGGACTGGGGTGTCTGTTTCCACCTTTGACGATTTCCACTCGCTGATCGAGTCCAACTGTGTCCACTTGTACTTGGCCCAATCTTTACTCTTATGTTGGGGGATATGGTCATAGGTCACATAGGTCATACCAGCCAAGAGAGCGCAAAAACCGCCCCAGACAAGGAGACCGAACAGATATCCCCACCAATGTCGTTCTCTTCTGCTGAGATGTGACCACCAGTTCTTGGGCTTAGCCCAGATGGCATCCCAGGACTTTCGAGCGCGGGACTTCTTCATGTCGACCTTGATCTCCATTGAAGAATCACGCTTGGCCTCCGGGGCCTCCAGAAGAGGCCATTTGCAGTTCGATGCTGTATCTATTAGTATTGCTTTTGCAAAAATAGGAAATAGAGAGTAGGGCTTACGAGATGAAGGTCGGTAGACCTTCTCTTCATCCACCCGGAAATATGCGTTGGGAGGGATGGCTGGAACCGAAGGAGTGTAGACAAGTGGAAGTGCCATTTTGAGTTGTATATATTGAGTTGATATAGGTCAATTTGTTTGGAAAGAGTAGGAGGAGAAGGATCTTTGAGACAAAGTTGAATGGAAAGAAAGAAGGAAACGACCTAGGGGGCGTTGGAATGACTTTTAACAAAAATCTGAAAGATATCCTAAGCCTATCTGGAGTATCTTGATCCAGTTTGATACTAGTTGAGTGGAATTAGTTCCAAAATTGGTCTAGTTCTTCAGCAATAGCCTTATGCTCCAGGTGGAGGTGGGGTTGACTTTGCACAAGAACATGAAGGATATCCCAAGCCTATCTGGAGTATTTTGATCCAATTTAATACGAGTTGATTTGGATTCAGTTCCAAAATAGGTCTAATCCTTCAGCAATAGCTCCATTTTCTAGGTGGAGGTAGGGATGACTTTTAGCAAAAGTCTGAAGGATATCCTAAGCCTATCTGGATTATCCCGATCCAACTTTATACTGGTTAGGTTAAATCTAGTTCCAAATGGGTCTAGTCTTTCAACAATATCGTTCCATTCTCGAGGTAAACGTGGGCCAGACGAGAACGGAAATCACCAATGACGAGGGTCTCGCCATGACGGGTCAAGACTATTCCAATTATGGTATGATATGACGACAGAGGTGATCCCAGTGCCACAGCTTGTGAGCGATCCCGTGCTATTAGATGACCTGCATTTGAATTTTCCACAGAGCCCAAAAATATATTTTTGCGCCGTATCCAGGGGAATTTATAGAGTTTTGCCAGAACCCCAGTAGCAATCTGCCTGAGCTAAAACAGCTGCTTGCTCAGAGGCGATTTGAAGGGATAGACTACGTTCCCGGTCCATAGCATCATACCCACCAGGTAGTGATCAAGATCCCTAATTGATTTTAAATGGTAAAGCAGAGAATACCTTGTAAGTCACCTTTGATCCAAGATGCATAACCTTCAGTTGTTTGACCACCTCGATATATTCTATGTGTGTATCCTTACTCCTTGCATGAGCTAAAGCAGAATGTGGTAAGTGTGGAACAACTATATTGGACCTCTTCTATTGAATTGGGATCTATTACTCTACAAGTTCTCTCCTTCCAATGGAACTTGACCGACGTCTTGCATTTCGACATCCTTGTAAATTGTGGGTGCTGGAGACATGCTAAAATATATTCTGTCAGCCTACCTAAGGGTACTTTTACACAACCTGGTATCTCAGGGATCCTTCGAAGCAGATGTATGCATATTTACCTACCAATTTTCTTCAAACATGCTAGTCCATACAATAGCAGTGGGCAGCACTCGTCTGCGAAGATGAATGACTGCTATACTTCCATATTGGGATCTGTCAAGGGCGGTGAGTAGCTGATCTGCAGATGCCAAGACATACCCGCCGATTGGGTCATTCCACGTGATAGCGTTATCTCGCGGCTCATCACCTCACCCCGACTGTAATCAGCTACTTTTGCATCTGTATCTATCCCTGCCGAGGTGCGAGCTGGTCTCCCGCGGTCAACTTACAGCTTCAGTTTCCTTCTTCTTCTTGAGCGGGGCTTCCAGGAATATCCCCTGTTTGCATCGCTCGTATTTGGTGTGGATGACTCAGGTACGGAAAGGAAGTACTGGCGCACTACAGCTATCAGCTCAATACAGTAGTTGCCGGCTTTCGTAGGAAACGACTTAGCCAGTACTGTCTTACACTCATGGTGAGTTGCCTTTTTGTATTTTCTCATGATCCATGGGTTCGAAATCTTGAGTGTTTGCCAGCTTCTGAGCTTTGTTGAGCTCTAGGCAGCTCGAGCTCCAGACCTCAAGCTGATCTGTTATGCTGTACACCTTTACCTACTTTCCCTCAAAATGCCTGAACAATACTGAATACTCGCGATTGACTTGCAGGACTACCGCAGATTCCTCAACGACTGACTCCCACCTACCCAGCGATAAAGCTTGAAGAGAACTAGCAGCAACCCCAACCTGGCTTTCCCGCGCACTCCACCAAAATTCCATAGCCTACCTTACCTTTAAAGGTTGCGACTGGCGTCATCATGGAGTCCTCACGATCTTCATTATCCTCAAATAATACCCACGGAGGCCATGGGTTTTCCGAACACAAGGCCATGCCTCAACTGGATACCCTCATCTCGCACCTCGTGGCTGCCAAACGCTCCCTCTCCTCCATCAACCACGTTTGGCGGGCCAATGAAATTGTCACTGCAGCACGTTCGGCCCTTGAAGAAAGCGTCATCGTGTCATCTAGAACAGGATTCTTGCGCCGAGGCTTGAACAACCAACTCCGGTTGCTCTATGACGTTCGGTCGGAGGTGGAGCATATCTCGCATCGCGGGCGACAAGACTTCTCGGATGCCTTGAAAAGTCTTGATGCCGCAGATGCCCGTCTTCGGACCACCTTGGATCTTCTGCGGAATACTATCGTTCACGCCTCATTCCGGCCAAAAGATGAAGAACCAAAGTCTCTGCATGACTTTGTCGACGAGCGCGGTGTTGAGGAGCTGAATGCCGCCATGAAGAGCTCCATCGACCGGACAAACACCGCCCGAGCAGATCTCGATACTTCGAATCGTGAGTTTGATGACGAGCTTAATTCTATTAAGCAGGCGCTTCGCCATTATCGGTCGGCTACCAGGATGGCTTCTTCTCGGGCCTCTGCATCTTCATCCTCATCATCGACATCGGATTCTGATTTGCTCGCGTTGTCAACTATGCCCAGTATGCTGCAAACATTGGAAGGGCATGCCCAGGAGATGGCTGGTCTTCTCGAGTCCCTTGTCCGCCACTTCGATCTTTGTGTTACCGCAGTGAAGCACACTGAAGGCGGTGGTGCGGCCGCTCGGTCTATCACAGGAGACATGCCAGCCGAGGTGCAGGCAAAGAATGATACGATGCCGCATATTGGCGAGGAAATCAACGCAAATCTGAATGCGCCCCTGGACCCGCTAAGCGACTCGGAGTATTTGGAGATGGTGAATGTGCTCATGAAAGATGCGCACGAAGCAGATGACGTCGTCATGGAAATCCAAGATCGCATTACCGAAATGGAATCAATCCATGAGCAGGTCAGTGCGCAACGAGATGCGCTTATCGCAATCTCCAATGCGACACTCGAGGTTCACCAGCACTTGTCAACATTAGCTTCGACTCGCCTCCCACGGTACATCTCTCAGGCACACAACTTCACTGGTGTCTGGAACGAAGAAAATGACCGCATTAATGCCGGTCTAGGGGAATTGTCGGACTTGCATTCCCTCTATGACGGATTCCTGAATGCGTACGACAGTCTGATACTTGAAGTGAACCGCCGAAGCCAGATTCGCTCTCGTGTGGAGAAGGTCCTCCGAGACACGAGGAACAAACTGAATCATCTTTACGATGAAGACGTCACCGCTCGTGAAGCCTTCCGCGTTGAGCAGGGTGATTTCCTTCCTTCAGATATCTGGCCAGGCATTGGTCGTGCACCCATGCAGGTCAAGTTCCAGCGTCTTGCAGGCGGTCAGCTTGAAGGTGTCCTCGAGGAAGCTCGAGGAACCGAGCAGCACAATGAGGCACAAAAAACCGCTGAAAGCACAAATCGCGATGCTATTGATGACGCCACTGATGGTGAAATTATTCCCATTCTGCCAAAGGATGTTGTCGACCAGGCATATGCTCGTCTGAAAGCTCGGACAAGGGCCTTCGCTTGAAAATCCTTATACCCAGACGGACGAGTGCAATTTATCGATTCATTTCTTTGCTGATAGTATTCATGTATAGCTTATCCATTTCATTTCTAGGAGACAATGTCACGGGTTGACTTCTTGGTTTTTATCTATCTCTATGTTTCGTTCTTTTCCTTCTTTCCAGCCTACGTCTTGTCTTCTATGATAGCGTTGCGTCTGATACTTTCCGATGTACTCAGTTGACAACCCGAATGATGAAAGCTAATAGGTCTGACTGCCCGTTCGAAATCTTCCTATGGACCTGTCCGATTCTCTGTGGACTGATGCATACTCCTGTGCTTGTGCAACGGATGTAAGCACTGTCACAAGACGAGACTGGTAACATCAGGTTGTGAGGATGGGTAGGCATGATTTTCAAAGAGAGCTCTGATGGGTCATTACAGCCATATTTTAGTGGAATCAACTTCTCCTCTACTTTTCTCAAGTAGCCATCAAGAATAACTTGTGTTTTGCAGATAAATCCTATTTTTATACCCAGGTATCTATGTCCAAATGCTCCAGCCCCATATATGCATTTTTATCGTCAAATCATGGCAGAAATATCCATCAGTGAAGAGTCGAAAGGAAGAAATCGTAGAGCCCATAATCATGTGTGCATGCAAAATCAAAACAGAGAAATCAACGCCTACTTCTTGCGCGAAGAAGTAGAGACCAGGCGTTTCTTGAGGTGTTTCGGCATCTTGTTGGCACGCTGCTCACGCTTCTCCTCCTTGACCTTGGCCTTGTGTTCACGCTTGGAATCCTTGTCCTCGAAACGCTTGCCGCGAGGAGCCTTCTTCGCGAAGGGGTCCTTTTCTTCGCCGTCCTCGTCCTCATCGGAATCGGAACCTGAGACGGAAACCTCACCGCTAGCGTCGGATTCTTCGTCAACCTCGGCATCGGTGGGCTTGGCCTTGCCAGTGGCTAGCAGATCTCCGTAGACCAGGTCGGCACCTGAACCGTCACGGATCTTCTCAGCATCACGCTCCATATCATATACTTGCTCGAGAGTCTGGGGAATGTATTGCTGACGGAACACAGCAGTATCGAGCTCCTCAGCCTCCTGATCACCACCCTCTGTACGGGCGGCGAAGAGCTTCTCAATAGCTTCAAACATCTCCTCGTTGCCTTGGGCGACGTCTGTAGGGCCCTCGGGTGAAAGGATGAATTGGAAGATTGTGCGCTCAGGCAAGGTGTCGACGCCCTTGCGACGGAAGAAGTCGCTAACATTCTTGATATCCATGCGAAGGAACTCCAAGCTGCGAGGGTGATCGTGTTCAACACTTTGACTGACATCGATAATGTACAGACGTTGCTTGTGGTACAGAATGTTGTACTCGCTCAGATCGGCGTGGACGAGACGGCAGACTTGGTACATAACACGCATGCAACCGAGCAACTCCATGTACAGGGACCGCCAACGGGTCTCGGGCTCGGTAATATCAAAATCAACGTCCTTCAGACGAGGAGCGGCAAGTCCCTTGGAGCTACCGATGAAGCCCATGACCAGGACGTGTAGACGCAGGTAGATGGGCTCAGGGCAAGGAATGCCGGCGGCGTAAATTCTCCGCAAATTGCGCATTTCCTTCTCGGCCCACAACTTGACCATTGCACGGTTGTTGCTCTTGTTGTATCCTTGACGGAATCGGAATTCACCAGTCACATACTTGTCACGATCCTTGAAGACCAGAATGCTGGTCTTGTAGACCTTGATCGCACGGTGCTCTGGAGCAGCCTCTGGGTCATCATGGGGGAATGACATGGCATGGTAGACGTTCGCCTCCTTACCAGTCGACAGACAACCGTGAATCTCAGACACGAGTCCGCGATTGATCATCTGCAACAGAAGCATCCGAGTACGAGGGTCCAGCACCTGCTCCGATGTAGCGCGATCCGCCCGATCAGCACCACGTCCACCACCACCAGAAAGACCGGCTTGTTGATCGTCGAGCTTGATCTTGGCAGCATGACGAGTCAATGACTTGACTTGATCGTCGACAGAGGCGTATGTGTTGACTGTGGGCTTCTGGGTGTTCATCTTGGGATAGGTCCATCTCGGTGCGTTAGGATCGGCGGCGAGATCGTTCAACTTTCGCTGGCGGTTATAGGCCTTTGTGAGATCGGCTTGATCGGACGACTGGAAATCTTCCTGATCCAATTCTTCCTCCTCGAAAATATCGTCATAGTATTCGTCGTCTTCCTCCCCCTCCCCCTCTTCCAGGTCGGTGGATTCATGCCCCGCCACGGCTGAATTTGCGCCCTCGGGTTGCACGTATCCTTGGTTTGGGACAAAAGTGTGTGATGGCTGGAGGCCATCAGCAGGGCCCGTGGTCTCTGCGGGCAACTGAGAAGAACTCATGATCGGTGTAGAAATCTCGAATTCTTTCAGATAAAAAAAAAGTCGAATGCGATGCCCGCATTTACTTTTTTTTCTGTGGATGCCCGTTTCACCGCCCGGCAGAACCCCGCGCCCAACGAGACGCGCTGATTTCGCTCCCTCGCGTAGTCTCCTTGCCCATCGCGACAAAGCGTGATACAAGCCGACGGTGATTTACGTCTCGACAAGAGGAAGACAGTGATTTGACGGCCCAGTATTGCTCCAAAACTCGATTTTACATCTCTAGCGCTGGCTGCGGAATGCGCTGTTCTCTCTGATCATCGCGTCACGCGTGTCTCCCCAAGATGTATGTGAAGCAGATTATCATCCAAGGCTTCAAGAGGTACGTGGAAAATCAACATTCACTCCACTTTGCGTCCGCAACAATGACTGACAACTTCGCAACAAAAGCTACAAGGACCAAACAGTCATTGAGCCCTTTTCGCCCAAACATAATGTCATCGTCGGTCGCAATGGTTCCGGCAAGAGCAACTTCTTTGCGGCGATTCGGTTTGTCCTAAGCGATGCCTACACTCACCTCGGCCGAGAGGAGCGCCAAGCTCTGCTGCACGTATGTCGCGAGCTTATCTAATGATGATATTTATGGTATTGACCTAGCGCAGGAAGGTTCAGGTTCGGCCGTGATGTCGGCCTACGTCGAGATCATCTTCGACAATTCGGATGACCGATTCCCCACCGGAAAGCCAGAGCTCGTTCTTCGCCGTACGATCGGTATCAAAAAGGACGAATATACCCTCGACCGCAAGAATGCGACAAAAAACGACGTCATGAATCTTCTCGAGTCCGCCGGTTTCTCACGGTCAAATCCGTACTACATCGTTCCTCAGGGCCGAGTGACCGCTTTGACCAATATGAAAGACTCGGAGCGTCTGGTGCTCTTGAAGGAAGTGGCTGGTACCCAGGTTTACGAGGCTCGCCGCGCAGAGTCTTTAAAGATCATGCAGGAAACAAACAGCAAGCGCGCCAAGATTGACGAATTGCTGGACTATATTAATGAGCGCCTGGCCGAGCTCGAAGAGGAAAAGGATGAACTCCGAAATTACCAAGAGAAGGACAAGGAACGCCGTTGCCTCGAGTACACCATCTACTCCCGCGAGCAGCACGAGATCGCGAATGTGCTTGAGAATCTCGAGGAACAGAGGCAGAATGGAGTTGAGGATGCCGATAACAACCGGGACCAGTTTGTCGAAGGCGAGAAGGCCATGGCTCAGATCGACGCGGAGATTGCCGAGTATCGCCAACAGATCGAGTTCTTGAAAGTGGACAAGGCTCAGCTAGAGGATGAGCGCCGGGAAGCCTCCAAGTCATTGGCGCAAATTGAACTTCGCGTCAAGGCTCTTTCTGACAACCAGGCCGCTGCACAGGCACTGAAGTCACGCCACGACAGCGATCTCAACGCCGTGCAGACTGCCATCCAGGAGCGCGAAGAGGAACTCGATGACCTCCTTCCCCGATTCAACACCGCCAAGGACGAGGAAGATGCTGTCAAGACCCGTTTGACCGAGGCAGAGACATCCCGTCAGCGTCTATATGCTAAGCAAGGCCGCAACTCGCGATTCAAGAACAAGTCGGAGCGCGATAAGTGGTTACAAATGGAGATTCGAGAGACGCACCGATCCATTTCCAATGTGCAAGGCGTTGTCACGCAAACTCAAGAAGATATCCAGGAGCTCGAACAGGAGATTGCTCTGCTTGAGCCGGAAACCGAGCGCTTGCGGAAACAGATCGATGGTCGTGGCGATACCATGCATTCAGTAGATCAGGACATCCAGAACGCCAAGGACGAGCGAGATCGACTTATGGACCAGAGAAAGTAAGTTTTCGCCGCCTATTTTGTCTCCCATCAAATGCTAACTTTTGCACAGGGAACTCTGGAGAGAAGAAGCCAAGCTCGATTCCGTCCTTTCTAGTGCCTCTCAAGAAATGGACCGTGCGGAGCGCAGCCTTTCTCAGATGATGGACAACAACACGAGTCGCGGTCTTGCTGCTGTTCGGCGCATCAAGCGTCAGCATAACCTTGACGGCGTTTATGGTACCTTGGCCGAGCTCTTCGATGTCAGCGACAGGTACCGAACCGCTGTCGAAGTTACCGCTGGACAGAGCTTGTTCCATTACGTTGTCGATAACGATGAGACTGCTACCAAGGTCCTGGAGATGCTACAAAAAGAGAAGGCTGGTCGTGTGACATTCATGCCATTGAACCGCCTCCGCTCCAAGCCTTTGAACATGCCTCGTGCTAGTGACACGATTCCCATGCTCGACAAGCTTCAGTTCGACCCCGCGTACGAGCGAGCATTCCACCATGTATTTGGAAAGACCATCATTTGTCCCAACTTGCAGGTCGCTGCCCAGTACGCCCGAAGCCACGGTGTCAATGCCATCACTCCCGAGGGTGATCGTTCCGACAAGCGTGGTGCTCTCACTGGTGGTTACCATGACTCACGCCAGTCGCGACTGGATGCAGTGAAGAACGTGGGCAAATGGAGAGATGAATATGAGTCTAAGCGCAACCGCGGCACTGAGATCCGCAAGGAGTTGGAGAAGCTCGACCAGCTGATCACAAAGGCTGTCGGTGAGCTGCAGAAGCTTGAGCAGCAAAAACACCAAGTGCAGAACAGCAGTGGTCCTTTGCGTCAAGAGCTCCGGAGCAAGCGTGATCTCTTGCAGAAGAAGACTGATAGCCTCGACGCCAAGCGCCGTGCACTTCGCAATGTCGACTCTAACTTGACGGCTCTCAATGATCAGGTCAATGCTTTCCAGGGTGAAATGTCATCACCTTTCCAGAAGGCCCTGACAAACGAGGAAGAGACTCACTTGGAGACATTGAGTGGAACCGTGCAGGAGCTTCGGAGACAATACCAGGAGCTGTCAAGCCAGCGCAGCGAGTTGGAGGCCCGCAAATCCGTGTTGGAGGTTGAGCTGCGGGAGAACCTGAACCCCCGCCTGGATCAACTACAAAATCGAGATGTGGATATGGCCGAGGAGGAAGTCCAGGGCAATCTGAAGGAGACGCAGCGTGAACAAAAGCGTCTCAGCAAAGCTTTGGATAAGCTCAATGGCCGACTCAAGGAGGTGGACTCCTCTATCGAAGAGGCTACCGCTAAGGTGGGTGATCTGCAACAGCGCAATGCCGATACCCGACGTGAGATGGAAGACCTGGCCCGGTCTATCGAGAAACACCAACGACGCATGGAGAAGAGCATGCAGAAGAAGGCCGCCCTCACCAAACAGGCCGCGGAGTGTGCTGCTAACATCCGTGATCTTGGTGTGCTACCCGACGAGGCCTTCACCAAATACAAGAACACCGATTCCAATGCGGTCGTCAAGAAGCTCCACAAGACCAACGAGGCCTTGAAGAAGTATTCTCATGTCAACAAGAAGGCCTTTGAGCAGTACAACAGTTTCACCAAGCAGCGCGAGACGCTGACCACCCGTCGCGAGGAACTGGATGCTTCCCAGAAGTCCATTGACGACCTGATCTCCGTTCTGGATCAGCGTAAAGATGAAGCGATCGAGCGAACCTTCAAGCAGGTGTCTCGCGAGTTTGCCAATGTCTTTGAGAAACTGGTGCCGGCTGGCCGTGGCCGCTTGGTGATTCAGCGCAAGACAGACCGCACCGCCCGTCCCGATGAAGACCTCGACTCGGAGGACGAGGAGGCCCGACAGAGTGTGGAGAACTACGTGGGTGTCGGCATCAGTGTCAGCTTCAATAGTAAGCACGACGACCAGCAGCGTATTCAGCAGCTGAGTGGTGGCCAGAAGAGTGAGTTCCCCACTTGATGTGATGTTGATTATATGTTCCACTCCCATTCTAACAAACCCTTCAGGTCTGTGCGCTCTCGCCCTGGTCTTCGCCATCCAAGCATGTGACCCGGCGCCTTTCTACCTGTTCGACGAGATCGACGCCAACCTGGATGCGCAGTACCGAACGGCTGTGGCGCAGATGCTCAAGTCGATCTCGGACTCGACCAATGGACAATTCATCTGCACCACCTTCCGACCTGAGATGCTGCATGTGGCAGAGAAATGCTACGGTGTAAGCTTCAGTCAGAAGGCCAGTACGATTGACGTGGTCTCGCGCGAGGAGGCATTGAAGTTTGTGGAAGGGCAGAAGGCGTGATTTGGGGAGGTGATCAGGCTCTATTGATGTAAATTCTTCTTTTTTTTCATTGCTGCGTGTGGTGGTGGCATGGCGTTTGATACCGGATTTCTTTTACAGTACCACTTATTTTATTATTCATCTTTATTTCTTCGTTCATGTAAACGATCATCCTCGGTCTAGACTTCCCTTGCTACCTACGGATTGAGATAGGAATGGTATGGTAAAAATGGAAATTTCATGCGCAGTTCATGCCAAAATATATGTCTAGATGCAATAGTGTACAAACAAAGCTATTCTCTAATATGACCGATCCTTCTCGTGGGACCACTCCGTCAGAATGTCCTCAGGAACATCCCTGACGAGGATATGCACATGCTCCAAAGCCCGCACACTCTGCAAGCCAACCCAATTCTTAAACCACAGCACCTGAGCTTCGGGGTCCGGGAACCTCTTCCCAGGATCCTCCGCCAATCGCCGCACGAAAGTCTTCTGCACAAACTCCTCAATCAGCGCCCGCGACTGATCCGTCAAATGACCCTCCTCCGACTTCACAGGGATCGGAGTCCGCAGCCACACGACCAGATGGTGAATGCCGGGGTCTAGCCCGTACGGCCAGTCATTGCGCAAGATCTTGTAGTCCTCGGGATCGGCAAATGGGCGCGGGTTTGTGAAGGGGACGGGCCCACTTGTGATAGCCGCGGGTATAGCGCCGTTGGGTGGCTGCGTGGTTCCGTTGGGGGTGCCATTTGCCGGTGCTGGATGCCCGGGGGACGTCCAGTGTAGCCGCTCCTGACAGATGTAGTTCATCATGGAGCCATATTGGGCTTTGGTTTCGGCTGCCCAGGCTAGATATCGGCGTAAATCGGAAGGTTTGCGCTTGAGGGCGCCGAGATCGTTCCGCGCTGTGGTTGTGGTTGGTTAGTTAGTTAGATTAGTGAGGGGAGATGAGAGGAGAGGGGCTGGAATTAGTTGGAGATGAGGAGGGACGCGAGAGAGAGGGTTTAGATGAGGGGAAAGGATGGGATTATCTCGAAATATACATAGTACTTACCGATAATATCGCGCAGGTCCTCCCAACTATGGGCGATGAATTCCTCGTCAGTCATCGCCAACAGCTGGTGGTCCAGGGGTGTCAAGTTGAATGCTGGAGGTTGGGACATGACAGCGGAACGACTGTAGTGTGATGTGTGATAGAATCAAAGTAATAATGAAAAGTAGACTGTATATCTCCTTTTGTGTATACTTCGTCCAAAGTGGTTCCTGTCAACAAAAAAAGAGATCAGCGGGGAAAAAAGACCCTCCGCCCCAAAAAGGTTCGAACTTCCGTCGGGCGGAACTCTCCCACATGTTGTCGATCCTCCCCTCTTCCTCTCTTCCCTTTTGCTTCTTCCCTTCTTCCATCTCCTCCTTTCCTGAATTCTTCTCCCCCCTATACTCCCTATTCCTGTCACAATGAGGTAAGTCGCAAAGCTCTCCAGCTCATACAATCCATAATATCCGTTTTCTCCTGCCTGTTACTGGACATTGGCTTACTCCGAGCTTCCCCTAGTGCTGTCACCGTTGGCACGGCCCTCATTCCCTCGGCCCTTCTGGTCGCAGGTGTCTACGCTGTCAAGCCCGAGTTTGTCGCCTATGCTGTCGCTCTTGCCGGTGTCATCACCAGTGTCGCTTTGTTCGCTGGTGGAAGCAGTATGTCGCACCGCGTTCCCCCCGATTGAAGCTACTCCCAACCGCGATTGTTCTCCAATACCCAAAAGTTTAAAAAAAACTGATCATTCTTGTGTTACGTCCCCTGCAGAGCCGCGCAAGGTTCTGATCCCTACCGAGTTCCAGCATTTTGTCCTCAAGGAGATCACCGCGATCTCCCACAACGTCGCCATCTACCGCTTCGCCCTGCCCCGTCCTACTGATATCCTCGGTCTGCCCATCGGTCAGCACATCTCCCTGGCTGCCAACATTGGATCCAAGGAGGTTGTCCGCTCGTACACCCCTATCTCCTCCGACAATGAGGCCGGCTACTTCGACCTGCTGGTCAAGGCCTACCCCGAGGGTAACATCTCCAAGCACCTGACCACCCTGAAGGTTGGCCAGGCTATGAAGGTCCGTGGCCCCAAGGGTGCCATGGTCTACACCCCCAACATGTGCCGCCACATTGGTATGATCGCTGGTGGTACCGGCATCACCCCCATGCTGCAAGTCATCGAGGCTATCATCCGCAACCGTCCCCGCAACGGCGGTAACGACACCACCAAGGTCGACCTGATCTTTGCCAACGTCAACCACGAGGACATTCTGCTCAAGGAGAAGCTGGACAAGCTGGCCAAGGAGGACGAGGGCTTCAACGTCTACTACGTTCTGAACAACCCTCCCGAAGGCTGGACTGGTGGTGTTGGCTTTGTCACCCCCGACATGATTAAGGTATGTAACCGAAACGCGGCGGTATTGTTGTCGTGATAACTAATTTTCCCAATTAGGAGCGCCTCCCTGCCCCCGCCAGCGACGTCAAGGTTCTCCTTTGCGGTCCTCCTCCCATGATCAGCGCCATGAAGAAGGCCACCGAGTCCCTTGGCTACACCAAGGCCCGCCCCGTCAGCAAGCTTGAGGACCAGGTCTTCTGCTTCTAAGCGTATAACAAGGAGTCCTTGTTTCAAAAAAGTTCCTTTGCAGCGTCTTCGAAGCCTCTGGAATTCACTTCAGAGCATGACAGGCACCATTTTCATGGTAAACGGGTTAGTGTATAGGGAGGAACAGAGCTAGACTTGTCTATAGACCAGACCCTACAGGGCCTGGCGGTTGGGCGCCAAGACGTTTCTGAAATGTGCGAATGAGCGATGTTGCTTTTAATTCTGGGTTTCTTACGTTATATATCTTGAATGAACTTGTCGTTTGATGCTCACAGTCATAATGTTCTCTCAATGCTAAGAACTGTTCCAACGAATGCCTCGCAGATTACCTGGAAAACTGCGTATCTACTTGCCACCACTTGCGGTGGGCATTGATTAATCTACTGTCCAATGTCGCAATTGCGTTTTGCTCAATTCTACCGTAATCCTCTCTTTTCTATCCCAAAGATCCCCTTTAACACCCAGGTCAAATAAAACGACAGGATGGAGAGAATCGCCTACTCATCTCAGACCAAAAGTCGACATCCTCCTCCCAAATCCTTCGCTCCCCATCATACTCTAATCCCTTGCCAAAATGTACATATTCCACACAATCTTGCCCGTATTCTTCCATAGACACTAAGTTCTTCGTCAGCTTCTTGAACTTGTTCATCGTCGGAGTAGAAGACATCATCCCCTTCTGGTCCTTCGTCAGCCTCTTTGTCATCGTAGAATGAACGACTTAGCTCGTCATGATCCCAGTCACTTTCGAACGGGCACGATTCAAGCTCGTATTCTTCACGAGCAAGCTCGTGGGAAAAGCTGTTGAGTGAACACTCCATTGTGGAGCTTATGTTAGCTTGCTAGTTTGTGAATCAGGCCAGCTTGCTAGAACTGTAATTGAGTTACGGTTGTTAATGCGTTACTTGAAGCTTGAAGCTTGATAGCAAGATTAGTCCGAAATCAGAAGGTTTGGAAATTGGTGCTGAGAGGAAAGGGAAGGGCTGGGAGGGGGCTTTTATATGCGTCCAGAAGGCTTCGAATACTCGGGGTTATTTTAGCCTGAATGCATTTGAGCAACTTGATGACAATGGATGGTTGTCTGATTATTTTCTTTGTGGGGGGTTTCTTTGAGTCGAGGAGCTGTGAACGGGAATGATGTTCGGCGTCGCGCAGACCGCAGACCGCACATCGCACACAATTCTTTTGTTGATTTCCTGATTGTTTGTCTAATCACCATATGGAGCAGAGTCGTCGTGAATGGAGTGGATCTTTCGTCGAGCAGACCTCACGTCGGACACAATTCTTGTGTAAACTTCTTTATTGTTTGTAGAATCACCACATATTGTGTGAGTCATGGATATTATAATCTAACATACTCATACCCCATTGAAATCATCACTCGTCCCAGCTCTCTCAGAACAAAACCTTTGACACATCCTTGTTGTCCTTCACCTTGATGTTTTTCATCATCAGCACCCAACCAATGGACAAAGCCATCACAGCAGTGCCCGCAATCATCATGTTCCGCTGGCTGAAGGCGTACGCATTCTGAATAGCAATGCGAGTAGGGGATCCAACCTCAAAGCTAAGCTGAATATCCAACGACTCGTAGATATCCGCCCACTGGTCCACAGTATCCGCAGGCAACAGCTCCTGCAATTTCTTGGGAAGCGTGTTGGTCCAGATCGCACCTGAGACGCTGCTACCAACGGCACCGCCAACGTTACCAAAGACACTAAGCAGCGCCAACATGGCAGCGTAATCTTCGTGACTGGCAGCGGCCAGGACGGCAACTTGTTCAATCAAGATCATAGTACCGCCACCGACGGCCAGGAAAATCTGGCACATGCACATGTATCCGACATTGTGGCCCGGGGAGCGGAAATAGATCATCAATCCACTAGCCAGGAGGTAGAGTGGCACGGCAAACATGAGAAGCCACTTGAACCGGCCAGTGACTCGGATCAGGTATCCACAGCCAAGCAGCCAGACAGGGTCCATGAAGTCGAAGATTGCGGCGATGTAACCGGCTTGAGTGAGGCTGGTGTTGAAGACGACTTGTAGGAAGGAGGTGAAGTAGCTTGCCCAGCAGTAGTAGGAGACCTGGTAGGTGATACACAACAGACAGGCGCCGATGACGGTTCGGTTTGCGAGGAGCGAGAATGGGATGAAAGGCTTTGGTGCTCCCCAGCGCTCGTAAGCGACGAAGGCGGCTAGAACGCAGAAGCCTACTACCATCATGGCGATGATCTTAGGTGACTCCCATTCTCCTTCAGTGTTACCGGCGATGTTGAACGAAGTCAGGAAGAGGATCAGGCCGCCGATCATGAGGAAGATACCGATAACTGTGCAAGTGATCAGCCATGTTAGAACAAGTCATGCAAACGTAGAGAGAATCATGAGATACTCACTATCAAACTCAATGATATGGAACCAAACACTCTGCATCCACGTCCGAGTGCTACGAGGCTTATAGTGCAGACGACCCTCCTTGTCAGCCTTTCGCTTTGCCAACTCCCAAGTAACAATCAAAGGCAACGCAACAATCGGCAGAATGATGCAGATAGTTCCATAAGCCCATCGCCAGTTGGTTTCGTGGAATTGGTTGGACAGTGGAGACCCCGCAAATGCTGTGATCATATAAGGCGAGGAGGTGAAAGCGTAGGCCAGACCACGATTACGGAGGGAGGATGTATCCGAGGTGATCACGTCGATTGAGAAAATTGTACCGGTGAATCCGACCGTGTAGAATGCCTGGGAAGGGAGTATACGGGATTAGCGGTGTTAAAATGTAAAGGATGGGGGAGGGGGAGGATTCTTACCTGTGCAGCACAGTAGGTTGCGATATTATTGCAGCACGCCATCATAATGAGACCCATGATGGCAATCAAGACCATGATACAGATTCCTAGGGTTCGATCCCACAGGTTCAGCACCTTTGCGATTGGCATCACGCAAGCAGCACCTAGCAACCTTGTTGTTAGTTTGCCGTTGCAAGTATTCATCGTGGTGGTGGTAAGTCAAGATGCGCACCCATTACACTAGTCACAACACTGATCACTGTGAGCAGCGAGTGTTCCGAGAAATCACTGGTAATATAGGCCGACAAATTGGCAGTAAGACTGCTGTTCAGACCATTGACAAAATATAACAACCACATCCTGCGGGGAAAGTCAGTCAGAAGCGCATGATAAGAATAGACAGTGAATTGACTCACGAGGCATAGACTATTATCAAAGACCGTCTCGACCAAGAAGAAGTGACCGCCTCAGCGACTCTCACACCATCCTGTTGATCCTCCTCACTCTCCACTCTAGGAGACTCAGGGTTCAAAGGCAACGGATCCTCATTGACCCCCATGGTAGTGGCATTCTTGTCCATGGTCATGTTTGACGGGGGCGATGACCGAGTATACCTCCAAAAAAGACCCAAATTTGAAAACAGAGTGACTATCCCAGAGACTCCAATCCCGCGGGGCTAGCAGTTACCTTTAAATCCCAGGCATACAGGCCTTGAATCACCGCCGTCGCGTGGTGTCTCCACTTTCAAATCTGATAAAAATTCCCTCTTGCCATGGCTTTTGGGCAGGGACCACTTAGATCTCGAATTGAGCTTCTGATGGAGACTGTGTGTGCACGCACCTCTTGGCATGACATGGCCAATCCGTCGAGGTCGGCCGATGATCGGAAATCAACACCATGTGTATATACGAGGCACGGGTTTCTTGGCTTTGAAACCGTTTATATCATGAGCTGCACGGCCCAGGGCGTAAGAAGCTTGATGCACGGGCAGGCTCTTGGAAGCTATAGTAAAACGAAGGAAGACCTGCATACAGCGGATTGTCGATGTCTCACTTGTATATCCACAGCGACCTTCTCAGTGTTACGTTTTGCTGAGTGTTCATCCCGCCCCCACAGTGTAGCGCTGAGAAGAGTGAGCTGCTCTCCACCCGAGGATTCCCGAGGATTTGGGCCCATTGGGCATGGTAGTTTGGAATTATCATGGTTTGCCCAGGGGCCATTCAGTTAGTCTGTCTCGGCATTCTTGGCGATAAGGAAAATTTTGCCTGGGAGCCGGATGTGCAAGTAAACGCGGGCCGAGATAAGATCGAGGCCCATGGTATGACATAGGAGAAGAATCTTCTGTGGAAAGGTAGCTTCGAAGGAGGTCGAGTTCTATTGATCATAGCTTGAGCTCCATGGCCGAACAGGCAGACATAATCAGGGTAAATAGATCCCCACTCAGGCGAGAGAGGGGAGTAAACCCTTCCAGTAGAACCTGCTAAGCGAAGACTATCATGCAATTTTAAAGAAGCCCCGCTATAGCCGGTGCTTCTCCAGGGCGGACTGGAAGCTACAATAGACAGTTTCCCGAATAGAAAACGCGCTACGCGATCAAAAGGTAAAAAAACACTCTGATCCAACTAAACCGGAAATGTGGTGGACTTGGAGACGCTGAGTGGCTGCCTATTTTTCCCCACCAAAGGTCAAAAAAATCTCCGACGTTGCGGCCCTAGATTGATAAGACAAAGCTGAGCCGAGACCGGAAGAAAAAAACAGATTGATTAGATCGATATCCTCTCTTGGCATGTTAAGCGACCTTGGCAGACTGGGATTGGCCGTTTGGTTCTCTTGTTTTTCTTGGGTCGGTGTCTCATGACTGAGTACAAGAAAAGAGGTAGGAAGAGGTTACGCAAGAAGATCCAAGAGAATAGAAGATTATCCCGAAGATTCATATCTCATCGAAATAGGATATCGGTATAAGATATGAGTGGTAATTGTGGGTGGTTGGTTGTTTTTATTGCCCGATCGAGCATCACAAATTCCACAGCTTAAATTCTGAAACTAGTAATAAAGCCTTCAAGGACCTGATGAATAAGAAGATACCCTGTCATGACGAATTTTAGGATACTTAAAAACTCATCAGAGAGAGCGATCGTCAATTGATCTCTACTGAACATTCCCATTCAAAGGCTTGATGGTGATTGCCGGTGAAAGCGCACGCCCTTGAATTGTGCGTCCATCGGACAAAACCACTGGCAAGAGAAGGAAGAGCGGAAGACATGACAAATATAGAGCTAACGCTTTCCCCTACCAAGGCAATTCCCATCAGATTGAAACAAGACAGCGTCGAGTTCCCAATCTAGCGTAGTGCACAATGTGTCACGTGATCTTGTCCTAGCTATCGTTCCATCTCACTCCTGCAGGTCACCGTGTCGACCTCACGTCCCAGTTCGTATTGAAACTTGCATTTCGGTCGCCTGCATCCTATCTTAAATAATTCTGCAATAGTCGAGATTACCTAGTCACAAAACTATCATGGCAACTTTGAGCCCGGATACCGTCGCAGATATCAACACACTAGCCGAGTATCTAAGCGACCCAGAAATCCAAGACCTATCATCTACACCCTCAGTTGACTGCATCGTCATATGCGCATCGCAAGTCCTGCATGGTGCAGAGGTCGTTTTTGAAGCTCTCCAAAAAAGGCCCGGTCTAGCAAAATGCTTGGTTCTTTGCGGTGGCATCGGCCACTCAACCACACTTCTCTACAGTGCTGTCGCACAACATCCTCGCTACTCAGAGCTTGCCCATGAAATTGATGGTCTCCCAGAAGCACGCGTGCTGGAAAGAATTTTGGATCGATTCTTTGATCGATCGGCCATTACATCACAAGGATGCCAAATTTTGATCGAGGACCAATCGACGAATTGTGGACAAAATGCTTCGTTCAGTCGCCGTGTACTCGAACAAGCGGAGTTTTCGGAATTGAAGACGCTCCTCATCAATCAAGATCCGACGATGATTCTGAGGACCAAGGCATCATTCAACAAAGTTTACAGTGACATATCTCCAGCTGTGTCACTTATCAGCTGTCCCATATTTGTCCCAAAGGTTCAACTATCTCAGGCCAATATTTTGGAATGGAAGCCTTTGGTAGTATCATGCGAGCTTTGGAACATCGACCGCTTCATCGAGTTGATATTGGGAGAGATACCGAGACTGAGAGATGATGAAAACGGGTATGGCCCGCGGGGGAAGGACTTTATTGCACATGTAGACCTTCCGACTGAGGTCGAGATGGCCTGGTCACGACTAGTTGGGGCATTGAAACATCAACGACGTCGATAAGGAAAAATACAAGAATCATAAGCTGTACGAGAATTTATCTCACGAAGCCGGGAGAGGGAGCAGGCCATCTTCCGGACGGATAGGTTTTGGTCTCGGTATACTAGAAACGGGGCAACTTCTTTTGGATTATTATTGGAAGTAGACTGACGGTGCCATCGACAAAGTTCGTCTTGGAGTGAAAGGGTGAATTAAATGGTTTATCCCGAATTG
This sequence comes from Penicillium ochrochloron, assembly GCA_022985105.1. Classification (NCBI taxonomy): domain Eukaryota; kingdom Fungi; phylum Ascomycota; class Eurotiomycetes; order Eurotiales; family Aspergillaceae; genus Penicillium; species Penicillium ochrochloron. The sequence continues at coordinate 257,151 of JAAVMA010000040.1, forward strand.
AAAGAATGAAAACATCGGTATCGCAGAGCAAATAACAGAATGGTATTGAGGCATCAATCATGAAATATTAATGGTAGAGAGCGTAGATAAAATAGGGCGGGCAGAAGAAAATTGCTATGATATCCCAGTTTCCAAGAAGAACATTCAAGGTGAGTACCGTGGGTCTTTCGAGTCTTTCACATTAGACAATTCGACCCAGGTTGTAGACGAGCTCTTGTCCTGCAGAATGTTATGTGGTATCCGCTCGTTTGAGATTCGAGAGCTCGTTTCTGACGGCACGATTGTCGTAGCGCCATCATTCGCTGACGAGATGGAGATGGTCGTGGTGACCATCGGCGGAGGAAATCCTGGTGACATGGGAGGGGGGAATCCCGGTGACTGATCGCCGACTGCGGTTGTGCTGTATGGCTGCTTGTAGTTGTACATGTAGCTCTTCCGTTTGCTTCCGGTGAGGGTTGACTTGATGAAGCGATTGGTGAATGGTCTGAAGAGAGGCCACACTGGTGGAATGGACATGGTGATTAGGACAAGCCACTCCTCGACTTCACCCCAGCAGAATAGAATACCAACGCCATCTAGAAAAAAGAGATATTAGTATGATCCGATCAATGGCAGCGGTTGCTGACTTACAAGAAGAGTCTTCGCTCAGAATGAATTTGGCAGCCCAGGTACGGACGACAGCGGCTACACCGGCAAAAACACCACAGCCCATGAGGAAACTCAGACCCCATTTGAGCTTTCGATCGATACGCAGAGGGATGAGCATATGGATGGGAACGATGGCGAGATATATGTCTGACAGGGCAGCAACAGCGCCGACAAAGTAGGTATAGTATACGCTCTTGCGGTGGTCACATTGATCCTGCAGCAGTGGATCCCAGAGCGCGGTGACGGGGGTACATTGGAACCAGACCATCAAGACCTGTGGGATATTGAGAACAATGTTGAGGACGGCGACGGCAATCAGACTCTTCCGGATCTTTGGGTCTAAAGGCAAGAGATGGTTAGTATATTTACCCAGCATTGGCAAGAGTAATAACGCTGTGTTCTGATAACTGACTGCTTTGTCCATTCATCTCAATCAAAAACGCGGCGACAGCCACTTTGCCGGTTGGAATGGCGAGATTGAAGAAGAATACAGTGACCCAGGTAAAGAGAAGGAAGTTGTGTAGTTCGCCGACTTTGATAATGAGTGTGATATGGTTTCCAAGGCCGTGGAGGACGGAAAGGATTCCAAAGATTTGAGTGATAGCAGTAAGCAACTACACCAGAGTTAGCAAGATATTCAACGTTCCATGCGAAGACCTCATCATACCCAAGCAGCGAGAGACCACATCAAGGCGGTAGTTCCGAATTTGTTCACAAACAACCGCACGTAGACGCGCATAGCCATGAAAATGGTAGCAATGATGGCCAATGTAATGCCGAGTCGCAAATCGCCAGGCCCACGGCCACCATAGGCCGGAAAGTTTTCTTCAAGCGACATGCTGTACAGATGTATAGATTCAAAGGAGTGACGAGGGAAACCCAAAAGCAAAGTTGCCCATGTTTTTTTGAAAATGGGAGGGGATCGGCTTATCAGAATCCGGGGTGCGTGGTCTGGCGCATTTATACTACCACAACATCGACATCGAGGCTGAGAAAAGCGGAGGGGACCGTCTGGGAGTGGCACGATTGAATTGCAAATTCCATGAGGTGGAGGGACGTGCAAACCGGGCTAAAACACTTAGTTGGTGCAAGTGTGGTCGATCTTGTGGAGTAACACACTCGAACTATCGAACCCTCGGTTGCTGTTGTTGACCCGACGAGGCCCTTGATTGGTTTCTTTCTGGCCAGACTCAATTTCCCCACCTGCGAGATGACAATGTCCATTGACGTCTGTCAAAGGCTGGAAAGCCACCCCGAGACGACTTCTACCATGACGACGGCCACAATTGTGAAAACTTGTTGTTCTACTATTGTATTCACGGCCACGGCAAACTCCCCTGAACCTGGACCTTCACGGGCCATCAGTTCCATCGCGATCTACTGGCAGCAGCCAATAACATCAACCTAGTCAAGAGACCTCACGAACTAACCAGAATCCAGGCACATCCTAGTTCCGGAAACCATCGAAACCTCGTATCAAATTCTCCAGTCCACTCCGACTGGCCAACATTGTCCCACGGTTCGGTGGGGTCAATGCATCTCCCGAGGCATGCCCCCTGAATCATACGTCGTGCAGCACCCAACAACCAATTCGCTTAGACTTCAGCCTATGACAAAAATTGCTTTTTGAACAGACTCTCCGGTCGCGTGTCTCCTGCAGCTCAGCGGAGCTTTCCGATTCGTCACGCCGGCCACTTCCTGTCCATCTGGGAATGCCTTGGACAAAACACTTCAATAGTCATGCCTTCGATAAACTCACCTTGCGACGAGGAAAAGCTCGAACTATGCAATAGAAGCTAAGGGGAACCGGTCAAGCTTAGCGAACCCACTATTGATTGAAAATCTCGTCCCCATCTACGCCATTTGATCCCTTTCCCGGCTTTGGTGCAAGCCGCGTCTCCTCCGGGCGCCGCTATTCTCTCCACTTTTAAGGCGCAGAGGAGGCAATGATCGTCCATCGAATCCCTGTCACCATTCCTTGTTCACGAGTCAGTTCTATTCACGCTGTTAACTTTCTCTATGTACAGTAGTATCACCCTGGCGTGGGAATCACAGAATAGTTGCCGCATTTTGACCCCAGTACCCACACTGGATTTTTGAATCCTTCATCAGATCGTATCCAATCATCACGGCTGATTCATGAAGTCTGCACCTCGAGACCAGCGTCTCATCCTCGATTTTTACAATTGCAGACACGGGACAGCAATATACTACACAATCTAATCGATCTCCTTTCTCTTTCCTCGCCTCCTGCCTATCGTGGCGGCGGTGGACCCTTCGGCCGGTATTGATGCCCATCCGGGTAGTTACCGGCAAGCAACTTGCCGATCCTCGGCCGATCTTTCGTGGATTCCTTTCTCCATTATTCAGAGAGAACAGTGGAGCTAACTAGCACCTCTTTGAATGCTTGAAGGCTCTCCTTGGAAGAATGACACGCTATGCTTTCTAAATAACTACTAGCGCCGTGGATCATGGTTCATGGTGGATCAATATCGCCTCTTCAACCTTGACTAACTAGCAATGCGACCCAGGGTTTGGTTTAGGTTCAAAGATCAATTATTTAGAGGTCATGTTAAATTGTGTCCCTGCGCGGCGCCAAATAGGCCTAGTAGTTTCATTTCTAACCTCAGATCAAGAGTCCCGAAGAAACGTGAGATTCAGAAATGATCAAAGGATCATCAAGCTTTCCGGGCAATAATACTTCCTTGGTGGCCGCTCGCTTGCCTATTCGTGCTTGGCGAGCTCAGTGAAACTCCTTTCAACTGACGCACTTCGGGCTGATCATCCCGGATGACAGTTTCCGTTGTTCATTTCAAAGGCCCTTAGTCCATGTCTAGCTTCGGTCTGGCCGGTGAGGTTAGGGGTGATCCATCAATTCCTAGGCCACGCCCGCGGCCCAACAGACCGAAAGAACCGACAGTGACGGCGCGACTGGTGGCTTAGCTATGTCATTGCACAAACACCGAAGACCGGGTTGCCTACTGAGTACAGTGTGTCCCTTGATATGGAAGAGCCATATGAGTGTTCTCATGTTCTGAGGAAATGACCATCATTCCAGTCAAGCTCATTTAAGTTTAACTCCAAAAGCCACGAGCGTCCCGTCCCACGTGGCTGTCGACATGCGCGTACATCAACAACAAAGGCAATGCGAAAGCGTCGTCTCCACTATTGGCCTCTTTTCTGGTAACAATTGTCCTTCGATGATCACAAAATCTTCTAACAACACTTTATCTCGGTTCTTTTCGCGAGGTAAATACCCACGCCTATCTACCTCTCCTCGGATACCTGCCGGTTTTCCTTTTGCATAGCAGGTCGAACAGAAGTGCCTACGTTCTGAGACCACCATTGAGCAGCAGAAATTTATGCCCGTGCTCAGGTAAGAATAGCGTTGTTTATCTCATTTTGCCTGGCCGCACTCGGCTGTAACCGTGACTGCGGCCACATGTCTTACCTGCAAGGCGGACCACTGCAGTTTATGCAGAACCTGACCCGTCATGCCTTATGTATTCGAACGAAGTCTCCCCAGATCGAAGGACCCTCGAACGCCTTCTCCATGCGAAACATTCGAAGTTCCTCTTTCCCACTGATGCCTCCAGTCATTCTCAAACAGCCCTGTGGTGATGGTTCCCTCGGCCATTGTGGAGGGAGTGGGGCTGACCCCAGTGCGCTCTAGACCCTCTACCCAAGTTTCAATCTCGATCAGGAGTGGGCCAACCTTACAATTCAGGAACTTCGAGTCGCGCCGAGTGACCCTGCAGGTTGTTGAACCCAATCGCCAGGGCCCAGGAGAGCATGGTATCTGTATGTCTCGGTCTCGCTTCCGATGTTGGAGATCGATTGGCTATGTATTGCGGGCTGCTCCCGGTACTAACTGTTAGCGTCTTTATCTGCATGGACATCACAAACAGCACGAATCGGACTGGTCGTCTGTCGCTGGAAATGTGGTCCTTTTTTCCGAGAACGCTTCTGCTTACGGTGACATATAGGTATAAAAAGGACAGTCGCGATCGCTGAATTGAACTAAGAAATTCGACAGACATTCTCCTCCGGATTCCTACTTCCCTTCTCAGACATGGTCGCGATCGCCAGTATCTTGACAGGTCTCCTGGCCTTATCTTCTTCAGCTGCCTCTACTGCAATCCGTCGTCGCTCAATCACACCACCAGACGGATGCCCAATCCCCACCTGGACCGTCAGTGACTTCCGCTGGTACAATGGCTCCCACAGTCTAGACTGTGTACACAACGATATCGACATCAACTCCAAGGGCTGCTATTGCGGCTCAGGCTGGTGTGAACCCGATCCTGCGACATGCAATGGCACCATGGTGAATATCTGCTGGACCGGTTTGCCCAACTACCAGCCATGGGGTTACGGCCCGCCCCAAACTCTCGACATCAAGTTTGCCGATGGCTTGACTTGCCACGATGAGTACATTGGCTATCGTGTTCACGATATCGGTCACGGTGAGAGCAATTGTGGGTATAATGATCGGGGTTTGGGTCGGATCGTTGCTTTCTATGGTTCGTCGAATGAGGATTCGTCCACGGGCCATATGGACTATACCCTCGGGGATGGGCATGCGCTCAAGTGCGACAATGGGAGCTCCATCACGTACTCTGGAAGTGTCGACATTGAGCTCACCTGCATACATGATGCCAATTTCAATGCTACTTGCACCGCACCGGTGTTTGATGTTCCAGTACTGAGCTATCAGTGGGTCTCCTAGATGCTTCCTGAGCGTTATGCGCCATTGGATGATTTTGTGGAAGTCTGTGGACGAACTCTAGGACTTACTGCAGTTCAACGAAATTCGCGCATCTGAACTAAAGCTGATGCTACTCGCACGTCAACTTGTGCTTTCGCACGACACACAATTCTTTTTCGGATATGATAGATAATAAGTACATCGAGTACCTAGATATCCTCATGCACCTACTAAGCCTTTTACTTTAGCTGTTAAGAAAACGGGTCAGAAGATGTTTAGAAAGATCTTTCATAAAAGGGAAAGTTAAAGCATGTATATTTACAATTCAAACCCTTTTCTTCAGTCTACCTTAGATATCAAGGATCCAGTGTAACTATGGTCCACTAGATCAGGAAATGGAATAGTCTGTCGGTACAAGTTAGCGTGCGATTGGCATCAGCCTTAATATAATTCAAGATGGTCGAAGTGTCTTCACGATATCATGGTATGAGTACGCTAGCTCTCAGAGTAGACATATCCATGAACTTCGATCATCTCCTGCGCCATTACCAGGACGATATGGCTAATGATGGAGACTTCCTCCTGATGGCAGATTCCGTGATTATCAAGGCCCTTCACCTTGCTCTGCCGGCCTATAAGAGGCCTCTGCTTCCTTGGAGATCTCTAGATTGTTCGATTGACTTGTTGTGCCTTCTGCTTGCTTCCTTTGCGCAGTGGCGCCAGTGCGCCATCAGCTATGGTAAAAAATAACCTCACTCAGTCACTGGGATTACGTGCCCTGCGCTCAGAACCTTCCTATATTAATGTCTGGCTCATTATAGTGATGGGCCTCTTAATACTGCCTCTGGGAGTAGTCCTATTTTCTTTTAAAACCAAAAGCGCGGCACTTGCGACCACCTCATCGACCCTCGATAGAGTTTGATATGGGAGTCAGATGGACCACCATTTGGTTTATAGCAGGGCCGTTTCTGGGTTTCTTGTTTGGTTACATTTTTGTTTGCTATCGACAGAAAAGGGCTCCTGGCAACAAGCTGACTTGTGAGAATCTCCTACACTAACAGAGCATAAGTCTGGGAACAAGGTCCATTTCACACCAAAACCTAACATAAATAACTACCAATTGCTCGAAAAACTTATAACTTACCATATAATTTCTAGTATCTTATGCTGTTCTTAATTACTTAAATTATTCTTTCTACTAAACAAAATTACTACCTTAAATTTTCAAAGCGAGATATATGCAGCAATATAGACCGGATAATGTCTGGCGGGTGGGGCTTTCCTATCTCGGCTGCCGCTGCTTTTATGAGGGCGCTCTGGCTCAGGCTCAGTGATCAGGTCCGGAGAGTCATGTGATGAATGCCTCGTCGAACGCAAAGATGAGATTGTGTTGACGACCCCCACCGATACAGCTGCGGACACTATCGGCGAGAACACGTATCATACATCCTTGGGTATCTCTTGAGAATCGACTGTGATCAGGTGCTTGTGGCGGGATCCAATATCGGGTGCTAATCTTTGTTGTCGTTTCTGGGTATCAGCGTGCCAGCTTGTGGAGCGCGCGTCACCAGTTACTACCCTGCGCGAGCTGCCCGCAAAGCTTGGCTTGCGTCGTACTGTACTGCAAATTCTTGCGAATTCTCGCCGTCTGATTCGTCGATTTTGGCCGCCAAGTCTCTTCTCTCTGTCTTAGCCGTTATAACCATTAGGGTTCTTGGGCTTCATTCTGCACTCTTTTGGATGTTCCCGCATATGACTGGCTCTTCCTCGATTGCATTGTTCTCTTATTTGCTTAACATACTGCTATTAACTTTATGCCTTGCCTCCGTGATCCGCTGACCTATGAAGTCCACTGGCCAAGCCCTTCCCCACAAACACCCAAAGAGGGACACAGCTTTTCACTTTGGAAGACTTCGAACCGATTGTGCCTCGAAAGAGAAAAAGCCCTCGCAATAGGAATGAAGCCACTACCGTTGCTTACTCGAATCCCGAGTTTGCAGGTTCCGAAGACAATAACGGACGGGTCACCACTAAGGAGGTCCGACAGCTCATCCACAGCCTAAAGGAAAGTATCACCCACCAAACCACGGTCATCGTATCCACCAAAGCGAGATCCTAGAGGTTAAAGGCGCCGTCAATGCCCCTGCGAACGGACAATGCTGGCCTTAGGAGATTTTCTTCTAGGGGCTCTGGCCTGGATGCTATATTTGTTTAGACACAAGGGTCTAGTTGAGAATATGGCAGGCATGACGAGGGATTCTTTGCGATCAGAGGCTATGCTCCCTTCATTATTGCCCTGAAGCCATTAAGCTTCTTTCTTTGACGCTCTGTGCCATACTCCCTAGAGCTCCTAGCTCTTGGAAGAAATTATCAACCTCAAAGTCGTAACCGAGAATGCTTTTATATTCCGACGCGCTTCCGGGAGACGAGCCACTGTTTGTGGAGCGTACCCAATACACTAAACCCTAAAAAACAGCTCCTACCATGCGGTCTGCAAGTTCGGATGAGCAACTTGAATATCATGATATGGCCAATCTTCTTTTCCCTAAACTTCAAGAAGTGTGACAAAACCATGTCAAAATTAAGGTAATATACGTTGTACAACCCCAGATACTTACACATATGTGGTTTATTTTGGCTTCCTCACATCCGGAGGGCTTGCAGAATAAGTCACAGCGCCGAAAGTTCCCTCATTTCCCTGGGTAACAGAAGCATACACCTTGTTACCCTGGCCTGAAAAATCAATTTTGACGTCAACCCCAACCCCATTTATATCAATTACTTGTTCCACTTCAAATTCCCCCGTGACCACGGAGAACCTTGGCATAGGGGTGACCTGATATTTCGCAGCAGATTGTGCTTGCCAGCAAACACAGGCCCTGACTCCAGGCGCCGCGTTCTCTGCACCACCTGCATCCGGAAAAGCACTATAAAGAGGTTTAGGCATACCAAGCCCGCACCAGACCTCAGCTGAAGGGGATGAGATGGTTAACTTAGGTACCGTTGAAGGCGGAATTGAATTACGTTGTTTTTCGGTGACTTACGATATTTCGTCGAGTCGTAATTTGGCACAATGATCTCAAAAGTGCCAGACTCAGCACCTGGTGAGCTAACTGCAAAGCCAGGCCCACCGTTGTTGATGACCATATTGGCAATATTGTTCTGAACACCGTTGAGATCCATGGCGGCGTTGTCGATGGTGGATACGATCGTCCCATCTTGGAGCTGCTGGTAACCGCAGCATGCGAATATATCGTACCCAAATGTAAATGTATCAGTCGAGCCATCACCTTGAATGGGAACACTAGCAATATAAATGACACCGAAGGGCTTGGGCGATGTACCGGAAAGATTCGTTATCTTGGGAACCTCACAAACCACATAATATGATTGAACAGATCCGCTGTTATTCGTAACATATATATTATAGTTGGACATAGTGGAACGGCTTGCAACACGTACTTTAATAAGGTAGCGTCCCGTCTGATCTCTTGATTAACAGCGCCCAGAAGCACTCCTCTGGATGGAGACTGTGCATTCTTTTATGCTAGGACAATTCTATGCGGACCCCAAGCTTTGCTTTCCCTTTCTTCCAGCAGCCGGTTCTGGATTGCCATGATGACGCGTAGAAAAGACATCTGATCATAAAGATCCGAATGCGTCTATCACTGCAGTGATTCTAGACTCGATCAAGCTTCTGCTGAATTTTTGATCGAAACGTAGGGTTCCGGTAATACTACGTCTGGGGAGTCTGAATAACAGCCATCATCCTGGCATCATCCTGGCATCATCCTGGCATCATCCTGGCATCATCCTGGCATCATCCTGGCATCATCCTAGCATCATGTATCATTGAATAAGCCTATTCTAAAGGCAATAATTAGAATAGTATAATCCCATCGTACGTAGGATTCAAGGGTGACGCCACTCGACACATGAGGGACCTAAATGCGGCAGAATCCTCGGACAAGCTCTGGGTAACCATGAAGGCCCTTGGGATCGTGGATGGTTGCAAAGTGTCAAATTTAACCTCTCTAATCATGTTAAGGCAACTAGAACTTGGATTTAGACCCATTAACTATATGGTGTTTAGGTGAGTTTGCAGTTGTGTCTCTCAGGAGCCAAAATCTATAGACGTATCTAGGGAATATGTCGGTGTCGCCGATTCTTGAGATTAGCCTCATCTATGCTTTATAGAGCTTCTGAAGAATTGTAAGCTGGATTCATAGATTTTCATGGGAGTGTTTCAAGAAAGCTCGAGATATTCCGATTTAGTTTATTCATCTGTTTGACTTTACACAAACCGCCTTTGCCAGCGCTGAGTTTCTTAGTTTTATTAGCGAATATTGGATACCTGGACCCAGCCTGGAGTAATACATGTCCTAAAAGCCCAAGACTTCCCGTGGAATAAGCATGTACGCGGTGCTGAATTGCGCTACAGGACGATGGTTAGATGAATTGAGAAGTCCTGCTTGCACAGTAGGTAGCCCTGTTCATCCGCAAAAAGCAATAGTTAATACTCAACATTGTTTTAACTGAGAGAGAGACACTGTCACATTCTGATATACTGACAAGGATAACGAACATAGCTAAGAAAAATAATAGGAACGATCATTAATCCCACATAGAGAAAGGCGATTAGCCTTCAGTATCGGAAACCTCCACCTTGAACGCCGCGACAACAGGGAGTAGTGTATCAATGTGTGGCCGAATGACCGTTATTTCCACTGTACCTGAATTATTGAAAGCTGCAAAGTTCAGATATCCTCCCGAATCTGCGGGCCCGCAAGACATGATCACTTGCGGGTTCGACACGAAGGCGATGACTTTCTCATCCTTGATAGACTCCATTGCACCATTCCCAGAGAGGGCGCTGGGAACATGTAGCGTGAACGATGTACCCTTTCTCACTTGCTTTGGTGGCTTTGTAGTAAAAGGGACCGAACCACGAGGGATGCTAGTTTGATCTGTGTCACCCGAGGATAGGTGCGCGTCCAGAGCAACCGCTGCCGAGAGTAAATCTTCCTCGCACGACTTTGGTGCAATTGATAGTTGTGACAAATCCCGGATAACTTGCAATTTAGCGTACACATTACCGTGCACTAAAATGATGGTATCCTGGCAACGCAACGAGATATCACCGAGAGGTGTTGGTGTGGATTGGACGTGCTTTGCAAGCGGCTTGACAGAGAAAGAGGAAAGATAATCCGCTAGGGCCGTGGTTGCCCCTTCCGGTGTATGATGGACCTGGATGTTGAGAGACAGTTGGAGATAGAAGCCACGGCCGGTGGGTGCCGAATTGAATACGAAATTGCGTGCTGTACATTCAAGATTCGGATACAACTGGCTGTACACTACAGTGACAGCTCTGTCAAGAGCGTCTGATATAAGACGAGTGAGGATCTGCTGTCTAAGCGAGGCGGTGGTGAACCGAGGTGGTTGGGTAGGCTGGCTTGTTCTCGCTTGTATAAATTTTCTGCCATCTGAGGTGGGTTCTCCTAGAATGAGAGGCCCGGGAACGGGCGGAGGTGGTGGATCCATATCGGTCCCAAAGACACCGATGCGAGGCAGACGATAGTCGGGATTCTGGTCTAAGTGGTCTCGTCAGCAATTCGACCCGAACAACGGAGGAGTTGTGGGAAATACAGCAACTCCCGACAGGATTGCCCCCTGTGCGATTAATAGCATCCCCATTGAGAGTTTGTGCCTGGTTGCCAGCGGGATCCAGGTGCAAAGCAAGATATTGCACCCTATTATTTGTGCCGGTTTCTGGAATGGGAGCATTCGGCGGGTTTGGCTGAACCGCATGGGAAACGTCTAAGACTAAGCTTTGCAGGCCTGCCAATTGCACTTCGACCCAGGCACTATCAGGGAACCAAGACCGATCTGGATCCTGGGGCTCACATGTCGGATCCTGAGTATAATCCCCTGCTTGCGTAAGTTGTTGGAAGCTTCACAGAGAGACAGAAACCTTACGGTTCAAGTAGAAAGGATTGTTGCAGCTAATGTACTGAGGCTGACTGAATAGCTCCCCAGGGACAACGTAGCCATGAGGATAGTGGAAGACCCAGGTAGATCGCAAAAGCTCTGATCCGGTAGGTGAGAGGGCGACGGAGCATCCTAACTGCAGCACTGCCGCTAAGTCGTAGCTGTTACATCCAAATTGCATCCCTGGCGCTAAGTCGTGGCTGTTACAGTGGGGAGCATCCCCATGGCTGTTAATACCGTCGGGAGCGCCCTGGCTCCATTGTGTCAAATCAAATACACCGCCGTAGTCGTCCATGCCGTATCCAGATGTTCCATTATAGCTGTTAAAGGGGACCCGAGGGTTTCCATTACCTATATTCCATATTGTAGCGACCAAAAAATAAATGTACCAACGAAGGGCCTGGGGGAGGTTGTTTTGGGCTATCCCAAGTTGTGCGAGATTTGGAAACGCATATCTCTGCACTACAACTGGGTACGAACTTCGAAAATCGGGCTGGGATTCGAGAACACCCGCTTCAGGCCAGAGCGGGTTAGGATTGGCGTTATTTGGCGGGAGAGGGTAGACCGCAAAAGCGATCTCAAGCCTTGTAAGGTTAAGGCACGGAGCCATTGTTTCTGTCATATAGTGTTAAAGTGGCTTGCCTAATAAAGGCAAAACAAAAGGCCACCGGGACGAGGAGGCTTTACCTGGTTGTTGGACTAACTGGAGTGTCCAAGTCCAGTCTCCACCGGTTCGGAACGGGATCAAGAAACTGTATCCGGCATTTGCTGGGTTGATATAAGACAAAGTTGAGAGCAAGCTTAATTCATTAAAGGTCCAATTTTGGGTTGGCGTAGCTTGAAACACGTCATTTTGAACAAGCTGCACGCCGTTCAAGGAGCCTATAAGCGTGCAGTCCTGGCCGTACCACTGCTCGGGGAACGCAATCGTCGCAGAAATGCTCAGCGGGAGTCGCCAGTCTGGTCTAGGCACACTTGGAAGCTGAAAAGTCACTGGAGAAATTGATCCGTCGCTACCATCAGCGTAATTTTGTCCGGGTGTCCAAATGATACCATCTCCGTTTGGAGGAGGCACTTTGGCCCCTTGGGAATTTGTTGTGGGAAAGACAGGTCCCTGGGGAGAGATTTGCCCGACAACAATCTCATCGATTGTCCATATAAAGTCCATGGTCGTTTAGAGGATATACAAGGCGCCAAAAGAAAACTAAAGACATTGATGCTCAATACGAAATTAACAACAGGACCAACACAATTGCGCTGAATTTATAAACTGCGACATTATAGAATGAGTTACGGTATATTCTGACATTATTAGCGTCTTACTGATAGCCGGTATTAGATTATCATACCTTGAGCATGGCCTAGAAGGGCCTATACGGTGAATCCTATACATAAACCGGTCCTCACTAGTCCTAATACCGCTATTCTTTGGAAAGCCTTAATGTTTAAGCACTGCGGCAAATGGGGCCCATTGCTACGCTGGTCAGTTCCTAACCCGTGAATGTCTCTAACTTACTCCCTCGTGCAGGAGGTTACATACCAAAGGTCTCCCTGTCAACCTTTCTCCACTGTTCTCCAGAATTTGCTGCTTGCAGCTTCTTTAGCAACGCCACTTAGGTCTAGAATGGCAGTAGACGAAATTCGGATTCTTTTGAGCGACCTATGGATTGTCGTACCGCGAGACTTGCGTAGCTCTACTTTGAGGTATTTCTGTTTGCGTCTAAGTCAGCTACATCACTGGGTCTAAAACGGAGATTGTTGATATCATTATAGCTTCTAGACACATCTTCGAGACTTAAGGTTTTCGTTAGTGATGCCCGGAATACAACTAGTGATTCATTAGTCTGATTCAGATACTTGTAAATATCCTTTGGATTGTTGTAGCGCGAGAGTTGCGTAGCTCTACTTTGAGATATTTCTGTTTGCGTCCAGCTCAACTATATCACTAGGGTCTAGAGCAGGAATTGTTGATATCATTATACCTTCCAGACTCGTCTTTCGGCCTTCCGCTGTTGGACCCTAATGCCTGGAGTACAACTGATGGTATCATTAGTTCCAATTAGCCCTACCTGCGTCTCATCTAATCGTAACACGCAGGCCTAGAACAGTGATACCTTATGTTATCTAAAACTTAGTCAAGCATTATCCTAGACCATGATATGAATTCTCTGCTTGTCATCGGGTGAACTAGCCAGCAATACCTGACCTCACTATTACACTAGCTAACTTCGACAGGCTATAAAAGAAGCAGCCCTGACCCTAGCTGTTGTTCTTACTTGTTATCTTCTAAACGTGAAAACAGAAGTCTCCTACGCTTGTCAGACAAAATCCAGATATGGCCAACCCGACTACTTATGAAATTACTATTCTTAATGAGAGCGGGAGCTCTCATGCCTACTTTCTCTTCGCTGAGACACCTCAGGTGTCTAACTCCCCTAGTGTTTTTCAAAACATCTGGATGGCTGCTCCCCCGATTGTCTCGCGGAGCGATGGGTCGAGCCAAATGAAGTTCACTATAAATACTCAGTACTACGCCGTTTGCGGCACTTCTGTGCAGCCACTTGGCTCCAATGTGGCTATTGCCACCAGTGATTATGAGAGTGTTCAGTTGGGCGCAGAAGCCCAACCAGGAACAACCCTTAACTTTACAACTATAGGCGGGGCCAACTTCCCCGAGCCACTGCCAACTCCAACTGGCCCTGATGGTGGATTTACTATCCAGGCGGATAGAAGCTGGTCTGAGCCTGACCCGAGTAAGATCCCTTATTACATGACCGCTACGTATCCTTGAGAGTACAGATTGATACTGAAGTACTGCAGACAATACCTTTATCGGTTTAGGCGGGCAGGACATGCATGGCAATGTGGTCCCTGTTGCATCCGTGCCTGTTTCACCGGGGATTACCTACAACATGTTCCCGGTGGTTAAATTCTACGTCTCCTATGGGAGCTTTGTAGAGGGTCAGATTCTCGACGTTGAAGAACTTGGCCCAACTCTGGAGGTCGACTTTACTCAGGCTGAGTATAACACGGTCACCTACATCCACAATAACTTGGATGAATACCAGCAAGTGCCGCCATCCGAAGCCAGAAGCATCAAGCTGAAGTCAATGGCTGCGAAAAAAGCTGCCTTCCTTGGGGAGGTGGAGGTTCCAGCAGCAGGAAAAATGCGGGGGCAAAATCATACCGTAAACGGCTTAATGAAGGACGGCTTAATGAAGGACGGCTTAATGAAGGAAGATCGGCTGGCTAAGGAACTGCAGAGGACTTTGGCTAAGATGGTGCGCAGTGCAAACGGCGTTGCTTGAGAAGTCTCGGGCAGCAACGGTTCGTATCCAACGGTGGTGCACGGCAGCAAGCCCTAATAATACGAATAAGGGTGACCGAAACAAAAAGAGAGGTGAATGAAAGGAAAATCAATTCTGAGTATTGAAAAAACGAGCATGGAAATGGTTTGCTGGAAATTGTTAATTTGTACTTCCGACCTTTCAGTATCTCTTCTTTGATCTGTTCCTTGATATTCTTGATATTTCGCAGTGTTGTTGATTATTGCTCTACCCGCTCTTTCTTAATCAATTTTAAGTCTTATCAGTCTTCTCACTGGCTATTGACAAGCACGTGCTTTGCTTTTTCAGTGTCACTTAACAGTTGACACTCGTATTCTCCCACACGTAGCACACTCTAGACTGACACGACCTGAACAACCCGCCACAGATTCGACAAAGCGGTCGGTTGTGGGCTTTTCTTGAGATATGCCTTGGAGGGTGTCAGACACGTAAAAGAGGGCAAAATTGCCGGAGCAGGGCCCGCGGCGCGTGTTGTGGTCGCGACCGTGCCCCCTTGCAGCCCAAGCACTTGACGGGAGAAATCTGGTCTGCCGGCTGATGTGCTGAATCCAATCGAAAGTGTTCTTAAGCGCCTTTGCTTTTGGCGGATGCATTTTTGCAGTAGCCCGATCTCAGTCGAATGCTGGATACCTTCCCCTTCGATGGCCTGCCGGGAAGACAGTCGGCACAGACCACCTAGATGGCCCGCGGCATGGGGGTAGGAGCCGTCTGTGGCCAACGAAAGATGGACGGAGTTTCCTGATGTTGGATTAGATATCCCTCTATCCAACACACCCGCTGGAAGGCATGTGCCCCGGCGCCACCTGGTGGCCAATTAGAACGGCGATTGGGATCCATGTTGTGGGATGACCTGATACGCACCTGAATGATCCAAGGAGACTAGGACTGAGACGTGCGAAGAACAAGTGAAGTTGATCTCCAATGTCCTCCAAGAAGTGCTGATGGGCTCGGCCTTCGCTTCTCTGCGCTCTTTGTTTAAGCTTGACGCCTCTAGGGTTCGTCTGGGGTAGTCCACTGTTTCACACGTTCACATTCGGTACTTGTCTCTTCCTATTTAATAGCTCTCGCCTTTGCAGAAGAAATTGCTGGCGATTTTTTGGAACAATCTTCCTAATGACACAAAACACCGCCCTCAGGCGAGGTATCGAGAATCGCTTGGCCCTAGCATTTTCGACCTAGACCTACCATCCTGTGATGTTTTCGATACTACTGAGGACGCTTGAGAATCGGATGCCGGGTTCTTCGGCTTATTTTGCGTGGATGAGATGTGGGGGCGGGGTTGGATTCGCAAGGGAATATGCTGGGGGGATTTGGATTTTAGTGCTGGAATTTCCAGCCCCAGAGGACAAAGAGGGTATAGGATAGCAGTCGGTATGCGGTTCCGATCATGATGAGGAACCTGGATGGGTGTCAATTCCATGCCTTAAATCTGATCATATCCTAGGGAAGAGAGTCGAAGGGGCAGATACACACCCAATATCCATCGCCATCCTTCCCGCTCTGTACCCGGTAAACGCAAACGCATCCCCAATATCGTAGAGATACCCTAGGGGATCTATATTCCCCTGCAGGAAAGCTTCCGAAAACCACGTCTATACGGCGCAGGCCGATAATCACTCGTAATTAGATCTTGTGGTCGGGCTTATACCATGTACATGAAAGCAGGAAACAGAAGAGAAACTTACCGCTGGCCACGCATACCAGAACCATGCCAGATGCCAATGGCGCACGGTAGATAGCCGCGGAGCACTCCCTCTCAGAGCCGAGGTGATGAGGCTTAGGAGCATGCAGAGGAGGGGGCCGTCTTCGCGGCGGACGAGGGCTGATACGATGAAGCCGAGGCCGTATATACCTGCAGGAACGAAAGGTTAGACATGGCGAGTGATATAGAATAGGATATTAACGAGGAATAAGACGGGAACTATGTTTACTTACAGTAGTAATGTAGAAAGACAAGAGCGAGCTGGAGGTGGAGTGAGATCATAGGGGCTGCGAGGAGCACGTAGAATGCGGTAAAGTGCAGGGAGGATAGGAGGACCCGGAAGCACACTGCGATATTTTTTCCTAGGAAGTAGGCGCTGCACGAATGACCGGATTGAGACTCTCGATGGAAAGTTGCCTTCTCCTCGCCGAAGACTTTGACGCCGGCTGGGCCGGCTGCGCAGGCTATGTGGAGTAAGCTTCGCGTGTCAATTATAAAAGTGGACAATGGAAGACTTACAAATTGCAATGCAACACAAGAGAGCCTGCTCAACCACCGTGCGATAATCAACTGCACTCGAAAGAAGGTCAAATGGATCGTGATACAAACCCCGGAAGAGGTGTCCTCTGGACTCGAAAGCCGACAACCCAACCATGAGACCCACTACAGAACTCGATACAACCTCTAATATGAGGCTAGCGGTCTGTCGACTTTGCTGGATGATGCTTCGCTGGAAAGCGAGCCGGAGTTGGCATAGCTAGGATGTCTTCCGTTCCTTGAGTGTCTGCAGGAGCTTCATTACGCCTTCCTCAGCAACGGCAACATCGGGGAACTGAGTGGCTTCTAAAGTGCCCTTCAGACCTCCGTCCCCAACCTGAGGATTATTGATTAGGATGTCAAGAATGACGTCCGCAGGGTTCGAGCCCAGAGGAAAACGGTGTCCCAACTGCTCGAAAACCGACTGCGCCTCAGCGGCTTTCCCCAAATACATCTGCTCCCCGGCATTCAGAACAAGAAGATCATCCAGAAGATCAAAGATCTCCACGCGCGGCTGATGGATCACACAAATTACTTCAATCCCCCTTCGCGAAATAGAGTGCAGCAGCTTCATCAGCGAATGTGCAGCCGTTGCATCAAGACCAGAAGTCGGCTCATCAAGAACCAACGCTGCCGGGGCCCCAGCTAGAGCGAGGGCAATACTCACACGCTTGTACTCGCCCCCAGATATACCGCGGCTGTCTTGCTTTACGAGGCTACCGACTTGCTGGTGGCGGATATGCTGCAAGCCAAGTGAGGAGATTAGAGAGTCGACATACCCTTCGACCTCGTGGGCGGGCATCCGACCACTAAGGAGCACGCGGCCGGAGTAGAGGACGTTCTCGCGGACCGTGAGGTCGGTGGGGACGATATCGTGCTGGGGGACGAATCCTATTATGCGCCGTAGGCTATACAAATTAAAATGCTCTACTATTCCGTCTCTTACGAGTGGTACTGATGGGCAACTTACTCGTCTGGATGACTTGGGCGGCCATTTATCGCAATATCTCCTTGTGTTGGCCGTGATCTCCCGGAAAGTATGTTGACGAGACTTGCTGTGGTGGAGGAGAGATTAGTACTAGTCTTAGGTGAAAAGACGAGAGATCTTAACATTTTCCCGATCCGGACGCTCCTATAATACCGAAAACCGAACCTGACCGGATGATTCCGTGCACATCAGACAGGACGTCACGCGGTGGGTGGCCCAAACTCAGACTGATCCCGGCGAAAGTGAGGTTTAGAGAGATTTCATTGGCATTAGCCGGAAATAAGCCATCAAGTGGCCATAGGCAGATCGAATCGTTGCTGGATCCACCCTCGTCAACCGGTCGAAGCCTATTCGCAATACCAGAGGGATCTGATTGAGAGGCTATGAATGAACACAGGTACTACGAAGTATGCTTTTGCGGCATGAAAATGGAGATATCGGGTGAGCTTTGCTGATTCTTTGATTTGTGATAATGCTAGCCTACACCATATGCATTTTAATGAATTTCAATCATTTCCTGCACCATTTCCAAAAACTTCTGACGATAATCTGTCGCCGTAGTCGTGATCGACATATGACCCTTCCTCCCAACAACATTGAATGTCTGCACCACCCCCGACAAAGCCTGTGCATGTAGCTTATGTCGAGCCCAGAAGAAATCGAGAATCACAGCCCTGTATTTCCATTGACCATCCGCCGAGGGCAGGCCCGCTCGCCAGGGGCTTTGTCTCCCTAGTACCTCTGGACTTGAGGTAGCTGGTATCCGCACCAGGAAGAGAGAGTAGTCGACTGCATTTGCATCCTCCAGAAACTTTGTATCCTCCTTCATAGCTTGTATGAAATTTTCATAGTCTTTTCTCCACAGGTGTAGCTTATCATTGAATGTATCCGCTAGCTTGTCCAAGGTGGCTTCGCTGACGAGTATTTCGGGCAGCAGGTCGCGCTCCGGGTAGAAGTAGTCGATTGGTTTGAGGTCGTATGTTTCCCATCGTTCGCTCGCAGGATCGTCGGCTTTGCCGCAGAGGATGTTCTCCATGATGATGTGATGCGCAGGCGTGCAGCCAAAGATAGTACCGAGGGTCACATATGGGGAGATGAGGTAATCGGTTATCCAGACAAGTATAGAATCCGGGTGGTCACGCATATAATCATAATATGGCTGGAGGAGATCGGATTGGAAAAACGTGTACTCGAAGTGTCGTGGAAGGCTTTTGATAACATAGTGTCCGTCGCAAGTGCCGAAAAATGACTGGAATGAGGGTTAGAGTCCATATCCTGGGGAATGCATTCCCTAGATCCAACTTACCGAACCCGAGTATCCCAAATCACCCATCGATTTCAGCGGTGGCTGGCCACTCGTCGTGCGAAAGCTGGCCTGGTACTCATTTTCGTTGAACTTCCAATTTTCTTGACGAAGTCTGGCAAAAAGCTCTTCTTCAAAACGAATGAGTTTGATTCGATAGAGGGTGAAAAATGCGATAAAATGTCCCCAGGTTGTCTTCTTGAAACGGTCTGGGTCACGGAGTAACCCAGCCTGGATGGACTTGGTCAGCGCTGACTGACGACGACTTTTTCCCATGATGTGATATTAGAAGGAGGAAAAGACGTAAATGAGGAAAGAAGTCAAGCTTCTTTTATTATTTTGGCGCGTAACTTGCATTAAGCTTGCTTTTTGCAGCGACATGCTCGGATAGTGAGATGAGTGACGTCAGATATGGATTTCTCGTACTGTGATAGGTGGATGGGGCGCCAGTCGAGTAACTGTCTTATGTTAAGGTTCAGCTTGGTAGATAAAGTCTAGAGCAGTCGAGAATATTACATTGATTAACCCAGGTGATGAGTATCTGTGCTAGATCTAGACATCAATATTTATCTTGAACTATCTTCCTACAGTCATGGCGCGGGGAGTCCACATATATCTTAGTAACGAAGCATTCTACCTCCTCTACGGAGAGTCATTAAGCACAATAATCCAATATCATCAACCATATTCTAATCACACAGATCATACTACTAGGCATCCATACAGTTAGTCCCACCAACAAAGAAACAAAGAAGTAGAGAAATAATAAGTGGAGCATCATCTCGATCTATGTCTAACCCCGTCCACGTGACATACCGCCCTGTTAGCTTTCCGCCTGAGTCACCGCAGAAAAAAAGTGACGAAGAAAGTTCCCCTCCTTATGGGTCGGATTCTGCTAAGCGGGGCCAGTCGATTCACAGGCGTCTTTTTTTCTCGGTCTAGTATTCACTGTCGCATTCGCTTTCCCCTCATCCCGGCGCGTCCACTATCCCACACCGCAACCATGGCCGCCGATTCCCTGACGGCCTCCGTCCAGGCCTTGACCCTGCAGTCCACCACAAAGACCTCCAAGTTCGCAGGATGCTTCCCGACTTTGAACCCTATGGACATCTACCGTGAGCACATTGCAGAGGAATTGGGCAAGGCCGCTGGCATCGACTCGGACTTGATCTTCTCTCGTCTTGCGTGGACCAACACTTTGGACAAGGGTGATTTATCTCTGCCGGTATGTTTACAATGAGTCAAAAATCAAGGAGAGGGCTATAGTTCATGACTAGTATAGAACGAACAGCACCACTGACTTCCCCGCTTTGTGCTCTACTTCTAGGTCGCTGCCCTCCGTATCAAGAAGAAGCCCGATGAGCTCGCCGCGGAGCTGGCCTCCAAATTCCCCGAGTCCGACCTCATTCACCCTCCCACTGCCTTCGGCCCTCACCTGCAGTTCTTCTGCAAGGCTGCCCCTTTGACCAACACTGTTCTGGGCCGTATCTTGTCCGAGAAGGCTGCCTTCGGTACCAATGGCAACATGGGTCTCAAGGACCCCTCTGACCCTTCCAAGGGTCAAAAGAAGATCATTATCGAGTTCTCCTCGCCCAACATCGCCAAGCCCTTCCACGCCGGTCACCTGCGGTCAACAATCATTGGTGGTTTCCTTGCCAACCTGCACACTGTTATGGGATGGGATGTGATCAAGATGAACTACCTCGGTGACTGGGGCAAGCAGTACGGTCTGCTGGCCAACGGCTTCAAGTACTTTGGAAACGAGGAGGCGCTCACGAAGGACCCTATCAACCACTTGTTCGATGTATATGTCAAGATCAACCGCATTGTCGGTGACCAGGAAGGCCCTATCAAGGAGCTGAAGGAGCAGATCAAGACCAAGAAGGAGAAGGGCGAGGATGTCACCACAGAGGAGGCCGAGCTCGCCAAGCTCGTGGATGTTAGCGAGGATGAGAAGGCCCGTCGGTACTTCAAGAGCATGGAAGATGGTGACCCGGATGCCCTTGCTCTCTGGGCTCGCTTCCGTGATCTCAGTATTGCCAAGTATAAGCAGACCTACGCCCGCCTGAACATTGACTTTGACGTCTACTCTGGTGAATCTCAGGTCAAGGCCGAGAGCATGGCCAGCGCTTATAAGGCCATGGAGAAGGCTGGCGTTACCGAGGAGTCCGACGGTGCTATCATTGCCGACTTCACCAAGCACGGTGCTAAGAAGCTTGGCAAGGCTATTATCGTTCGCAAGGACGGCACTCCCCTCTACCTGACCCGTGACATTGGTGCCATTTTGGAGCGTGACGAGAAGTATCACTTCGATAAGATGATCTACGTTGTGGCTGCTCAACAAGATCTCCACCTGGCTCAGCTGTTCAAGGTTACCGAGCTGATGGGTAACAAGGATCTGGCCAGTCGCTGCCAACACATCAACTTTGGTATGGTCCACGGTATGAGCACCCGTAAGGGTACCGTCAAGTTCTTGGACGATATTCTCCGGGATGTCGGTGACAAGATGCACGAGGTGATGAAGAAGAACGAGACCAAGTACTCGCAGGTCGCGAACCCCGAGGAGACTGCCGACACCCTCGGTATCACCTCTGTTATGGTTCAGGATATGACTGGCAAGCGGTAAGTTTAACACGCCCTCGATGACTTATCCTCATAGATTCAGATGCTAACGTTCCTCAGTGTCAATGGTTACGACTTCAACCTCGACGCCATGACCTCGTTCGAGGGTGATACCGGTCCCTACCTGCAGTACGCCCACGCTCGTCTCTGCTCCATGGCCCGCAAGTCGGAGCTCAACATCGATGAGCTGGACAGCGCCGACTTCTCCCTCCTTACCGAGCGCCACGCGATTGATCTGATCCGTCTCCTTGCTTCATGGCCCGACGTTCTGGTTAACACCTCCAAGACTCTGGAGCCCGTCACCGTCCTCAGCTATTTGTTCCGCATGACCCACATGCTCAGCTCCAGCTACGATGTTCTCAAGGTGATTGGTAGCGAGCCCGAGCTCAAGAAGTCTCGTATGGCTCTGTACGCAGCGGCCCGACAGGTCCTGAACAACGGTATGCGGGTTCTGGGTCTCAACCCCGTGGAGCGGTCAGTCATCCCATTTGGTTATTTCTCGTGTGCCAATGAGCTAACATTTTCACTTGTAGGATGTAAATCTGCCCTGTTTCTCTATTTTTTACATTTGAAAATTCCTATTAGCTCGACGATATCTCATAGTTCCCTGCTAGACGCACTGGCGCTAAAAAGGGGGCCAATAAAATATGATTATGATGTTCACTTGGTGCATGCGAACGATGGGGCCATGGAAGGATTCCCCAGATCGAAACTCTATGCTGTAGTCCTGTCACGAACCACGGAGCGTCGGTTTAAATTTCTCTTTAAGCGACCCTAGACCAGATAAGAAAAAACTTCATGGTTCTACCGTCCAATTGCCGACGCAGCAGTATCTGCGTCATGGCGACCAGAACAGTACAGCTACACGTGATGTCAGCGGCCATAAGATTTCCCCACGAGTGCCAGCGTGGCGATCGGGCTTTATCTGCTCGTCCCGACGTACTTAGAACCAGGACCCTTCAGGCAGCCCCAGAACAACTCAAATAGCTAAGCGAGCTGATAGCTAACAAAATCGAGTACCGAATTGCTGGCAAGCAAGCCACAAAGTGTAGATTTACGATGTGTTCCTCTCGAGTGCGAGCTGTCCCCATTTTAAACGGCGTTCAAAATCTCGGGGACCATAATAAAATCCTTAGCTAAGCGCCTACGACACTCACCCCGTAAGGCGATCATTAGCGCCGGATTGTGGCGCGAGTCTAACGGTATCCAGACTTTGCAAAGAGATTCAAACGTTCTAAACTTTCAGATTCTCTTTCAGCTCGGCTTGTCAGGCCCACATTCGGGGACCAGATCGACCCGTCTAGCTTAACGCCCGCAATCAGCCGCATGCCCGCAACGGACAATCCCATGGTCCCTATTGTTCCCCATTGTGAGCCCGCATACCCAGTTTGGCAAACGCATGGTTCTAGTGCGGCGAGCTAGGACGGAATCAATCGCCGATGTCCCCGTCAGTGGTCACATTTCACTACCCCCCAGTGACCCCCTGCAGAAACGGCCATGGGGGCCGACACGATTATTCTTGAAATGGTATTTAACTAGGGGTGGGGCCCCGAGGATCGCGGGAAGGGGGATGATCTCTGAAAGTCAATTCACTTTTGTATATATCGCTTTTGTCGACTACGATATTACGATCGCGACTAACGCTGTGAAAATGGGTGAACCCGCTTCTGCCTCTGGCAGTCACGATAATGAGACGTCGACTCCGACTTTGGATGTGGAGTGGGATGCGGATAGTCGGTTTCTGATGAACCATTCCGTCAAGACCTTTTCCTGGAGTGGTCTTACTGTCACCGTGAAGGATCGCCAGACGAAGGAGGCTAGGGATTTGATCAATGATATTAGCGGAGATGTTCAGCAGGGTATGTTGATGGAATAACGGAAGGATTCAATTGGGATCATGCTTATACAAATGTCGATTTCAATAGGCGAGCTCGTGGCTCTAATGGGACCCTCAGGCTGTGGTAAAACAACCCTGCTCAATGTCCTTGCGAGACGGCCGGCTGCATCGGGTGCCAAAGTGCTGGGTGACTGCTATGTCAATGGCACCAAGGTAGACGTTGGATCCTTCGGTCGCATGACATCCTATGTCGAGCAGGAAGATGCTCTAATTGGATCGTTGACTGTTCGTGAAACACTCAAGTTTGCAGGAGATCTCTCGCTGCCCAGGTATGTCCTCGTCTTCTTCAGTGCTTATTATCAAATACCCTTGCCCTGTCAACGTGTATTAATCCAATCTCCCCTTGTGATGTAGCTCGGTTACCAAACGCCAACGCATCGATCGCATCCGGACACTCTTGGAAGCCTTTGGTATCCAGAACCAAGCAGGCACCCTGGTCGGAACCCCGATTCGCAAGGGTATCAGTGGTGGCCAGAAACGACGTGTCAGTGTAGCCAGCCAACTCATCACCTGTCCCAAGATCCTGTTCCTGGATGAGCCGACCAGCGGCCTGGACTCGAAGGCCAGTTACGAGGTGATGTCGTACGCGAAGGAACTAGCACGGGCCAATAATGTGAGTTTATCTGAGGATTGTGTAGTAAACTGGTTGAAATACTAACGAGAAACATGGTAGATCATCATCATCGCGAGTATCCACCAACCGTCGACGACGACCTTTAAGCTGTTCGACAAGCTTTTGCTCCTCTCTGGTGGAAAGACGTGTTACTTTGGCACAATCAACAATGTCGATAGCTACTTTGGACAGATCGGTCACCCGGTTCCTGCACACACCAACCCAGCTGAGTTCCTGCTTGATATCGTCAGCTCGGACTTTGGCGGTGCCAGTGGACAAGCGCCAGAGCGGGTTCAGCAGATTCAGTATGCCTGGTCGGTGTCTGGGGAGTCCACCGCTGTCATGAACCAAGTTACCGAGCGCACTCGCGAGTCCGAGAAACGAGCAGGAGCGCTGTCTGCAGAGGACATGGCTCGTCCGGGCCCAGTCACAGTCACAGTTGCGCTGCTGCATCGCTCGTTTATCAAGAGTTACCGCGACGTCATCGCTTATGGTATTCGCATCGTCATGTATCTCGGTGAGTATCACAGTTTCTTTTATGTCAACACGAGCTAACTTCAACCAGGTCTTGCCATCATGATGGGCACGGTATGGCTGCGCCTACACCCATCTCAGGATTATATTCAACCTTTCATCAACGCCATTGTAAGCACGTCCTTCCATAAAGCATAACCAAGGCAATACAAGACTAATAAGCACCAACCTAGTTCTTCGGATCAGCTTTCATGTCCTTCATGGCCGTCGCCTATGTGCCGGCCTACATTGAAGACCGGGCAACCTTTGTAAAGGAGCGCGCCAATGGTCTCTACGGAGCGACCCCTTTCATGGTCGCCAATTTCCTTATTGGTCTTCCATTCCTCTGTACGTACCGTACCTGTTTGACATCGACTTCCCCAGCCATCAAAGATAGTCTCACTAACAAACCAACTCTACAGTCCTCATCTCCATGCTCTTCTCAATCGTCTCATACTGGCTCTCCAACTTCCGCCCCGACGGATCCGCCTTCATGATCTGGGTAATGTGGATGTTCCTCGACCTCGTCGCCGCAGAAAGTCTCGTCGTTTTCGTCACGTCTATCTTCCCCAATTTCGTCATCTCGCTCGCACTAGTCGCCTTCGCGAATGGTCTGTGGATGAGCGTAGGCGGATTCCTGGTTACACCGACCATCCTAAATCCATTCTGGAAATATGTCTTCCATTATATCGACTATCAGGTACAAACAACCCCCCTCCCCACCCAGTCGAGACAAAGTTAATACTAACATTCATCGTTCGATAGGCATACGTCTTCCAGGGAATGATGGTAAACGAATTCTCGGAACGAATCTATTCATGTGGAGACGGCTGCCATTGCATGTTTAACTCGGATCTGGCGAGTCAATGCCAGATTCGCGGTACCGCTGTGCTCCAGCAGTATGGGTATGCGACTGGGCGGACGGGCAAGTGGGTTGGAATTCTTATTGGTATTATTGCTGTCTATCGCCTGTTTGGATGGATTGCGCTTCATCTGCGTCGGACTTGATTCAGCGTCCGGTTGAGAGGGTGGTGAAGTGGTGCAAAAGCTTGGATATAGGTAATAGAATGATGGAAAATGGAAGAATATGTAATTAGTATAATAATCACTGCCCAGTTGGTTGAACAAGATGAGCTATTGGATCAAGGTTGGATAACCAAACCCAATATTGATCACAGCCTGTTCCAGCAAACAACAGTATGGGCTAAAAACCGATGACACGCGATTCAATACAATGCCATGCCATCCATGGATGCATCTAACCCGACTCGCCAGGTCCTTCCCACCTGTAATTCCCCGATGGCTGCTACCATTCAATGAGTCGGAGTATAATAACCACTCGATTCTCACAAGCTGGCGTAACCCCATCCGCCACGCTATCAATCTATCTGTACAACACAAAAAGTCAGTTGACCAGCGACTATCGGCGCATCCCGAATCTCCCTCGAGAATTACCAAGAATAGATCATACTTTTTGTGAACAACAACCATATCTAAAAAATCAAGAAATCACCGCCACCAGAATAATACAAACTCCGAGCACAAGCACAAGCACGAGCAATCGCCATCGCCACTGTCGACGATCCACTCCCCGCCCATAATCAATGCGAGTCATCCCGCACGATCATCCCCACATCTCCATCTATAATGTGATTATTATCCTCGGAATCCGAGAAATCCACCAGATAGAACGGCATCAGACCCCCAATCCAATCTCAATTCCCCTCTTCTCCCATCCAAGACGCCAAAGCACGCATGATAAGAAAAGAGCGGTGAGCAGTCTTGGTGCTGTGTGGGAGGGAACTGATGACACCCTGCAGAGACGAGGACGCAAGGGGGTTCTTGGGACACGTTTTTCTCGGGGGAGGAAGGGAGGGGAAGTGTCAAGATTACAATTACATAGATTAGTGGACTGTATCCAGGATGCAGGCTACGTTGGAGTGTAAGGTTGCGGGGTGGTTGGGATAATACAATTGGGTTATCGAGTTATTGTGTTGGCGAGTGACAGCAGTCGTATGTAGATATGACCAGGATGGGGTAAGTACTGAGAAGGATGGATATACGTCCGCATGGATGAATAGGGAGATTGGTAATCAATTCTCCAGCTCGATGTGAGGATGGCATGACATGCTTGTGAAGCGAAGCTTGTTGTTAGCTGAGCCAGCTATGTGGCTATCTAGTAGACTGGTTAATGAAGATGTAGACATCGGATAGGCCTGTGCTATGACTTGGCGTTCTTCTGGGACATGGGTTTATTGAGATTTGTCCTAATCTTCAGATCTCTGCTTGCGATCGCGACTGCCTAGAGAGAAGATAGATGCCTGGTACCTACAATTATGGCGATGCCTACTACATGCCGTATCCATGAACATCATTGAGTTGACAATTAGGTCGCTATGAAGTGGTCAATAACGTAGACACGATGACTGGGCGATAGTAGTTCGTTGTCCATAGGCAACAGGTGAAAGGTTGGAAACCCAAAACAAAATCTACGAGTCTATGACTTCTTGTCTCCATGTACCTACGATGTACTTCTTTAGGATGTACTTCGTTAGCGAACAGGCCAGTTGGAGGGGGAAACCCCCAGAGCCGCATCCCGTTCGCCTCCCATCTCCCCATCCAGCCAGCGCGTCTCTTCCCTGTTATCCAATGCCCTGCGATATCCCCCCAATCTAACTTTTCGTTCTCAGTTTCAGTTGTTCGTCGCCTGGGTGAATTCCATTTTCCCACCCTCCTTTCGAAGCTTCACCCGGGTTACAAAACCAGAGCATTGACCCTCCTCCTCATTACGTTGCCTCCTTCTATAACCCTCGTCCAATTGCATCCTTATCATGGTTGAGATTGTGTTATTCCACACGTGCGGGGGTTTTGCCCTCGTAGGCCTGTCCAAGACTTCCAGGACGCAAGGAGGTGAGAAGAGCGACTGTTGAGGAAATGATAAACCGTCCGTGCTGCATGTCATACCGATCTGGCCAGGTCTGATCCAAGCAGGAAACGGGGCTCTCGGGCCAAGCACATGGAGATTGACGAGAGACAAGAGTCTGGACAAAATTTGTTGGATTCGAGGGGGACTACAGTACTCTCCTTCAAACCGGGTACTGTATACTTGTATGAGAACGACCGGGGACAAGGGCTAACCACTTTCTCTTCCCCGCCGAGGCATGAGCCATGATGCAGCATACCTTGTAACAAACAGTGCAGTCATTCGAATCATCCTACAAGAAGAATCTGTCATGACTCACCTGCGGAGAAAGTGACCAGCGCCATTGAAGAGCCGCCACGAGGGCGCGCAGGTCCTCCGGCGTTACCCATTTGTGGTGCAGCACGTCGGACAAGGCGGACATGCTCCCTTCCCACATCCCACAGTACGGAGTCCTCTCTCGGGAATCTAGCGTCGTTCACACTTACAGTAGACTCCACTTGCGACATCAGTGGCGAGTAAAGAAGAGATATTCTCCTGCAAAGAAAGGAGTGTCAATCATAAAAAACCGAATAACTGGCGTACAGTACCCAGATGCATGTCATCTCCACCGACTCTTCTACAGTTACTTCCCGCTGTACTGTATCAGGTACAATTGACATTGTCTCTGGGGTTGGCCAAGCCCAAAAAAAGAATACAAGTGTTCGGCCCCTCCTCGCCAGCACCATCCGACGATAGTATACAATTATACAGCTAAGCGAAAAATTTTGTCCTTCTCATCATCATCCTTCCTTTCTTCCCCTTCGGCCTTTCCCATTCTTATCCCGTGGTTGTGTTGGTGCTCATTTCCCGTGCAGGGTTGTTCCCTCTTCGTGGTGGAGGCGATCATTGGGCCGCAACGCTCAGGATTGGGCGTTAGGCCGACCGGAGGGGTGACAAGTAGGAAAAGGGAAGGGGAAACTCGGAACCAGCAAGCCGAACATTTTTCTGAAGATACAGTAATACAGTAAATCTATAGCAGTACTAAGTATGTGATTAGCATGGTAGACCTGTGGTGATATTGGATGAATAGATCTGAGTTGGGAGGAGATCCCATATATACAATACATCGGTGCATGCAACTTTTTTTTCTTTGGATGGTAGTACCTTCCTGGATACTTCTTGATACTTGTAGTACCGAGTAGATCTGTGGTACCGAGTAGATCTGAAGTATACTACTCTGTTATACTCTGTTAGTGTTGGGGTATACTTCGAGTAAACAAATGATCCCACACCCAAGGATCCGAGCAAAGCAGAACCAGGGATCCCCCCTCCAGCGGGTCCCGAGTTTAAACTGTTCCAGCTGTTCCACGACGGTTCATGCCTGGTATCGTTGTCCAATATCACCATTCTTCCGATGAATTTTCTCATCTTGAGAGCAAGAATAGACTTTGAGGAATATCCTCTACGTGTGTCAACTCCGTAGATTCCGTGCTCCCTCTTCTATAGCCTATATCGGGACCTCTATACCGATGGACGATGGCGTATAGTTGGTATTGTTTATGATGACGCCCGCTCCCCCCCCCTCCCCCCCCCCACTTCCTTCTTCCCTTCTAATTTTTTTTCTTCTGTTGGGTACCCACGAACCCGCGAGCCTCTTTCGTGAAACATTCTCTCTTTTGTCGATTTACCTTTTTTTTTTTGCTTTTTGGTGACTCTATTCTAGTTCCATTTTCTTCGGTGGTCTCTTCTCTTTTTTTTTCTCTCTTTTCTTCCTCAGTTGACTTGGGTGGATGATCGCTTATCAACTTGTTTATCCCCCCTCCTTCTGATCGACTTTGAATCGCTGCCCATCTGGTCTCCACCCCCAAACTCCATTACATACTCCCGTACAAACTACAGTACGACCCAAAAAAAAACCACCACCGCCCTCTTCTTCCTCCCCCCACCCGACCGGGTACCCAAAGTCAGGCACAACCACAGATTCTCATACACAGGCACAAAGGCCCAAAGGGCCTAACTCTCTTAACTTAGCAAAGCCTGCAGCTGCATCGACCTTTCCCACCACTCATCATCCAGCTCAGAGTCCAGAGATTTTTTTTTCCCTCCCTCTCGTCCCAGGACCCACGCCCGACGCTCCGCCGCCCGACCGTTCTCGCATCTCTCTCCGCCCAATTTCCCACCCTTTTCAGATGGAGACATTATTGCGATCTGGAAGATACCACCTCGCACGCTCCGCTCGCTGACAGATCCGGATTACGCCCAGCTGCCTGCCATCGCCCTTGCGATCGGCAGGTTCGTTTTCCGTGGTTGCGACTGTTTGAAACTGGGTTGGGCGACAAGAGAGAGAGAGAGTCTGTGAAAGAGTACGAGTGAAAGAGGGGGGCCACACAATCATCAACTCAGTGTGCCCTGAGAGAGGGCCAAGAGGCCTACGGGAAAGGGGCTCTCCACAAGGAAACATTGGAAAGGAAAATCTTCGTTGGCGCGATCAAAGAGGTCGACCGCGACTAGGGCAACAAACTATTCACCGTCTGGGCCCTGGTATATACAGGAAATATACAGACCCGGAGTGGACCAGGCCAGGAACACCCAACAAAAATACCTGCCCAAACGTATCCATCACCTACTACTGAGTCATCCTTGGTGCAACAAGACCTGACCTGACCTGTCTGCTTTGAAGGAGGTGGGCTTTTGCTGTAAGTCGTCCCAAGTCTCCCCCCTCTATCCCCGTCCTTTTGCTGCCCGGTGGGTAAGCTAAACACGCACCGTCTGTTTCCCAAATCGGGAACCAAGACTGGGTGTCATCATCATTCCCCCTCTCTCCCACCAGACTGACATTCGCATACCCGCCCAGTTCCCTCGCCGTCCGAACGTGCAGCAAGCCATGCCTGCGGGCAGGGCTCCTCAGCCGGCCTACGTCGAAGATTTCGATGAGGATGTGCATAGGATCGTACCCGATAGTCGGCACTCAGCCAATACTACGGCCAACACGGCTGTCAAAATCTCCTCCAGGTTGGATCAAAGATTCCCAGCGGAGCCGCTGATCGACGGCGCCAGTGACTCAGGGTATTCTAGTCGTACCGCCGCCACAGCCACCAGCACCCAATCTGGCCCGTCGGGCGGGAGAAGTCCCCCAGTTCCTATTAAGCTGGACATGCCCAAGCAACGCTCCGAAATAGCCAGAAAAAACTCCCGCCGCACTGAACGCAAGGACAAGGACCGAGAACGCGTTCGGCCAGAGCACGTCGAGAAGCAGATGGGTACCCATCCCCACCATCATGCTCACGTGCAACGGTCGTCGTCCAAGCCTCGTCGTCGTGACTCTGCCCACATTCAACAATATCATCCACCCGACGTATACTACGAACGATCCGGTTACTACCACCAACAGCAACCCTCTACCCCCGTCGAACGTCCCCCGATGGACTATTCTTACCACTTCTCCCGGCCACCAGTGCCTGACTACCCGCCGGCGTCACCGCAGACAGCCCGTTACCCATACGCTATTGAGGAATTTAACCGTCCTGTCAGTCGACCTACCCGGTCGAACTCGTACCGTGGCGGCATGTATCATCAGGAACGTCCCATGAGCATGCATGGTGGAATGATGGGACCACCACCGGCACCCATGTACCATCACCAACCTCAGTACTATGAGCATGGTCCTCCACCAGCATCATCGGCCTATGTAAGCCATCCATATGCCTCGTCGCCGTATGGTGGTTCTTACTATGGCGGTTCCGAGTACGGTCAACCTTCGGACTACCCACGGGAACGGTCCCTCTCTCGAACTCGGGAACGGTCTGTACAACCTCGGGCACGTCGCCCGTCTTCCCTTTATGGGCAACCCCCTATGGATCACAGCGTGTTCCCAGAGTGGGTGGATGAGACTGAGCAACTTGACTGGACGCCTGAAGAATATCCTCGAGAAGTGCCTCGTGAGATGCCCCGTGAGGTGCCTCGCGAATACCGCCGTGAAAGGGAAGTTCCTCGGGAGTACCATCGTGAGAGAGAAGCTCCTTCTCGTGAATATCACCGAGATATTCACCACGATGCACCCCGCGGGCGCGCCCCAAAGCCGCCTCGTGATCATGATGAGGACTACTACAAGATGCCACCACCACCTCCACCAGTACCTCAGAAGCAAAAGGCCCAGGTCCACCAAATGAGAAAACCCGAACGACCCGAACTACACCGCAAGGCCCACACCACCCAAGCCGTTCTGCCTCAACGCCGGCAATCCCGTACCTCCATGGATATGAGTGAGATGGCTGCCGCATTGCCTGACTACGGTCGCCGTGTGTCCCGCGAGACCCGGATGCCCGAACGCAGCCACAGCCTTCATGAAAGCAAACGATCAACCACGTACCGTGACAGTGCCCGCGGTGCCCAGATTGCGGTCGAGAACTCCCGCCGTCGCCGTCAGAAAGAGTATCAGAAAGAGTATCATCACTACGACGACTACGACGACGATGATGACGTCGGCAGTACCGGCACAGCAGGTGGTCTGGAAGATCGCGAACGCGAGGTTGAACGCTACCAAGCTCAACAGTCCGGTCGGACGAATACCATGCCCGCCTCCGCCGAAGCCCTTCTCACCAAGGGTGCCGTCGGTGCGGGTAGTGACAACGGTAGTCAAAAGAGCCGATCGACCGGCAGCCGTGGTAGCGGTAGCGGCAATGGGGAGAGCAAGAATATGAACCTTTTGGTCAACGGATTGACCATCGGTTTCACCGAAGAGTCCGTCGCCGGCAAGAACATCAAAATCATGGCTGGAGATACCGGCCGTGTGCAATTGTCTATTGCTGGCGAGCGGAAACCCAAGCAGTACATCATGAGTGGGTCTTCGTATTCCGATCAGACTCATCAGACAGGTCGTTCTGCTCGTCGAGAGTTGGAAGCCCGTCGAGAGTTGGAGGAAGCGCCGCAACGGCGCCCGCGTGAGGATCTTCGTTCCGGTGCGAGCCGTCGCTCGAGTCAATCGACTTATGGCGGTACTCGTCGCCATGCGAGGTAATCGTGCGGGCTGAGTGGTGAACAAATTCTATGCTCTCGTCTCATGTCTGTCTGTGTCTTCGGTTTCTTTCGTGTTTTCCTGGGATTATACTCTCTGCCTCTCCCAATGTGGTCGCCTCACGGCACCCGGTGATGGTTATATGACAAAAGTTGGATTTGGATTTTGGATTTCGGACTGGGATTGGGATGGTACTTATGATTATGTTGTTTTTCTTTTTTTTCTCTTCATTTATTTTCTTTTCACCTTTTTGGCACTCTGATGATTATTTTGCGGGACGGGTCTGGAACAAAAAGTGGTTCGAGCGAAGCGTTTGGGTTGATGCTCTATCCCTCTCCCCTCGCGGCAAAAGCGAAAGCGCAGAAAGCGAGAGCTCGAGGCTCGCCGACCTGTCTGATCGGACTGGGAGGATTCTCTGGTTTTGTTTTGTTTGTGATTGCAATTGCTATCTCTTGCTTGGGGTGGGAGTGTCGGGTGCGCGGTGGGAGAAGAAATTGTTCGTCGACTGTGTTTGAAGTGGACTGGACTGAGCTAGACTGAGCTGGAACGGACCGGACTGCATACACCATCTTGGCTGTCCTGTTCCTCGTCTATCCCTGGATCTGATCTTGATTTGGTTCTCGATGGGGATCTGGATGGACGTCGAACTTGATGGCTGATGGTTGACTGGACTGGACTGGACCGGAACTGGAAAATGTCCACAACAAACACCACGGACGATGGATACGAATCCCACCGCGCGGTACTGACACTCGCCACCTCCGTTACGGTGATATGATTGTACGATTCTGATGACCTGCGATGACAAGTTCGATTCATGTGATTGATGCTTTGCTTTGCGTTGCCTTGACGATGGATGCAAGCCATTTGCCAGCGTTGATGTATATCCTTTCTCCCTTATTTACCTTTTTCATGTCTCCTCTTTTCTTTCCTGCTTGATCTTCTTTATATGATTTGATTTTGTCTTTATCCGCTTTATATCTATTTCCCCGATTTCAACCTGTGATACGTTTTACATCTACGTCTCGTTTGTCCTTCTTCTTCGTCTTCTTCGAGTGGGTGCTGGCCTTGTGTCTTTCTCTTTCTTGCTTGTTTGTGCTCTGCGCTGAGTTGGAGGAGAGATACCCAATACCTATGCCCGGCATGCCATTTTTTGGTACTTAGGTAGCACTTTAGCCTTTTGTGGGTTTGTTTACTTGTCATACTATGTTCCAATAGCAGGTCATCTTTACTTGAAATCTTGAAACTACTTACTATCTTGAGGATCTTTGGGAAATCTATCTCGTAGGCGCTTCTCTGTGTCCTGGTTGGTTGGTTTTAGGTCGAAGGTAGTCCCACAATGCCGTCGTCGCCCCACAAGCGTGGAGCTGGCTCGCCCAGGGAAAGATAAGTAGTTGAAGGAGAGGCGGTATGAAGTTTGACCTATTTAGACACTTAGTGTGCTTGTCTAATTCTTGACTTAGTTCCATCTGCTACACTCCTCAACCTTTTCATTCTCTTCGCCAAGTCCATGATCACCGATAGTCACAAAAACAATTCCATTCAATTATTCACATCTATAGTCCCTCAAAATCTTAAACTTCCATACCTTAAAACAGAAACTTATCCCCCTCCAAGAAATCCTTCCAACTCGAAGTCTCAAAACCGGCCTTTCCAAGCAGATCATGACTCTCCTTCAAACTCCGACCACTGTAATACCCAGGACTCTCGATGAAAAGATGATTCTCCAACATCTCCTCACCCATCCGTCCAGGCATGAAACTCGCGTAAGATTCAGAATCCACCTGCACAAACCGAGTCTTCTTCGCAGTGACCTCTTCAAACTCGGCAAGAATGCGAGTTGGCGTGTAGTAATCAGTTGCAGCGAGGATCTGGGTACCGAGTACCTCGGAGCGATTCTTTAGGGCTGCTGCGACGAATTTACCTGATAAAACATCCTGTCAGCCTCCCACTCCCAAAATGAAAATGTGATGTTTATCCAACGGGTTATACGTACCCATATCCCTAATAATATCAACAAGCGGGAACAGCGCACCCTCATCAACCGGATAAGCCAGTGTATAAACCCCATCCTCACCCTTCCTTAACAACGGAATCTGAGTATAATTATTCATGAAATAACCCGTCAAGACAAACGTAGCCGGTACACAAATCGACCAGATATACTCCTCAACATTAGCCTTCTGGTCAAAGTGGGGGACGTGTTTGAGTCGACCACTGGTTTCCTTGGTGACATCCAGCAAAGAAGAGAAGATCAGATGCTGGACGCCGGTCTCCTTGGCGGCGTCGGCGACGTTTTGCCGTGGATGAGTTCGGCGTCGGATACGGTGACGCCCCAGGCTGGAGTTGTGACTAGGAGGACGGAGTCGCCTCCTTGGATGGCTTTTAGTAGGGAGTCTTTAGAGTTCATATCAGCCCACAGTAGTAGTGGTGTTAGTATTGACGATGATATCGGGGGTAGTATTGATTGGCGTCATCGTATCAATTCCTTGCTTCAAAAGGGCCTGAGCCTCTGCCTTCGAGGTATCCCGGGTAATACCACGGATCTTGAACTCTTTGGATGGAATCTTATCCTGGAGTATAGTTCGGATCACGGAACCGCCTTGTTGTCCGGTCGCGCCGAAGACAGTGATGAGTTTGGACATGATTAATTTTTGTTGAGGAAGAGATATCCTGGGATGGAATGATTACCGAATCTGTAATGTTTGATGTTTCTACTAACCGCCGTGAAGCAATGTTTTGAATAGTGTGAATCAACTACAGTATGTATGACGTCATGCTCATGAGGAAGGTTATTAACCTTAAGTTTGTGTCGGAGCCCGAGCGCCGGCACTTTGTAAGCGCCGGATTATCGGCGTTTATTTTAATGCCGATGAGGAACCGAAGCTACGAAATTGGTCAGGGTTAAGAATGAAGGTAAGCAGCATAGAAAACAGTAGTTGCCAGAAATATCATTGATCACCCTCCGACATTAATCATTCTCGCAATCACTGATATTTTGTCACCTCCCTACTTTCAAGTCACACCTCGTGTGTGCTAGCTTACGGTGCGCGGTTGCGGCCCTGTCATTCAAGGTTCATTAGAACTTAACTCAGCCTCGCACTTCACCTCTACCTCCATCGAACGAAACAAACGGGACCTAAGTCTGGGATTTCAGACAAATTTTCATCGGGCACCACATCTCAACCTCACGCTATCCACTGTACTTTGACAAGTACCTTTCACTTTCACCATGCCAACCGGACAACTACGCGACAATGTCTCCCGGATCAAAAAGCCATCCCCATTAGGCAAATCCGTCTTTGTCGGCCTTCGCGCAGCAGATGTATTCTGGCAGTACAACCTACTCCATCGAGGGTGGGGAATCCAGCTGATCGAGAAACTGGGCGGTCATGCTGTACATTCTTCACTGGTCATCAGCCCTCTGACGCTTACCGGGCTCCATCCTTATTACGGGCTGGTTACTCTCTTATCACTTGGGAGTAGCATCAAACAAATTCTCCATATTGTCTTCGTCTCCGAGCAGGCCATGGACGTTGGCTCTGGGTTTACAATTGCCCTTTTCAATACCATCTTCAATACTGTCAACACACTGCTATCGCTATGGGCTGTAACATCCCACGTTGCATCGGGACTTGATTCGACCAATTTGGTGCAGACCATCCTATCTCCGCCCATCGCCGTGGGTATAGCTTCCTACGCCATTGGACTCTCGGTCGAAGCTATCTCAGAGTTCCAGCGCAAGGCTTTCAAACAAGATCCCAAGAATAAAGGAAATCCCTATGGTGGAGGTCTCTTCTCGCTGGCTACCAATATTAACTATGGTGCTTATACTATCTGGCGTGCTGCATATGCTTGTACTTGCGGTGGATTTATCTGGGGCGCGACGACTTTTACTTTCTTCTTCCGTGATTTTGCGACTCGAGGAGTGCCTGTTCTGGATGAGTATATGACTCAGAGAGTAAGTCTATGAGTCGAGTTTGGTTGTTTTTGATATTTAATGGCTGACACAAACTAGTACGGCGATGCTTATTCGGATATCAAATCTCGTGTCCGATACACTTTGATCCCTGGTATCTACTAGGGCTGTGGTATACGCAATGAGAATTGAAAAACAAGGTGTCTCAAGGATCAAAACCGTGCGTCTGCTATTGCATCGTACGAAAACTCGGAAAACATGAAAAAGTATATGGACCGTTCCGGTAGAGAACTGTAGGTAGATGTTAGTCGACTTCAGATATCCATGTTATAGTATGAATTCTCATCTTCGTTCCTGCTATTGTTTGCCTGCTCCTCGTACTTCAGCGGGGTGGGGTGACTTATGACTGATCAAATGGCCGTATCATCGCCTTGTTTGTGATTTTCGGTGTCACCATTATTGCGTTTGTCGCTTTCCAAATATTCCTTGGAGACAGAGCGACGGTACCAAGCGATATTGCTCGACAGCAAACGATTGCATTTGCCTCTTTCTTTGGCCTTTGCGTTGGCGGGTCATTCTTCATCATGATCTATTACATTCCCATCTAGATATGCAATATCTTTTCTGTGCTGACATGCAGTCTATTAACCCACTATTAGTTTCAAGCGACTCGCGGAGTGAGTGCTGTACACTCCGGCATTGACTCCCTTCCGTCGATTCTATCAAATGTTCTCGGAATTATAGTCTCGGGCGGGTTGACGACTCATTTCGGATACAATGTGCCTTCTTCATTGCCAGCAGCATCGTCATGTCGATCGGAGCTGGTCTTATCACTACATTTACAGTCGGCATATCACAAGCAAACTCGATGAGATTCCTCTTTCTTTATGGTCTGGGAGCAGGCCTTGGGTTCCAACAGGGCGGTGTTGCTGCTCAAGCCGTGTTCCCGTTTTCCAAGGTGTCCATCGGGACCGCCATTGTCATGTTCCTACAGATGCTTGGCGGGTCCTTGTTCATTTAAGTCGCCAGAACATTTTTACTAAGGAGCTGATCAGTAACCTTGAAGCCCTGAATATCCCCGACTTTTCTTCGTCCCACGTGGTAAATTGGGGAGCAATAAGTGTCCGAGCCATTGTCAGCAAGTCCGTTTTGCCTGAGGTTCGTGTGGTTTACGACGCACTAGTCAAGATCTCTCAGCTTGCTCTTATTTTGGGTTGCTTGAGTATTATCGGGGCTATGGGCATTGAATGGAAGAGCATGAAAACAAGGAAGGTGAATGAAAGGGCCCACTAATAGGCCCTCATCCAAACCGTGGGCGATTCATCTCTCGAATCATATATGCAGTCGGGGCTTCGGGGTAGAAAGATGGTCTTTCTGGAGCCCGGTATGTCCTGATTTTCTCTAGGAGCAAATTATAATAGAAGTGAGATACAATAGATTCAACTAGCACTGGGGGAAGGGTTGGCTCATGTACTATTTCATATTCTACTTGAATTTCCAACTTTATTCCACCTCGTAGGCTAGGACTCGCATCAAACACCCTCATATTATCTTTGAGGTCAATCCTAAGCCCAACCAATCAATGCTTTGACCGTGCAGTTGATCTTGCATAAGAAAAGTTCTTCCAATATTCTGTTCTTTTTTTTTCTATCTCTAAATTTGAGTCTGCTACAAAGTCTGACACTCTATCGTCGTCTGCCTTGAAATGAAAATGTTCATGGGGGCCAGGGTCCTATCAGCAAAGTGGGGGGATTTCTTGGCATAATTGTTCGTAAGCTGCAATCTCGGTCTTCGGGCTTCCACGGTCCAATCAAACCAACACTCGCTGATTCGGCCCCACAACAGCTTCCAACAGTAATCAATCTTATTCAGCTCGGCATTAAAATGGGGTCTGAGCGAGGTGATGAGATCACAGGTAAGCGTAACGTACATTCTTCTCTAATGCTCAGCTTATGTCACATATTTTAGCCGCTCTAAGTTAGGTTCTGGTGTCCTATTTATATAAACAGCCACCTTTCCAGGAGGAGATTTATTTCCAGTATCAAATCCTAACCTTCTCAACATCCACACAAACACACACAAAACATCCTTACAGCACGAATATTCAATTCACAATGTCAGCCGTTCTAATCACTGGTGCGACGGGAAAGCAGGGAGGCTCCCTTATCAAAACTCTCGTTTCCCGCAAGTCTCCCCTGGAGATCCTGGCCGTCACGCGCAATCCCAAGTCCGCCTCTGCCCAGAAATTGGCCAAATTGTCATCGAATATCAAACTGGTAGAGGGGAACTTGGATGATCCCGCGACTCTCTTCCAGAATGCGCGCAAAGCAACACAATCGGCTATCTGGGGAGTCTTCAGTGTTCAGGTACGTATCCTCAATTCAACCAACGAAAGGCTTCTCGCTCATTCACATTATTAATCTAGCTTGCGATCGGAAACACTACATCAGAGGATGCGCAAGGCAAAGCGCTCGTTGACGAGGCGATAAAGCAAAAAGTTCAATTCTTCGTGTATAGCTCTGTCGATCGAGGCGGCGATGCCTCTTATACCTCTCCGACCGAGATCCCGCACTTTATCAACAAGCACAAGATCGAGCACCATCTCGTTGAAAAGAGCAAGAATACCGACATGAAGTGGTTCATCCTACGACCTGTGGCTTTCTACGAGAATCTTGTGCCTGGATTCATGGGCAAGGTCTTCGCAACAACTTACAAGATGGCACTGAAAGGCAAGCCCTTGCAGATGATCGCGACTGATGATATCGGATTCTTTGGAGCCGAGGCCTTCGCCCACCCAGAGCAGTACCAGAACAAAAGCCTTTCCCTCGCGGGCGATGAATTGACGTACGATCAGTTCGCACAAATCTTCCAGCAGAAGACAGGCCAGCCGATTTCAACCACTTATCAGTTCATTTGCTCTATCCTCATGTGGGTGATCAAGGATATGGGATACATGTTCAAATGGTTTCATGATGTAGGCTATAAGGCAGATATTGCCGAGTTGAAGAAGATCAACCCAGAGTTGAAAGACTTTGCAACATGGCTTGAGAAGGACAGTGAATTCGCAAAGAAGTGAGATGTTTGCATCAAAATTTTGTGTTTCATTTTATCCTGTGTAATCTAATCTAATTTTAATTGATTCTCCAATTTATTATTCTCGCAAAGGCTGTTTGCAGTGTGCTGTTTTTTTCTGAAGCCATCTATCAAGATCTATTCAGGGGTCAGTTGACTTCCAGCGCGCTGTTCTGGAAGTATCGCGGGTTAAAGTAGAAATCAAAACTGTCACCTGTAAGATGTCATGGCTGGAATTCGTAAGAGTCCCGAACATTAACATAGAATGCAACGTACAAAATGACTAAAACAACTAGAATACGTCTCACTTGTTCAGTCTAGCGGTCTTATTTAGGAATTTCTCGAATATATGTCCACATCGAACACGTGTTAAGCTCAAATTATTTGACCCAAATAGTACGCAAGAGAAACTTTATCGTCCACTTTTAATCTTGGATCCTCACCTAATTGGGATGGAAAGTTCGGCATTGACCTCAACCCCGAAGTTCCAAATCAATGGCCTCGATTATTAACATTCGGCATCAACTTTTCAGCGGCAAACTTAACTGTCAATTTTATTACTTATACTCCTTTCCCTTCTACTTATATTTTTCATTCCGTTGTAAACCTTCCGTGTCAAGTCCACTGGCTACAGTTCTCATCATCTCCTCTCCATACAGAAACAGACACCAAGGATGTCTAGACCCATTCTAATCACTGGAGCGACAGGCAAACAAGGCGGAAGTGTCATCAATGCCCTCCTGCACAAAGATGCCGATTTCCAAATCCTCGCAGTCACTCGTGATGCGTCCTCCAGTGGAGCACAGAAGCTCAAGGCAAAGTCATCCAAGATCCAACTCGTGGAAGGTAACTTGGACCGACCAGAAGAGATCTTCGCCAATGCAGCAAAGCTCATATCTCAGCCTATTTGGGGTGTGTTCAGCGTTCAGGTATGATCCTTATTGACCTTTTTTGGAGTTACCGACCGCCACTAATGTGAAATTCAGGTGCCTGTGCCAGGAGGCTGGAAGCACGATGCTGAAGAGAGACAAGGCAAGGACTTAGTCGACGCAGCGCTCAAAAACAACATTAAACATTTCGTTTACACGTCCGCGGATAGGGGCGGCGATGCCTCAATTGAAACTCCCACTCGGATCCCCCACTTCATCAGCAAGCACAACATCGAGCATCACCTCATCGACCAGGCTAAGAGGAATGGGATGACATGGACGATTCTGCGCCCTACTGCCTTCTTACAAAATTTTACTCCCGACTTTTTTGGCAAAGTTTTCACCACCTGCTGGAAGATCGCAGTCAAGGAGAAGCCATTGCAAGTCATCTCGGTAACCGATGTTGGCTTTTTCGGCTCACAGGCTTTCCTGGTCCCAGGCAAATACACAAACAAGTGTCTTTCCTTAGCCGGTGATGAGCTTACATTCGCTGAAATGGAAAATATTTTCCGTGCGAAGTGCAAACGAGATGTCCCTCTAACATTCAACTTTGTGAGCCGGATTTTGATGTGGATGTCGAAAGAGTTCGGTTATATGTTCCAGTGGTTCTACGATTCTGGGTTTGGAGCCGATATTCCAGCTCTGAAAAAAATTCGCCCGGAAATGCAAACCTTTGAGTCTTGGCTTGAGAGCGAGAGTGGCTTCGTGGCCAAGTGATCTTCTACCCAAGGACATGGAAGCTTCCTTTGACATTTATGAGCTGCAAATCTATAGAGAAAATGTTGATAATAGTAATCTACTTCAAGCTCCGGTTGAAGGGGCCCGCCATCCCGCGTTCTATAATCATTGTTGATTTCAAGGTCAATGGCATGGCCTTGGGGAAATATATATCACCAGGTACCAATTAGGCATCAGTAAACTGGAATTTTATGTCGGCAATAAAATCTTCATAGCTCTAGCCTAGCAAGAGCCTTGCTGTAAATTATCGCTGATAATAATAACGACCTGATGTTCTTCTGTATTTCCTAGTGCATCCATCGACCTCACAGGAGCAGGAGCGATTACATCCATCCATGCAGCATTTATACGGCGTGGAGCCCCACCGGGCACTCCACATTTTCTGAGTGGACCGAGACGGAAATACTGCTTAGTCAAGCATACTGTGCACCAATTGGATATCAACAAGTCTGAATTGCTATAAAGCCCCTATCTGGCAATTTATGTGGGCATAATAATGACTAATATATGCGGGTCTGCAGTATCTCCGTTCTCCGGGATCCACTGCTGCTTCTGTTCCGACAGACCGACCAGGCGGAATTACTTTCTTCCGACAGCCGACCTTCAATCTCCCAATGCCCGTTGCACTAAGACCGACTAGTCTATCACTATATTCCACATTAGCGCCATGACAGGTCACCAAGGAGGCGACTCTGATGTAGAGCGCCCCGGTTCATTGTTTCTGTCAAGAAACACAAGTCATCCAGTGCGGTCACCGTTACCCACCAGAGTCAGAAGCGCCTGTGACAGATGCCGGCAACATAAATCACGGGTATAGCCATCCCGATCCAATTTAACCGCATTAGCTTCGAGAGATGTGCTGAAAATGCGATAGTGTGATCCATTCAGACCCTGCTCGCCATGTATCCGGGCCAATGTGCCTTGTCGACCACTTCCAACAAGCCAAACAGGGCAGGGGACTGCGCGGAAGTAAGTTGTAAACTGGAATAATTTAAGTTGTCCCCTAACTGATATTGAGGGGACAGTCGTGTGAAATCAAAAAGGGCCTTCAGGAACCGGCAAAATCCGGAAAACATTCCATCGGAGACACTCGATGAACAGATACAGAATGCACCTCGGGGCCCTGCCAGAAATGTACCAAGTCCAGGCCGGGCTCGGTCACCTGAGACGCTTCCAATTGATGATGATTCCGAAGGTTCGGTGGCAACGCATGGCATATCGCCATCTCTCGACTGCGGTGAAGCTGAGTCTGCGATGGGAATTGCTCGCAGGCTCTGTGAATTGGGTAGCCACCACATCGATGAGCACATCACATTCGCCATTCCTGGCTGCCAGACCACCGGCCCTAGTGGGACTCTCGCGAAATCGGAAAAAACAGGTCAGCGAGTACCCATATCTCTAATTTTGGGCCAAGATTTTCCATCTATGAGCCTCGTCTGCAGTCTGGTAGAGGAATACTTTCACTCTGTACATTGGTTCTCCCTCGCCATATATGAGCCAAAGTTCCGCAACAGGCTACATTCCATTGCGGATGGGTGTGCATACCCCTCTCAAAGGCCCTTTCTTTTGCTACTTTCTGTCATGCTAGGAATGGCAGCCTGGTATCGGTCTCGAACGATTGATACGAATTTTGCCGACAACGAAGAAAATTGGGGGAAATGGAGCGCAGACTTGCTGAAACTGGTCGAGTCGAATTTGGTGGAATTAATGGACCAGCCTTCAGTGACAGCGACTCAAACATGTATACTTCTTGGGTCCTATCACGTCTATCATGGTCGCCCGAATCTATCCTTTTCATTACTGGGGGCAACAATAAAAATGGGCCAGTCAATAGGATTACAGCGACAATATCTGCGAGGAGAGCCTGAAGACATCGAGGAGAGGAAAAGAGTCTGGTGGACAATCTACACGTGGGACAGGTTTGCTTCCATCACCTATGGCCGTCCATTAGGCATCAACGACAAGGACTGCAATCTTCAGATGCCGTCGGATATTCTTGAAAACCCGAGGTTTACTGGTTCTGGGTCCCCTCAGGACGAGGGGATATGCTATTCCACCTACCAGCGGGAGTTGAACCGACTGTACTTGATTGCTTCGCCCGCCCTCGAGGCTATTTTCGGCTCTCGGACGTCCAGAACCTCGGAACAACTGGCCGGCGACTCATATTTCGCATTGGTCAAACAGGCCACTAAGAAACTGCAGGAGTGGCGACATTGTCTACCGTCTCACTTGAGTTTAGATCTTAAGAAAGATTTTCTGCCCGACAGCCAAGCGAGCTCAAGGGCGCACGCGTTGCAATCTTTGTCCTTACAGCTAACGTACGACAACGTTCT
This sequence comes from Penicillium ochrochloron, assembly GCA_022985105.1. Lineage (NCBI taxonomy): Eukaryota > Fungi > Ascomycota > Eurotiomycetes > Eurotiales > Aspergillaceae > Penicillium > Penicillium ochrochloron. The sequence continues at coordinate 300,924 of JAAVMA010000040.1, forward strand.
CATCGTCCTACATAGGCCTTTGCTGGCACGGCAAGTGAATCAATTATCCACAATGAACAAACTTTCCCCGGCAGGAGTCGCAGCAAATTCCCCAACCTATCGTTCAGTCACCTCTGCCCATTCGGCTGGCCAGTCTGGTTCATATTTCGACTCCGTGTTTTCCGGGACGCGAGTCACTAGCTCTGAACTGTGGATGGAAGCTGCAGTAAGGACATCGAAGATAACAGAATTGCCGGTACTTGTTCGGCTTGCCACTGAAAGTCATCTGGTAGCCTTTTTGGCCATCAATCTGTTCCATGCGGCAATTGTTCTTGCTGTACTAGCACTTTCAGAACCGCTTTCTGATACGGCACAAGAAGTGAAACGCACAATTACCCGCATATTTCGAGTCCAAGACTTCATAGGGAAGCGCTCTGCACTCTCGAAACAGAGTACGATCGTCCTTAAAAACGTCGTCGCCCTGCTTCTCCGGCGGGAGTCGGAAGCCATGCTTGCTCCTGTCACTGGATCGAGTGAACTAATCAGCCATCAGACCCATGGCACGGGACCTGATTCGTTCCAGATATCCGTAGAGGACGCCCTGCGGTTACCGCTTGATGCGACGCTGGACTCGCGTCATTCTTTTGCTATGAATGAAACTTTCTCGGACGTCAACCGGCTACATCGCTTGAATGAGAGCTTAGCCTCCGTCCAAAGTGGTGAGTTTTCTTCATCTTTGGATGCAAACCATCACTCTACTAACACGGCATGTTTCTCTTATAGCCTTGGGCCCGGGCGACGATCGGTTTTCGGGCCTGCCTCCGGGCGGAGAATTTCCTCGAAGTCACGAATCTGTACAGCAAAATGAACACACGAATGGCATGTGGCAGACATCTGTACAGGACTGGGATGTGACAGGGAACGTCCAGAATACCGGAATCGACAACCTCTATAACGAAAACATGGATGGCGGATTATATTGGTTATGGGACATGACTTGGAATGAAGTTGACAGATAGTCTTACGTTGATACAGAAGCACAGGCACCATTTTCAGGCAAGCTGCGACTTATTATAACGACCTGCATAGTACAAATACGTTCAGACATTACGAAGTTTTGGTTCACTCCTTGGAATCAATTACAGTGCTGGGATCACCAAGAAGGAAGAATCTCTATTCCCGAGCCTATGTCATTCTGTTACACATTTTTGGCCATTTCTGTATCAAAATCTGGGCCATAAATTACACTCTTGATTCCAGACCGCCCAGCCACGTTCTTGAAAGCATCTTCCGCCTCGGAGAAAGTGAACTCATGAGTGATGAGGCCGTCCAGCTTGACCCGGCGTGAGTTGAGCAATCCGATAGCCAGTTGGAAGTCCCCCGGTCCATAACGGAAACTTCCCTTGAAAGAAATCTCCTTATCACAGATTTGGCCGACTGGAATAGAGAGATTGGGCTTTCCAAGACCAACTTGAACGAACTTTCCCCCCTGTGTGAGGGCGTGAATACCACAGTTCACGCAGGGCTCTGCCCCGGTCGCGTCTAGAACAATATCAAATCCGGTCTGTACCCCAGCGGTCGACATAAGGTCGGCTGCGTTTTTCTCTGGGGATTCGGAGCTCATCTGATATGAGTCTGTGGCACCATGCTTGAGCGCGGAAGCCAGGCGACTTGGGACGACATCCACGGCTGCAACTGTCGATGCGCCAAAAGCACGAGCAACTGCACTGCAGAGCAGACCAACTGGCCCTGCGCCAAACACAGCCACAGACTTCTCCTGCATGCTACCCGCCAGTAGGGAACTGTGCACGGCAACACTCAAGGGCTCAATCAGCGTGGCATCGCGCAGCGAAACATGCGGTGGCAGCTTATAACAGCACTCCTGCGGCACGCGGTAGTAGGTGGCAAGTGTGCCATCATAGGGAGGTGTGGCTGCAAAGCGAACGGCCTGGCAGAGATTATAGCGACCGGAACGACAATGCTTGCAGGTATTGCAAGTACTGCCAGGCTCCAAAACAACACGGTCGCCCACAGCAAAGCCCTCAACATTATTCCCACATTCGACCACGATTCCGGATGACTCGTGTCCCAAAATTATGGGCTTCTCGACGACATAACGCCCTATCGCGCCATGTTGCCAGTAGTGTACCTGGACATAGTGCAATTTGGTTAGTATCATTGAATCGAATGTATGCCCCTAATACAGGGCAGTGGACTCACATCTGAGCCGCAGAGGCCTGTTGCGGCAACTCGGACAATAATATCTCGGTCTGATTGGAGAGTAGGTATGGTGCGTTCTTCGAAAGCGAACGTGCCTCCAGGATGAAGGACAAAGGCCTCGTTACCGCGCTAAACAGTTTTCAGGGTCAGTTGAAACAATTCGAGCAACAATGCTTCAAACAAGAGCAGGACAGTGACGAACCTTGCCGTTTGCTGTGACTGTCATTTTGTCTATTTTCCCTTGCAGTGGAGTGAAGGTTCAGCTCTGACAGACACTTTATAGAGGCCGGAACGAAAAAGTCATACCATTTTAACTGCTGGAGTGTTTATTGATACAGTAACTGTCCTGGAGCGGATCCGGAAGTGCCCCATGTGGCATGGCATGCATGGAGTAGATGCACCATGGAAGCTTTTCATCGTTCCAGCGTCGCAGGCAGGATGTGGACCCGTGAGGCTCGCAGGTAAAAAGAACAGGGCTCAATGGAATTATTGTGTCTACACGATTACGCCATTACTCGATTACTTTTACCATAGTTACGAATACTATATTCATTTGCAATGAATAACTTCTCCTCCAATTCAGCCAAAGTGATCATTGATTCGTGATCAACATGAACGTAAATCTCAACGCTAAAAACTATAAACCACTATAAACAAGGATAAAAATCCCGCAAATTCCACTGAAAAGGTGGATTCCGATTGGGCGGGTCCTCTAGCTCGTTCACCAAAGCCTTGGTAGCGCCGGAACCGTGATATTTGCCACCGGAACCGATGCCACTTCACCTTCCACAACATACGGAACCGTGAGATGCCGCCGGAAGATGAGCCTACTGTCATGATTCTTATTTCTTAGTGGTCAAACGATACATAGCATCCGGCCTGTAGGACGGGTCCTAAATCACGAGGCATATGGCTTCTTCGACAACGGCGCATTTCCGTGAATCATATGAACTACCGGGCCGAGCAGTGAAGGTTTCGCCGAGTCTTGGCCGGTACAGAGTGGATCATCTCGATGTCCGAGGCACCAAGCCATGCCATACCACTGCTGGTAAGACATGCCGGGGATTGATTGTCTTCCAGAATTTGTGGAGAAGAAAGCATGACTTTTCCCCACGGGATCAAGGTCTGGGGTAGAAATAAAGACCCTTTCCCCCACTGGCATCAGATACAAGGCAAACATCCAGGAATCTCCTCAGCAAGGCGAGTTCACTCATATTCTTATTTTTTTCTTGATATCAGTCCGGCGCAATGAGTTCTAAAGGGACTTCGGTGCTGCGGGAGCGCAATGCGGCTACCAAAGAACGGTCGCAGGCTGCTGCCGTGCCGCAGATCGCGCAAATGGGCTGGCTGGAGAAGAATATCAAGCCTACGAAGATCAGTGCTCGATATCCCGTGAAGGGCACACCTCTACTCTATGCGACTTGCGCCTTTGGAAGCTTGGGAGATGCCCTTTTCGGTTACAATTCTGGTATGATATATCCAGATGGAAAGCATTTTCGGTATATGCACTAACCATGATAGGTATCATGTCTGGCTTGTTGGTCAACCCAGTGTTCGTGTCTCGATTCTTCAAGAACTTTGGAGGAGCAGATGGTTCGACCTCTTCAGTGGACCCTTCTATCACAGGAATATCCGTTGCTTGTCTACAGGCATCCGCTGCGGTGGGTGCACTCATCGCAGGCCGACTCGGCGATATGGCGGGACGAAAGAAATGTGTTCGGATTGGTGCCTTCATCTACTTCTTCAGTGCATTCATCCAGATGTTTGCCCCAGGATTTGCGACTTTTGTGGCAGGTCGTACCATCCAGGGCCTGGGTGTAGGATTCCTCTCCATGACAGTGCCCATCATCCAGACGGAGATTGCCGCGCCCCATCGCCGTGGACTAATGGTCGGTATTGAGTACACGTTCTTGATTGCCGGATATATGCTTTCTTGCTGGGTGGATTACGGATTCAACTTCTTGCTACCAAGTGAGATGTCATGGCGAGGCCCGTTTATCATTCAGATTATTCTGTCTTTCATCTTATTGGCCATGTCCTTCTTCCTCCCGGAAACACCTCGATGGCTAGCAATCAATGGCTTCATGGATGAGAGTCTGCAAACGATCGCAGATCTTCACTCGAATGGAAACACGGAGGATGAGCAAGTCCAGAAAGTTTTCTACGAGATCCAGGAAGCAGTCATCTATGAATCTAATCTTGGCAAATCCACATGGACGGTAAGTTTCGTTTGCTTTTTTCCGGGTCCTTTGGGACTTATCAGCATCTTATTCAAGCAGCTGACATCGGACGTGTAGGAAATGTTTACCCGATACCGCAAGCGAACAATCGTTGGCATCACAGTGCAGATGTTCGCACAGATCAACGGCATTAACATCATCTCTTTCTACCTTCCAAGCACCCTTGCGAGCGCTGGCTTCGATAACCGGAAATCTCTCTTGTTCACCGCAGCGAACGCTCTTCCTTATACCGCAGCAACTATTGTTACCTGGTGGCTCGCGGACAGATGGGGCCGGAAGCCTCTGCTGATACTCGGCGGTTAGTGTGACTTTCTCAATACCAACGGGTCAATTTTAAACTAATTTGTGAATACAATGCACAGGTCTTGCCATGGCTGTACTGCTAGGAATTGTCTGCGCCTTCACCGAGGCTGGGTTGGACGTCCAGGTGAAAGCAAATGGCCAGTATGCATTTGTAATGCTGTATAACATCGTCTACGGATTTACCTGGGGCCCTATGCCGTGGCTGTTGCCAGCAGAGATCTTCCCGCTGCGAGGTCGCAGTAAGGGTATGGCTCTGGCCACGACCAGCAACTGGATCTTCAACTTTGTCATTGGTATGGTGTCGCCAGATGCCTTTGCTGGTATTCATGGTTACTTCTACCTCGTGATTGGCGGATTTTGTCTGTCTTCAGCCGCACTTGTACACTTCTATTATGTCGAAACGGCAAACCATACGCTTGAGGAGATTGCGGTTGCGTTTGGTGATAGGGCATTTGCAGACCAGGACACAGAGGTCATGGAGATTGCTGATGCGAAGAGCGAGACGGGTGGGTCTCAAGTGTGACAGAACACTCATTTGCCGCGTCATCTTTAACTCCCCTCGCCAGACAATCTATATTTGACTGTCTATTTGACACTATTTCGAACTGATTGCAACCAAGAATGAAACAAGGAGGTTAATTTTCAAATGTCTTTCTAAATTTGTTCTGATTTATCTCGTGCGATGGCTTAAGCCTCATTCCTTATTCACTACTTAACTCTTGGCTGATAAGATGATTGTAAACGTGATTCTATCCTGGGTCAAGCATGTGAAACACCACGGCATAACTTATGTCTATACGTGAGGGGAAACGGACGGCCCGGAAACCAGTTCTTTCCCACGGCCCGAGGCTGTCATTAGGTGTTTTTGTGCAGAGTGCAGAGTTTCAACAGTATCTTCCCAATGTGAACTCGATCGCTCGACCCAGACCATTCTACAGCCAAGCTAGTTACAAAGAAGCCCATGTACTCACTAATTCGTATGTACTCTTGTGTTTGGGCGACTATGATTAAGGACTACCAATTAATTACATCCTTCTCGTGTGTAGTAATTCAAACCCATTAATCACCTTCAAAGACAGAAAAGGATCTTCTACCATGATGATTCACTACCGTGAGTACTTTGACGCCTATGTAGTGTAATAGACCCACCTCATCCTCTCCAGTTCTCCTGGGGAAAATATTACCGATGCCCCGGAGTAGCCTGGTAAAGACAAGATCAGCAAACTCTGCTCAAATACATATATGTCCCACATAACATTGAACTGCGATACAAAAACAGATCATTCTTCACTACATAGTTATCCGAGAAACAGAACGAGGAAAGGAGGCATCTGTGAACATGGTGTTGGCTAAAGCAATCGTTGCACGGGAACCAGCGCCTGATTTCAAAGTGAATTGGTCACTGGAAGAAATCGAAATCAATTCGCCAGGCGAGGACGAGGTTTTTGTGCCAATCGTTGCGTCTGGGATATGCCATACCGACATATTGTTGATTTCTGTACCTAGTGGAAGCTTTGGTATCACTTATCCTAAGGTGGCCGGACCCGAAGGTATTACTTCCAATACACAATGATCGATGATGATGGGCAGGCTTGCCGAGGATGATACAGGTGACGGAATCGTACGCAGCGTCGGCAAAAATGTTTCGGACATTGATGCCGGAGACCCAGTTCTGCTGTCTTTCTACTCATGTTCCTCGTGCTGGCAGTGCAGGAATTCTCATCCTGCATACTGCACATCATTCGCACTGGGAAACTACGTTGGCGAACAGCAATTTATCTCGGCCCGTGATGGTGCTGACCTATTAGGAGCCAGTTTCTTTGGTCAATCGAGTTTTGCTCAGTACACTATTGTCAAGTATTCCAGCATTGTGAAAGTCAAGGAGTTTCTGCATGATGACGAGGAGCTGAAACTTTTCTTGCCATTGGGTTGTGGGTTTCAGACGGGAATGGGTGCCATTCAGAACATAACTTGCGCCGGACCAGATGACATCGTCATGATTCAGGGCTTAGGTGCCGTGGGAATGGGTGCTCTTATGGTATGTTCCTACCTTCTGCTTCTTCCTGGTCTATATGCCTTGGTATATCCATAATTCACGACTTTATTCTGGGGTTCTAGACCGCTAAGATGCGGAACTGCAAATCAATCATCGCTGTCGACCGAGATAAAGTCCGTCTCGAGCTGGCTAAGACCCTTGGAGCCTCACATATCCTGGATACAACCGACCACGAGTTTACTACACTTGATCAAGCAGCTAAAGCGATCTTCCCTCACGGAGTTTCGATTGTAATTGAAACTACAGGGGTGCCAAGCTTGATCGAGCAAGGACTTCAATCGACACACACGCGTGGCAAGATCGTTCTAATCGGAGTACCACCATTAGGATATAACCTAAGTGTCAACGTGACAGAGCATCTCAATGTGAGCTATGAGCTAAGACTTCCTGCTCATCAACAATTATGATAGACTAATCAATATTACCAGGCCGGTCGTGCGATACTAGGATGTATTGAAGGAGATTGCGTGCCTCAGATTGTCCGTCTATCATCGAATGATTCGATTCTCCTGCCTGATTTGAGCTAACACGAACTGCAGGCCATCCCACAAATGATAAAGTGGTATCGCGAAGGCCAATTTCCTATCAACAAACTTGTTAAGTATTTCAATGTGGGTTTAGAGTTACCATTACTCTTCTGTAAGGGCCGGGGCTAACTTTTGTTTCTTCTGGATAGGCAACCGATTACGAGGAGGCATTGAAAAGGTTGAAAGCCGGGACTGTGATCAAACCAGTTCTAGTATGGGCCAGCGTCTGAACAGGTCACTACGTTTTAAAGACTGACATTTGCAACAAATTCATTTTCAACGGAATTATCGAACCGTATTCTTTAGTTCCAGAGCGTGGATTGGAAAGGTCCCTTGTGCTCCTCTCAAACCGTGTAAAACAAATGGACTTCCCAAACATATAAGTGGAGAGGAACTGATGATTCGGAGTAAATTGATTGACTGAATTGTAGAGAAAAAAGGCAGAGTCCATCTGGGCTTCGGGAATGTTCAGCTGAGGTGGACTCGGGATGTTGGGTTGGGCTGAAAATTGCCGATATACCTTTATCCCTTAATTTATATCTCTAAGAAATATAAATGTATATATTTTTATCCAATGTTCCGCTACCCCACATATTATGTGTACAAGGATTCGGTATATTATTTTAGATCCGTTAAATTCTCGGCGTTTTCTCCTAAAAATTTAAAGAGTGCTCTGTTTCGAGATCTTCAAAAAATGGTAGCTTCTAAGCCTATTTCCTGATTGTTTTAAAAGAAAATATCCTTAATTTCACTTAACAATAATTTTAGAACCTTAACTCTTGTTCTAGGCTATTTCTTTTTAGATATACAACCTTATCGCACTATATCCGATTATTTAATATTTATCTTTGCCCTTCCGAGTATAAATACTCTCCGGTGAAGTCATTATAACCCCTTAATATTAATAAATACCTATAGTATTATCCGAGATCATAGTTCTATACCTACTAAGATATTAATTAAATTACCTACTTATATAGGTTTCGCGGAAAACTAGCTATACTAGTTAGTTTTGTCTTTTACTAACTTACCATAATTTATCGGATATCTTTATAACGATAACCCGTTCGGGCTTTTATAACCCTAATTATAGTAAGATTACTAGCCTTCGGGTCTAATCCTAGATTCTTATTTATTTTTTTTATAATTAGTTTATCTAAGTAAATAATAATATTTTTTATTATATACTTATATCTAAAATTAACTTGCTAACCTATTATACAAAAGGTACGCTCTTATTATTTATTTAAAATTTCACTCGAGCTGCTTATAAAACTACTATTTCAGCCTTTCCCTTATAGTACTTCTACGCTATCGCTTATATATTTTATTTAGCCTTAGAGGAAGGTTCCCCTTTATTTAAACAGATTTTTTCTATTTTAATTTTTCAATAGGCTTTTGTTATTAAGAGGACACTAAATAACAATCTTGTTTGATTTCTTTTCCTAAAGTTACTAAGATATTTTAATTCACTTTGTCTAATTATAAGATTTCTCTTTATATCTATTGCTACTTGCTAGATAAATCTTGAAATATATAGCGAACCATCTATAATAGTTTCTTTTATACTTACCTTGATTTCTTAAGATGTATATAATACATATCACCTATACTGTGGAATATTTCTTTTTAATTTAATATATATACATATATATATATATATATATATCAGGTGATTATGATCCGAACATAAACAATCTCCAATCCCTTTCGTCGTACGATAAATATCTATATAAGGGCGTACGCTAGCATTAAATACTATCTTAGAAAACAGGAAGAAGATTAAAAGGTAGGGGCTAATAAGGGATAAGGTTATAGTTAAAGGTAGATAATAACTAGGGCTAGAGAGTAGGAAGGTATTAGTGAATCTATATAGCCGTATAAGAGGAAAGAGAATAAGGAGAATATCGAAGATAGGTTGTAACTTAACTAATTCGTATAGCTAATACATAGTAGTAGTAAACTAGAATAGGAAGAGAGGGAAGAGAGGTAAAAAGCTCTTAAGTAAGGGAGGGAACATTAGTCTCTATGTTTAAATGTGAAAATTAGTGATAATATTTAGAGGTTGTACGAGAATAATAGCCTTCAAAAAAGAATAAGTATAGGCCTAACCAGGAAAAGTAGGCCCTCTCGGTCGCACCCTACTAAAAAAGATTTAATGTTTAGGCAATTTAGGGTTAGATCGTACGATAGCTATAAGTCACTATAGAAGCTAAAAATTAAACCGGGTATAGATTATATAAACTTAGAATACCTAAAATGTTCAAGCTAATCGTACGAAGAAAAGTGCTTGCAGTCAGGTTAAAAAAAGAGGGTACAGTGAGGGTGGTAGGTCCAAAATCTGCTCATACATAAGGCCTCTACACCGCCATGCAGTGACCCTCACTGCACCAGGTCCCTTAGGATAGCGATTAAACTGTAGACGCCAGCGATGTTTATCCCTAATCCGGCATCAGTAACCTTGCTGCTGATAGGCGCACCCGGCCTCCGACCGCCGATACCGGATTACCACTGTGCTTGGATTTACCCATGCTTTCTGCTTCGGTACATGCTAGTATGGAGTGAAGTCACAGATTCAAGAACCATTTTAGGAATTGTGCTTGAAGAGCGCCTTACAAGCAAGTATTACGGCTTGAACAGTCTTACCATACAAAACATATAGGGAACTAGGCTAACACCACACCTCGCAGTTTGACTTTGAACATGTTCATGTCGGGCTCATAATGCCGAGCCATATGTAGGTTGCGACCCTTCCTGTCGCAGTGTCCTAACGCCGATTAGCCGAAAGGCTCTTGATTCCTCTGCGGAGTTTACAAATTGTGAGGCTAATATATACACAATCTAGTATTCGCAGGATCCACCTTCTCCAAGGACTCCCGCCCTGATTTCTTGGCCGGAGTTTATCATGGAAGTTGTCAGGGTCTAGGTGCTGGGTCCAATGTTGGCAAGGTGGGCTTTTCTAGGTAGTCCACACCGCATCATTATAGCTAAAAATCTGGCTTTTAGCGTCCTTTTACCTGCTGTATCAACAATCACATACACATTCATCCTGCCTAGGAAGCAAGTCTCAAGCTATCAATTGACGCACACTCCCGCTATTAATTGAATAGTCGTTGCCAACTACCTGATGCTTTCCTCTCACTGCGCGATTTCCCCGCGAGCTGGTTCCTTCACAGTCAGAATGTTGAATTTGTGTTGAGCTTGCTTCTGTTCAAATTTATGTTCCTCCCAACACTTCTGGTACTCTTGGCTGTCATTTTTTGTTTGGGCCTCTGTGTCCTCAGTAACGGAAATCTTCTCACCAGGGGCCAAAGATATGCAGCCAAGAAAGATTTAAAAGGAAGGCCTAAACGGAAAGTTGAAAACGTACGACATAGTCAGCCTATGAATGTCACTGAATTGATGAGCTAACAGGTGTCCAAAGTGGATGTGCCTATTGTGATAGACATCATCACAAAATCTATAGGGGACTCATGGTGGTTAAAAACTTCTTTGAGATATAATTGAGAATTGATTTGTCTCGATGTACGGGTGTTTTATTCTCATAATTATGTTTCGAGTATCGATAGATTGAAGAGTGAGGTATACTCTATAAATCAGACAAAACCCATCCCTTTCGAACAAACCCCATCCTTTCCAGTCGCTGTTACTGGCCATATTACAGACCAGTTCTGAATCTCCCGTATATAAGTACTGTTCGTGTGTTCCATGAAAGAGAGCATGTCTCAGTAGAATAGATTAATCCGCCAAACATCAGCCTCTCACCCAATGGTTTTCCGAGCAGAGCCGGGCCACGTTTCTGGAAATTCATAATTATGATTGAGAATATAGGGCGCTTTTATCAAGCAAACTAAATCATGGATTTTAAGAATCGATGGCTGTTGCCCTTTGCCTTGCCAAGCCCACCGGTGTAACGGATACTAATATCATTTAGGAGCTAAAGGCATCGGATTGAAGGATCTTCAACCAATTACCACTTTCATTTTCCTCGTGGGGCACTTCATAAACTTCGTCAACGCTTTCATCTCCATTTCAAACTAATACTGCAAGCGCAATGGGCTTGTTTAAGGCCTCATGCAATCCCAATACGCGAATTCTGGCATCCGAGCCTTTTTAGTATTCGCATGGCTCGCAATATTCATGATTCTCATCCAAACCTAATGTTTGCACAAAGGATATCTATATGCATCGAAAGGAGTCCTTCTCAACCTTGACTCCACAGTTGCATGTCGGAACGAAGACATAATAGCTGTAATTCGACATGAAACTTCATTCAACCAGGATTTGGAGACTAGTCGGATATATCTCACAGGGGGGCAAATGGGAGAAATAACTTTGTCTGTTGAGGGCCAGTACCAGTGAGTGTGGGAAAACCGGGCTGGAGATTACCTGGTAATCAAATCATACAAACGACGCGGTGGGAAAAACAGCGAAATTGATTTACTTCAATTGATGGACGGCGAAAAGAGCATACCCGTGGCATTAGTGGACAACGAGAGGGTGATACTTCACCAGAACGGGCAAGTCCTACGATCGCGTACCCATTTCGACATATACTTGATCTTCTCTTCATGGATAGCAATGAATCAGGCCAACATGAACTGAACAGTAACATAATCCTACACCTGTTTACCATGAAAAGAGAAACCCCCTTTGCGACAACCTAACTACACTAATAGTCGCAGATGCCAACCATGTTACTCTGACCTTTCTTTGCCCACAAGTAAAGGCCTGTCGGCACCACTCGGGAGAATTATATGTATGCTGGGGGTTATAGTGATACTTCTTAGTTACATAACCTGACCAATTCCGGAGAACTAAGAAATTATATAATCACTACATGACAGACGGGCATTTCATAAAGGCTTTCCATTTCCATTGGCAAAAGTACATGCACATATGTTTCCAGGAATTGAAGCAGTATACATTGTAAAGCTCCTAAGCTCTACTTCAATGTCATAGGCCCTGATCAAATTAGGGTACGCAAACGTATCGTCAAGTATTGCAGGCGTTTCCATCGTCGCAGACAACGATGCGGCCGGAATTCTTACCTGTACAAATTGTGAATCCGCAAATGAACTATCTCAGCGAAAGTAATCTACAGGAGACAACACCAGTATCCTTGGTGCAAATCCCATAACCCGCCAATAGAAAGAGACGATATGTCATTGCGACTATCGCTGAGGGCACCAACTAGCAGGATCCCGCACCTCGTGACTTGCTCGCCAATGTGATAGCGTACAAGAGGCAGAGTGTATCGCTGCCTAGAAACAAGATAACTCAGTGCCGAGAACTCCACCCTTGGACGCGGCAAAATCGGCGTTAGATGATCGCTGCGTAATTGCTTAACGCCGAAAACCGAAACTGGATGCAACGTTAAAATTCATGAATATCATTTGACGGCTGCCTGTGGTGAATGGGTGGCCAATTTAAAGAGGATAGTCACCTTAAATCACTTTGTATCTAAGAAATAATTTTGCATTCCCAAACTGCGTTGATCGGAATTACGTCATCGTCTCTCTGTCACTTCAAATAAGTGACCGCAACCGCACCCTGAGAATCGAACTATCTACACCAAGATGACACAATTGGAAAGTACTGCGGATGTTCATCCCAACTTGCAGGGATGCCCGCCTCCTTGATTGATACCATCGTACGAGCTATCGATGCTCATGACAAAGAGCTCCAGGATATAAATAAAAAGGTAACATTTCTCTCCTTCCAGCACAGAGTGTTGTGATAGGAGGAGCTGTTACTAACCTTCATGAGCAGATACACAGCAACCCAGAGCTTGCATACCATGAGTTTATGGCACATGAAAACATCACTGCTATGCTCAAAGAGCTTGGATTTAGAGTAACAGAACATGCATATGGCCTCCAGACTTCCTTTCTCGCAGAATATGGAAGCGGCGGCCGCGTCATAGCTTTCAACGCCGAATATGATGCCCTCCCAGGAATCGGCCACGCATGTGGGCACAGTCTCATTGCGACATCATCTATTGGCTCCTTCCTCGGCGTAGTTGCCGCGTTGAAGGAATCCAAACTGCCCGGTAGGGTCAGACTCATTGGCACACCAGCAGAGGAAGAGGGTGGTGGAAAGCTTCACCTCATCGAAGCTGGAGCTTATAAGGACGTCAACGCGTGTCTGATGGTCCATCCTGCAGCTCACAAACGGTTCCCAGACGGCGTGACAGGCATTGCGTATTGCAAGTCCTCTGCAAATGTTAAGTTCAGAGCCCACTTTATTGGCAAGCCAGCTCATGCAGCGACAGCTCCATGGCAAGGTATAAATGCCCTCGACGCGGTCTGTTTGTCATACAACGCTGTGTCAATGCTGAGACAGCAGATGCAGCCATACGAGAGGGTCCATGGCGTGATTACAGAAGGTGGATCGAAACCGAATATCATCCCGGCCAGCGCATCGGTAGACTACTACTGTAGAAGTCAAACCCTGAACGAAGCTGAGGCTCTGAAGGACAGAGTTGTAAAATGCTTTGATGGGGCTGCAACAGCAACCGGTTGTTCGGTTGAATATGAACTGTGAGTGGAAACTAAAATCAACTGGCCCTTGCGACTCATTATCGGCATAGAGTCAGAAAAAGCTAACTTCAGTCGATCTGGTACAGTATCAACAAGTATGCGGATTTGTGTCCAAATCGGACTATCTGCTCAAATTATACGTCTGCCATGAAAGAACTCGGCTTCCCAGTTCTCTACGACGCCGGGATCAAGAACGCCGGTTCTACTGATATGGGTATGTCATTACCTTTGCTGTGGCTGGAATATTTCGCTATCATACCTTCCCGGTTCATTACAAGCATACCACTTTCTATGATATTGGATACCAAGTACAATTGCTGAAATTTGTGCTCCTAGGTAACGTCACATATGTTTGTCCTGGGTTCCACGGTGGCTTCGCTATCCCGGCCGATCCAGGCGCATTTAACCACACCCCAAGCTTCGCCACAGCAGCTGGGACAAGCAAAGCGCACGAGCTCGCCATTAATACTGCAAAGGGGATGGCCATCGCTGGGTGGTCTGTCTTGTTTGATGATGACGTTGCGGAGAAGGTCAAGAACGAGTTTGAGGCGGATAAGAAAGAGAGGGAGCTATTGGGGTTGAATTAGCTAGTTCATGCCTTGAGAAGGAAATAGGTGGATTATGAAACTTTCCAAAATATCCAACCCATAGGTCGCAGAGGACCTACCGGTCGTGGGAGTGACCGTGGTTATTTCTAAGAAGTTTGAAGGGAAATCGTGGGCACTAAGGGCTCATATACACTTAAGATGACCGTGACAATAGGCGTATAGGTGGAACATTCCTATAATTGCTCTGAATATGAGATCAGTGACCTACAGACTTCCTCCCAGCCAAGTTTTCCTATGGGACAAGACCCGAGCACTGCAGCCGCATTTTCAATAGTGTTTTGTTTGGAAGGATCTGGTACATCTGAACAGCCTCAAAAACGCCAGCGGCGAAGTTAGATAGTATTTGCGGAGAGTGAGCGGGGATAAAATAACTGTGGATGGAAAGCTTCTTTCCATATCCACGGGGATCTGACTACTAGGCGTGTTTGTTCGGTCGGATGGAAAATCCAACGAGAAGTCGCGAGTAGGTGACTATAATTAAGTGTAAAAATACTTCGGGTGGGTGCTCCCTCCGTGCTTGATTTATGTCAACCCCAATGGGTCGCTACTCGTACCAAAACAAGGATGAACATCATAACAATTGCGTTCCAGCTGATGCAACACTTTTGTATGGCGAATCCCAGCCATTTATGTTGTCATCAGGCACCAGGATTTTCAACATCCGTGGACCTTCGTTATACTGTAAGTTCATGGGTATTTCAACCCCTATGAGCGCCCTCATTTTATGTTCTTCAATCAATCAAGTCTTTCAATTCAATCAATCTCCCCTTTTGATTCCGTTGCTCTGATTGGCCAATTTCCAAGTACTCCGTAGCTGTCACATAGTTGATAATTTATGAAGGTGAATTCTTTGTCAAGAACTACACAGCACCAAAGTTTGATTTAGTGCTGCAGCTCAGTCAAGGCCTAAACTCGACTTCCTCGAAGTATACCTACCTATACGAATTAAATCTTTTAAGATAGCATCGTCGCAGTCTATCCTGGCCCAAGAATGTATCACTGAGCTGGGAACTGCAGCAGATCAATGCGTTGGGCCTATAGATTTCCATTCCTCTCAGCGCTATTTATAGCCATCTTATATGTAAGTTAAATACTTCCAAACTCATTGGGTTGATTTTAACCAATGACACCAAAGAAAAAGTGCCTCGGGCTATTATGCGGGGAAGATCCAACCTACGGCACCACATCTAAGTTAAGTTAGTTAGGGCAAATTTGGGGAATTGCTACGGACACAGCAGCTTTTACTAGCCGCACAGCACATTATGTAATACCCACATCACATAATCAATTTTGCCAAGGATCGTTACCATACATTACCACAACAACCAGATGATTCACTACTGCTAAGAAACACTGTTCTCTTCTAA